>CM065734.1:4385650-4453150 GCA_033310375.1 Conus canariensis
TAATGGCTATAACGGCCCATAACGGTTTTCTTCTTTATGGAGTATCTCAGAAGTACTTGGCTGATCTTTCTGAAAATTTGTAGTATGTTCATTATGGGTCACAGATGATGTCCGATGTTTTGTTTTACCGTTACATCCGTTACTAACGGCTATAACGGCCCATAACGGTTTTTCTTCTTTATGGAATATCTCAGAAAGTACTTGGCCGATCTTTCTGAAAATTTGTAGGTATTTTCATTATGGGTCACGGATGATGGCCGATGTTTACCAGAATAGCCATTACTAACGGCTATAATGGCCCAAAACAGTTTTTCCTCTTTAGGGAATATCTCACGCGTATTCAAGATAAACTGGGAGTACTTTTATATGCTTTGCAGCTTGTTTTTTTTTTATTTTAATGGGTAATCTGGCGCTAGGTGAGGGCTCATCTTTTTCTAAGGAACTGGTGGGGCAGGCTGAGACTACCTCTGACCAGGTCTGCAGCTCTTCAGTGTAGCTAGGTCAAGGCCCCTGAGTTAGCTTCTTCTTTTTGCCCAACAACCTGATAACCAACCCAACAAATCTAAAAAAAAGCGACAGAATCATCAACTCACTGATGGGAGCTGGTCTATGGAAGAGTAAAGTTCTTGTCACAATGTATTCATCTCCACAGATTCAGACAACAGTAAGATTTTGATATCCCTGGCCTTGTTTGGATTTCATGTAGAATTTACACAGAATGTTACTGACAACCATGCATTACAATGAACAGAGTAAAAGAACATGGCTTACCATATCTCACCAACATCGCCAATGTCTTTGAAAGTTTTCAGTTCCCTGTTGTAGGCATCTTCCCAACTGAAAAGAAGAAGGTAAAAGCAAAACAAATTTCTATGATTGCGACAAATTCATAACGAAAAATAGTTATGATTGTAACATGTTTCTGATTATATACCAAAGCCAAGCCTCCATCTGACCACAAAACCCTTGAAAACAGAGTAGGAAAAAGGGAATTCTTGGGAAAAGGAAATATAGTTAACATATTGAGTGAGATTAGCTTTTCTTCAGAGCTGTGAGCTTCTGAGGTGAAGCGAAATTTTACCTTAGGTCTGTTACAATAGTCCATTGTATAGGGAAAAGGGTGTGGTCTATAGGATAATGATAGTTCACAACATAGGAAAAAAAAAAGATGTTGACACTGGGGTGATGGTTTCTCAGCATAAGGGAATATGTGTGAACACAGAAGTGATGACAGTTCACTATATTAGGAGGAAAAGGGTGTGGACACTAGGGTGATAGTTGTTCACCATAGGTGGACAGATGTGAACAGATACTAGGGGTGATAGTTGTTCACCATAGGTGGACAGATGTGAAGACACCAGGGTGATAGTTGTTCACCATAGGTGGACAGATGTGAACAAAGGGGGGACTATAATTCTCTGTATAGATCAGTAAGGGGTGGACACTGGGATGATGATTTGTCACTGAGGGGACAGGTGTGAACACAAGGGTTATGATAGTTCACTGTATAGGGAGTAAGGGGTGGACACTGGGATGATGATTTGTCACTGTAGGGGGACAGGTGTGAACACAAGGGTTATGATGATTCTCTCTATAGTTAGGTAAGGGGTGGACACTGGGGCGATGATTTGTCACTGTAGGGGGACAGGTGTGAACACAAGGGTTATGATGATTCTCTCTATAGTTAGGTAAGGGGTGGACACCGGGGCGATGATATGTCACTGTAGGGGGATAGGTGTGAACACAAGGGTTATGATGATTCTCTCTATAGTTAGGTAAGGGTGGACACCAGTGCAATGATTTTTCACTATATGGGGATGCATGTGAACACTGGGGTAATGATAAATCACTGTATAGGGGGGTAGGGGGTGGACACTCCAGGGATGACTGTTCACTATATGGGCATAGATATGAACACTGGAGTAATGATAAATCACTGTATGGGGGGGGGGGGTGAGGTGTGAACACTGGGGTGATGAGTTCTTTACAGGGGCAAGCTGTGACATCGGGGTGATGATTTTTCACTATAGGGGGTCTGGTGTAAACACTGGAGAAATGATAGTTCATGACAGAGGAAAAAGATGTCTCACTGGGGTGATGACAGTTCATAACACTGGTGAAAGTGTGGACTCTGGGGTGATAACAGTGTACATATAGAGGTGGAAAGGTGTTGACAATTGTGTAATGATAGTTCATTATATGTAGCAGAAAGGTGTGGACACTGGGGTAATGATGATTCAGAACAGAAAGAGAGATGTGGACCTTGGGCTGTTGACAGTTCACTATATTGATGGAAATGTGTGAATACTGAAGGGATGATAGCTCAATGTGTAGGGTAAAAAAAATGTTTGGACACTGGGGTGTTGATAGTTCACTATATAGGGCAAAGGTGTGAACACTGGGGTGATGGTTATAGGGGGAAAAGGTGTATTCTACACTGTGATAACAATTCATTATTGGGGGCAGTTATGGATTCCAGAATGATGAGTAGGAAACTGCTCAATGCAGAAACCAGCGACGTCCTCCACAGCCACATCCTTGAATGCATAAACTCTGAGAAGCATCTGGAGGTCAGCTTCCAGTCTGACCTCTCCTGGGGGAACATATTGACAACATCTGCACCGCGAAACTTATAGAAACCTGGGCCTCTTGAGAAAAAATCCCAGAGTGTGTTCCCACAAGAGCACAAAACTGGCCTACCACCTAGTACAAGGCTTTGTTTTCCACCACTGCTGAATATGCCGGCGCTCTTTGAAATCCCTCTACTGACAGACTCACTTCTATTATCTAGATGTAATAAAGAGCAGCCAGGTATGTCTTGAACAGTCTCAGGAGTTCAGTGTTAACAACTTGCTAGAGTAGTTGCAATGGGAGCATGTCTATGTTCCCCCAGGTCTATAGTCCCCCACTCGCTCACCGTTTACTCTGCCGGTAGTGAGTCGAAGTGAAAGCCATGCGCTGTCTCGCAGGCCGGCGGCACATGCCACTCCCTTCCACAGCTTATAGCTGACTGGCAGAGCAGGAAATGGCAGAACAGAATGTTGCAGTTGCATGTTCTCTCTCTCATTTATATTTATATATATATATATATATATGTGTGTGTGTGTGTGTGTGTGTGTGTGTGTACTATATCGTCATCATGTTTCTTCTTTTTTTTTAGTTACGTCACTTTGTCGTGTATTTCAGAGAGAGAGAGAGAGAGGGAGAGAGAGAGAGAGAGAGAGAGAGAGAGGAGAGGAGGGGGGGGGGGGCAGTTCTCTTCTCCTATCTTCGTTTGGTATTATTTTGCATTCTTTAAATGGGATATTTTGTCTGTAAGAACAAACTGATAAATGGCAAGACCAAATGCACAAAACACTACTGTCACAGCTCCCCAAATTCACACTAATGATTTGTGAGAGCTAGCAGTATCCTATGCATTTTTAGCCCTGGGGAACAAAGGCCTGGGGGATGATAGCCTTGGGGGAATATAGACCTGGGGGAACATAGACCTGGGGGAACATAGACCTGGGGGAATATAGCCCTGGGGGAACATAGGGTGCCTCTCATTGCAGTAGCCTTCACTTGAGGAATGGCAGCATGCTTCATGGCTCAACATCTTTATAAAATCGATTCCAGACTGGTTTGTGTTTGTTTCCTGTAGCTGAAGCAACCACAACCACCAGTACCAAGGGATTCCCAGCCACACTTACTATGACAAAAAGTCCTTTCCCAGATCTATCTGAGACTGGAACACTCTGCGCTCAGATAATGTACTGTCACCTCACTCCCTTAGCATCTTACTGAAAGTGGTGAATCTTACATCCAGCTCAAAGAGATATGCGACTGTTCATCCTATTATGTCAAAACTTGTTGTGTTTGTTATCACTGTAATTTGTGTTGCTTTGTTTAGCAGCCTGGTACTCTGTTTCTGCTTTGGTTTCTTTTTCCAGTATCCCACTTTGAAACAAATCCAATGACCCCCTCCCCCCCCCCCCCCCCCCCTCAAGTTGTGCATATTCTGAATCCCTTAATGTCAGTAGCTATGGACAACTGGACACGAACAGAAGAAGATGCCTGTTACCGTCCCACCTTTAGTCCAAACAATTTTCTGATCTTGCCCAACATTTCAAATACAAAAACAAACAAACAAACAAAAAAAAAGTTAAAAAAAAAACGCAGTAGATTTATATTACTATCTGCCAAAAAGCGCATTTCACCTAATTGTAAACACTTTCTTACTGACTTTTTCATCGTTTTTACATGGCAAATTTACATCCTATCGTGTCATCTACACAAAGGGAGTGTGTGTATGTGTGTGTGTAAAAAAAGTTTAGGTTAAAGATGTTTTTAGTTTAGCATTGTTATCATTTTTGCAGGAACATGGTAAAACGATAATACGGCAGATGCCATTTGCTGCTAAGATCTTCCATTATTCCAGAGATATATCTTACTATTTCTTTGTTCCAAGTTTCGAAGACTCGAAGTCACATGTTTCGTCTGCTTTTTCCATGGCTTATATTCCGGAAGTTTACTAGACCTTGGCCTACCTGTTCAGCATGACGGGAACATGACGTCAGTGGTCACGGGATTTTTCGCCATATTGGGGGAGTTCGGGAAACACTTGATTAATTGTCAAAATCCCAGGAAGTATTCGGGGTAGGGCGTACCCAAAAGCAGTGTGGTGAGTTCATCACTTACTTTCAGCGTAGGTAAGTATTGTTTGTTGTAAGTGACGGTCTTTTGTTTTCTGAGTATTTTGTGAAGTGTTTGTTTGCCACTTGCGTGCGAACGATAGAAAATGAAACTGCCTGCGAAAATGCTCATTACAATCACACACACGACACAGCTGACGGTGATTGTCAGCAAACGCTATTGTGTCCTGTGAGTCTGACTGACAGTTGCACTGTCTGTGTCTGTGGAGTACATAAAATATGGTTGAAAGATGAACTGCAGCGTTGATTAACTTCTGAATAAGGTGGCAAAAAATGGTGAATGATCATCAAGTTAAACAAGTCGGAATTATAGTAACTCGGTCAGTTTTGGTCTACGTCACCGATATATTTGTCTTTTTGTGATGGTAAAGAAAAAAATAGAGAATTCGTCAAAAAATAATAGGTTTGAAAACAAATAAAAATGTTAAATGTTTTGAACACAAAAGCCAACCAATGGGAAATGGGAAAAACATATAATGAAATAGTAGTTGGAAACAAACAAAACTCATTTAATATTTTGAACACAAAGACCAATTAATCAATGCTAGAACTTAACCATTAACACTGCAAACAAAACTCAGCTTTCACAGCAGTGTTGTTTTGCTAGTTAGGTCCAGGTTAGCATGCTGTTGTTAGCTAGATATGGCCCTATTTTCTGTAATTGTCATAATAATTAACAACAGAATTTCCATTGTTTAAAAGCATTGAATTTGAAAGACAAATGAAGTGCAATGAAAATGTATGTAAATTCCCCTAGCTAGGGATTTCTTTGATAATTTCCAGTAACCGATGCAGCCATTCCTAACTGAGAACGAATCGAATGAATCATTCATTGGTTTGCGATTCTAGATCTCACATTATTGATGAACCGTAGATTCACTTTTAATTGAAGCCAGCAGTCCAGGATCATAGTTTGCAGAGTTAAGACAAACTTAAAAACTGATTCTAAATTGAAGTTTAAACAATCTTTTCTCAGTGGAGAGAACAGCAAAATACTGCTCACTGGTATTTGACGAGATAATATTAGACTTACTGACCTTGGAACTGTTTTGAACTGGCTGTGAAATTGATTTTAGCAATCTCTTTGTTCACGATATAACTTATTGTAAGTATTCATTTCTGAAGCATTGTGATATACTTCAGCTGTACCAAATGCAAATGTTTACAAGTTAACAACTTAAGACAGAAAACCAACCACAGACTGAATTCCATCAGTAGGGAGTTAACACAAATTGATTTCCATTATAGGAGAACCATAGTATAGATCCTTTCCTTTGCATGGGCGTTAACACAAACTGATTTCCGTTACAGGAGAACCTTTGTATACATCCTTTACTTTGCGTGAACTGGAACAGTTCCCAGAACCTATTGAACGATCCTTTTTTTCCCCTCGGTGAACATAGGCGAGGTTCACAATTACCCCAATTGTACATAGAGACCTAAAGGTCAGGCAGTTAATTAAGAAGGAAGATTATATAGGTTCACAGTGTAAGTGTTTGTTTAAACTGAAAAACTGCCTTAAAGACCCACATAACCGAACATGTAAAAAGGAGCGCAGTTTTACGATTTTTCTCTCTTAAGTTCTCTGTAAAAAATAGCAACACCACATTGATTTTTCATGACCAAAATAAGCATACTTATACTTTTTTACAGACTGCATTTCTGTGTAAATGTGCACATCTATAGATTTCACTGCGCTCATAATATCAAGACCTTAAAGTAATCTTTAAAGTAACAGGAATACCAAGTTTCAGAAGTAATGTCAGATTGGCCATATATCAAGACCTTAAAGTAATCTTTAAAGTAACAGTAATACCAAGTTTCAGAAGTAATGTCAGATTGGCCCTCATCAAATTTCAAATTGTCACTCATTTGGCAGCGTACAGACCAATCCGGTCCATAGATACCTTCACACAGTTGTTCCTCTTCTAAGTTTAGCAACAGTTGCCGCAGTCAGATCCTCATGGTAATCACATGGGCAAGTAACCTGGCATGCTGCATGTGCATGTGTTTGTGTGTGGGTATGAAGAAGTGAAGAGGGGAGTAACCAGAGAGGACACAGGCTGTCTAATATTAAGCAAGATTTCAGTTGCGATAACAGCAAATGAGGGAATTATTAAAAAAAGACAACCTGAAGGATGTGGATTAATGCAGGAATAAAACAGATGAAAACAAAGCCTACTGTACTATCTTGAGTGTACAATTTGAAAAGTGTACAGATATGGGAAGTTCAGAACAATAATGTGGTCACTCAAGATTTTTGACCAGGCCAAGTTCTGTTGATTTTAGGCCAGTGGACCATGTAGATCACAGAAGACTTCTCAGTGCATGAGACTGTGTAACTGTTTTGTGCTTGGTCATCTCTTTCCTAGATTGGGAACCCTAATACTGTTTATCCACCAGAATTAAAATGAAGTGGAACAATGTTATTAAACTGATTTAACTCTTGAATCTTTATATAACACTGAATGGATGATCTCCGAGGAACACAAAGTATCTGTTACTGATGACAAAGCACAGATTTATTTAAAGAATTGGTAACTTTGTCGCCTCTTCTGAAGTAATGCGTTTCGACAATAAAAACTAATGTCCAAAATTGAAGATTTTGTAAGAGATTCAGTAATTTGTATCTAGACAGAAGAGTTTTAAAAATATGTTGTGGTAAAGAAAGCAGATGGTCGGTAGTGACTTACAGATTTTAAACTGTACTGAAGACTTCAGTTCTGCATCCAGTGAGAACAGTGAAAAGAAAGAGATATCCAGATTTGGTATTTCTCTGGTGCAGTGAAGACCATTTCATTTTTATCATTGTCCAGTTGAAATTTGTTTGTCGTTCATGTGTATATCAGAAATAAAGGACATAAATGTGTGGACAGAAGTATTGCTATTAAAAAGCACAGGAATGTCTCGTCAGTAGATATACATTTGAGTTGTATTTCAGCAGCATTGGTGCAACTGGTGAGCCTCTGTCTCAGACAATAGAGGATTCATAAATGTATAGTTTCCTTTTTGATTTTGAATTATGAAAATGAATAATGATCAAAATAATAGTTATGTTAATAAACAGAACTAATTGATAAGGCGATGTATGAAAAAAGAACATGCACTGTTAAAAATGACAAGTATTGAAGTATAGACAATGTGAATGTGAAATCATTCAGAGTTTGTGGGGTCTCCTGTGGGAACTTTGTGGGTACATAGGCATCGATCAAGGTTTGTTTATGTTCTAAAGTTTGGAGTGCTGACACTGTCAGTTTCATTGTGTTGCAAGTGACACAAGTTTACAAAGACCACAGTACTAATTAAGTACACGTGTGTGTGTGTGTGTGTGTGTGTGTGTGTGTGTGTGTGTGTGTGTGTGTGTGTGCCTGTGTTTGTGTGTGTGTGTGCCTGTGTTTGTGTGTGTGTGTGTGTGCATGTGTGTGTGTGTGTGAGACAGAGAGAGAGAGAGAGGGTTAGGCAGGCAGGCAGGCTGACTGACCGACAACAGAGAGAGAGAGACAGAGAGATTCAAGGCATGCACTTCATAGTGGCACAGGCTTGTTTCTATACAAATGTGTTTTTTTTACAATTTTTTTTTTTTTAGCTTATAGCATCAAGCCAATTATGTATTATTATTTGGATTTTTTTTTCTTTTTGTTAAGGTAGAGATCTGATACTGAGCACTTTTCCAATAATATGTTGTAAAGAGAGAGCAGGATTGTTTTTATTGAAGATGCTATTAAGAAAAATGACGTTGCAGTGTACGAGAATTTAACTAGACTGTTTTTTTGAAAGACAAAATTTTGGATACTGATACTGACAGCCAAGTCTTGTGCTGTTTTTAGATAATTAGATTACATCCTCAGCAAAATAGAAGAATGTTTTTGTAACTGGACATTCATTAAAAAAAAAAATGATCACGATCAGCTGTGTCAGAACAATAAATTATCTATTGTTTCACTAGTATAATATACTGTGAACATTGTTCACATCAGAGTTAGAGATCTTCAGTATTGATTTATGTCTTCTTGCTTGCCAAGCACGTTGGTCAGCCAGTGTTGAATTACCAGTCAGGTGAATGATTTCATTGATCTAAAGCTGGTACAGCCAGCACAGCACAATATATGTAAGGCATCTAGGTAAGAGGATGAACTTGACAGCACATGGTCCAATGACCAATAAATGACCTGACGATATCTTTCTCCTGATTCTAATTTCTTGCATACCATTTTCTAGTCCATGAATAGACTGCTGAGAGGGAACTCATATGTTGCAGTACTTAAACATTTGAATAGCTATTGATAAAAGATCATAACATTTTGTCTTTCCTCATTTGTTTATCATTTGGTCATCCTCTGCTGAGTAATGCTCTGAACTAAACTAAACAAATTTAGAGTGTTCCGATCGGTTTGATACGAGATAAGATATACAAGTACAGAATCTGTTGCTCAGTCGTTGACAAAACTACTACTAGTGATCATGGAATTGGGTATTTCTGCAGTTTTTCCAGCCCCACAACATCAAAACGCTTTCTGATTTTATTATCAGTTCACAGTGTCTGTACTGGCTTGTAGTTGGATAGCCTAGCACATCTCTGTAGTCCTATCATCCCATCCTGTTCCCACATCATCTTCCTTCCCTCTACACACGCTGACAACCACTACGCATGTACTGTACATACATACCTTTAACCTCCATGCCCTGGGTCATGCAAAGACAGACCACACACACACACACACACACACACACACACACACACACACACACACACACACACACAAGCACACACACAAGGGACGAAAAGAAGCTGAAAATTGTAAGTAAGTAGTTATAGAATCTGCGGCGTCATAGCAGTCCAAATCTGCATATCATTATCAGAGATTGAGTTGGCATTTTTAATTTCACCTGACGATCTAACACCACTCCTTGGTCAAACGAATGAATTATCCATGCTCGCTCTCGCTCACTCTCTCTCCCTCTCTCTCTCTCTCTCTCTCTCTCTCTCTCTCTCTCTGCCCCCTATCTCTCACCCTCTCTCCTGCCCTTTTTGTGTGTCAGCATTTCTTTCTGTCTTTCCTCCTTCCCCATTTGCTGGACATTGTCAGTGTAATTTGAGAGCTTTCAGTGTTACTGCATACTATTCCTGATCTGTGATCAGTTTCAACATTGTCAGGTGATGTGAGATAAAACAGGTCACTTATACACCCACACAAGCACATTAACAGTGACTGTGTCATGTGAGTGACTCTGCTTTGTCTCACTGTTAGCTGAATCATGTGTTATACCTGTAAGCCATGGAATGTTCATTGAGGTGGATTTATCCTCACAGTGTATGACTGTTTATCTACAGGTATGCAGGAGACTGTTTCTCTACAGGTATGCAGGAGACTGTTTATCTACAAGTAGGCAGGAGACAAGTCAGATTTTAACAGTAATACCATGCAGTTCCATGTGCTCTTTTCTCTGAAGAGCCACAAACTCTAATTTTATGATCCCCTTCCTTTGCTGTTGGGTTAACATCACATTCTGCCTGTTCAAGTGATAAGAATACTGACAAGTATGATACTATTTGTACTGTATTAGTGATCGATACACACACACACACACACACACACACACACACACACACACACACACACACGCGTATGCATGCACGCTTGTGTGTACACATGCTCACACACCTTCATGTGCACGCGCGCGCGCACACACACCACACACACACCACACTCACACACACACATCACACACACACACACACACACACACACACACACACACACACACACACACACACACACACACTCACTCACTCACTCACTCACTCACTCACTCACTCACTCATTCTGTCTCTCTCTCTGTCTATCTCTCAGCCACCCAGTGAAACAGCACTGCTGCTCTGAGTTAATCTGCAGTAATTTGATCTGGTCAGTGAAAGCCAGAGCTGATGTGTGTGAGCCTGATAATGTTTCTGTACACAAGGGACCACCGCTTGAGACAGCTTGTTGATTGAAGGGTCACAAGCCACAAGGACAATAGGACATGAGTGTGATCACATGAAACCTTCCTCTCTCACTTGGCCCAGACACCAGAGCACACACACCTTTGCTAAGAGTGAGGCTATTCAGAAAAGACCATTTGAGTGAGGATAAGTGGTGCAGCCGTTTGCCTCTGGTTCCATAGAATTGTAAGTCTGCTCTCAGTATAGGTGTGCATGAAGTATTCTAAGGATCCCTTGCCATTCAGGTACTTAGACAAATGATAGCATTGAATAATGTCAGGTTGAACATTCACCATGAGAGTGGGCTGGGTGAAATGGGTAAGAATGTGATCAATCAAGTGGAATCAGTGTGTAAAGAAACACACATTACACTTCAATGTGGCGTCATCGTTAGTCTAACAAAATTTTGGCGAGTTTTTAGAAAATCAGCTTTAGTGAGTTGTGTGCATGTCATATTATGTTGTTTGTGTGTTTGTGTTTACTTATAAATGGTGACAGCCCTGATATGGTCCTTTGCGGTTGGTGGGGCTGTAAACTATTTAAAACAGTAAATGATATTGTGTGTTGGTGAATGTTGTGAGTTTGCCATGTTTGTTGTGCAGGTCTGAAGCCAAACACATCTTTGCATGATGGCTTCAAGAAAGAAGGTGCTCCTCAAAGTGATTATACTGGGTGACAGTGGGTGAGTCAAGTTGCTGTGTTGGCTTCTGTTTGTCCTCATTTTCTACAGTGCTGGACACTTCACTGCTTTTGCATAAGCTCTGCCAACTGTCCCAAATTTTTCTGGAATTTCCCAAATTTAGAATTGATTTTCTAAACTCATGAATTTAGTGGGGAAAAAATCCAGAATTCAGAATTTTGTTTAGAAGTGTAGGGCTTAGGGGGTCATTTTTGATTAGTAATGATAAAGTATTACAGAATAAAGCCCAAATGATATGTATCATGTGGATGTTGACAGTTGTATGTATGGAAAATGTTATGTTTTTTGAACTTTGGGGTATTAAAAATGCTTTCAGTTGAAAGCCGAACTGCCCCGTCTTCAGCCTGCCACCCTATCCCTTTCATCCTCCAGGTTCCTGAACTTTGAATTCAGATGGTCGGCAGCTATGCTTTTGCTCAGGTGTTATCATCAGATGATTTCTGTCATTGCTGCCTTGTTGATGAAGACTCACTACAGCAGGTTTATCGCCATCACACCTGCATCATGTAATGAAGACTTATTGCAATGGGGTTGTTCACAGCACATCTGCCGGTGGTGTAGACTGAGCTGCAGTGGTTTTATTCACAAGACACTTACCTGTGATGAAGACTTGCACAGGTAGATTTTTTTTTTGCCACAAGCCTACATGTGATGGAGTCTTGCTGTAATGGATTAATTCATGCCACACCTACTTGTGATGAAAGCCTTTTATAGATTTTGACTCCAGTAGGGTGGTAGCGCTGCGACAGGTACAATAAGGACAGATGGAGAAGCAGAGAAAACAGGAAGATGCTGAGGTGTGGCATTGTGCCCTCCATGCAGACAGCTGTCCGAATTTTACAGAAGGCTGTTGTGGATAAGAAACTTAGGCATTATGTAAAAAGAACAAAATGAAGCATTAATTCAGCCCCTTAGGCTAGACAAGGAATGTTGCCTGTGCGTAGACTGTTCGGCATGAATGATTCTGCCTGTCACATGATGGAGGGAAAACCATTGGACATGTGCAGGCCTTCTTCAACAATAGTAGCTGTGTGATTATCTGTGATACACACTTTTACAGGAGTATTTCGCCATAAAGGTCCTCAGAACCGAAATGGGGCAGTCTGACTTGGATAATAAACCTAGCACAATGACTAAGAGAAGAATGTTCCATGCAAGCAGTGGTGGGGAGGGAGTATTAGTTTGGGCAATCACTATCAGGTTTTACTTCCAGTAAACATGTAATTTTAAAGGTCACAGCATGACTTCAGATCAGGCAAGCAATTACTTCAAGCTCATAATATACAATTTTCCATACCCGTATGTAAGTAAAAGGTCCCAGTTGAGCAGTTCTGTTCTTCTGACTTGAGTCACACTGATTGAGGGAAAGTCTCGCCTGTTACTACAGAAGATAAATGACCTGCCACAGATTACCTAGACATGAAATGTTGCCTGTGGCAGTTCATCATGCAGTCAGCAGGGCTGGTTATCATGTCAGCGTAGTAGAATGTATAAGCCCTTCTATATTCAAAAACATCTTGATGTACACTGAAAGGTAGACATGACTACGAAATAACCCTTACCCTACCTGTTACCGCAGTATAACATGTTAGACTTTATCGAGTGCTGCAACCAGGCCTTAAAGACTCGGATGACCAAAATCTTTATCAGCATGGCCAAAACGAGAAACACCGAAACACGCTGATTGAATAGAGAGAACAAGTGAGAGAAGGGAGAGAATGTCGCGGAGATAGCCCAGAATGGGACATCCTATCAGCAGGTAGGAAGTCCCAGTGTCATCAGTTAAAAAACACTTATGACAAAATTGTATTTTCCATGACAGAACAAGCCATGAAATAGCTACAACTGTGATGGTTGATACAGACCATACTTTGTTTTGGTGTTTTAACATTAATGAGCCATGTGGAAAAGGTAACACACGAGTTACAGTGAAGGTCACAAAAGCCTTCTGCCCCCATTCCTGCACCTAGCATGGCCATATCAAACAAAGTGCATGTGAGATGCTTGATGTTGGCTTGTTACGTGCTAGTGTCACGCTGGTTCGCACCGATCCCCTCTCCCTCCCCCACTCCCTTACCCTCTCTCTACCCAGTCCCTACTACACTTGGGGCCTTGCCAGTCGGAAAGTGGAACGTTACACTTTCCATGGTCAAATTCACGCCGCTATTTTTTATTTTTTTGGTCACAATTTCTTGAAATAAAACTTTATTCAAATCACTGTAGAGCGCCGGATCATGATCCTGGAGTTGCGGGTTCGAATCTCCGCCGGGCCGTTTCGGTACAGGGGGATTTTTCCCTCGGAGTTAACATTGGTTCTGACTCCATTTCCCATACAGTCCTTCGAATGAGACTGTAAACCAAGGTTCCGTGTGTGAACGCACGCATAACATCTTGCACACACGTCAAATCCCATCACCATCTTTCGGAAGAGAAGGCCAGTTTGGCCGTTGGTATGGATGGCACGTTACACAGAGCATGCACCTTCCCCGAAGTTGGAGTATGGCTGCCTTTATGGCGGGATAAAAAACGGTCATACACACAAAACTCCACTCCCTTTGTTGGGTAGATAGGATTAATACTTGCCTGTCTACACAGGGAGTGTCCGCAGGAGTATCAGCCTGCGTACGCAGAAAGAAAGAAAAGAAATTCAAATCACTTGGCCTGTTGTTGGTCGGCCTCATGATCAGCTGGCAAGATGAAAGGGTGGTGGAAGCTGATGCAGGCACATGTGCACAGATGGCGACACAGGATTTTTTTTCTTCTCCTGCATGTTGGCTGCAACCTGAGGTATCAGAAGACACGATTACCATAAAATCAAAGTCACAAAGAAGTGGACAGGTAATGTTATCTTGGTGCTAAGAACAGGACAAAACAATGCACCAACAGGAGGTCAGGCCCAGATGAATTGCATTGTAGGCTGGTTGAAGTTCACCATTTCCTTGCCTACAGTGATGTGGAGATAAAGCAAGGAAGGAAGGCATGGCCCAGTGTAAGGCAGAGGCTTTGTCAGTGTATATTAATTATTATCATTAGATTTTGGCACTGTTGAGAGAAAAACGATGAGTGTTCATGGTGTATTATTCTCATTTTGTGTTTAACTCCAGTGACTGAAATACACTGAAAAGTAAGTATGATGACAGTGTTCACTATGTATCATTCTCGCTGTGTGTTTTACTACTGAGACTGAAATACACTGAAAAATAAATATGACGACAGTGTTCACTATGTATCATTCTCATTGTGTGTTTTACTACTGAGACTGAAATACACTGAAAAGTAAATAATATGACAGTGCTCACTATGTATCATTCTCGCTGTGTGTTTTACTACTGAGACTGAAATACACTGAAAAATAAATAATATGACAGTGCTCACTATGTATCATTCTCATTGTGTGTTTTACTCCTGTGACTGAAATACACTGAAAAGCAAAAATGACAACAGTGTTCACTGTGTATCATTCTCATGGTGTTTTACTCCTGTGACTAAAGTACACAGTGTTTTTCCACTGCTTCTGCTCATAGAGAGGAAACAGTTCTTAGACATTGTGATAACAGATTTTTCATACAACAAGTTCATATTTCTCAACTGGGTCTTACATGAAAGAAAATCTAATTGTACAAAATTTAGGCAGGCACTAGTCAGGATATCATTTCTGACAAGCTGAAGAGTCTTAATGATTGCTGGGTGAATTCACCTTTCCTGACTTGGTAAAACCAATGAGTATTCTAAAGAGTGTGTGATGATGTTAATCAGTAACTGTCAGAAGATAATTGGTCATTATCACCACTTTGTGCTCTGTGACATCTGTTTAGTTTACACTGAAACGCTTCCTCCAAATACAGTACGTCTCATGTTCACACGTTTTCTTTTCTTTTCTTTTTTAATCTGATTCCTGTATGTTTTTAACAATGTTAATGTTTGATATTCTGTCAAGTAACACATGTTGTCAAAGCCTGTCTGAATTAGACTGTTCTTTTGGCATTTTCTTTTAGATTTCCAATTTTTGACTGATCAGTTACACAGTCAGTAGATATTGTCATTGTTATTTCTTTTTAATTTTCTAATTTTATTTTTGGAAAGGGATCTTGTTTTTCTCTAATGTGGCAGTAACGCTGAAAAGCTTTGCATGGTCAGCAGGGCTACAATAATGATAAGGAAACATGAAAAAAACTGCGATGCCTCAGTGAGAAATAACTTCCATTTGGCTCGTCTGCTCTTCTGCCTCTCGTGTCGCACTGAAAGTGAATTTGATTCTGTTTGCTTCCAGTGTTGGAAAGACATCGCTGATGAACCAGTATGTGAACAAGAAGTTCAGCAACCAGTACAAAGCCACCATCGGTGCAGATTTCCTCACAAAAGAAGTCATGGTGGACGACAGATTAGTTACAATGCAGGTAACCTATGGAATTATGGGATAGATGGAGGGGCACTCACTGTTGCTGTGTGATAATTTGTGGACTGCTGTGATCAGTTAACACGTAATGATTTAAGGATGATTGTAAAAGATTATGGCTCTTTATGAAATGACATAAATAGGAATGGGGGGGGATTGTAGCCTTTGAAGCTAAATGTCACATAGAGATAAACCATGCAGAGGGTAAGGATACATGTGAAATTTTTCCTCAGAGGTGTCATCACTTACTGATGACTGGCAGTGGAGATAAGGGTTTCAAGCAAAATTTCATCAACTCCTTCAGACTCACAAAACGTTTTTTTGCACTAGCCACAAAACTGTCAGTAATTAGATTGTAGTCCGTAATTAGATTGTAAGCAAACACAAGCTCTCAAGTGATGAAAGTGTAACATCGGTTCTGTTGCACCAAAGGACTGCATCCAATTCTATGAGAATATGTTCCCATTTAAAGCTTAAACTTGTTGCAAAGTTGTTTTTATCTGAGAATGAAAGTATCCTTGAGGATAAAGAAATAGTAATTGAAATTTAATCTATACCCCTGAAAATTCTAGCTGGGGGCATGATTACCCTTTAATTTTCTTAAATATGGAAGAAATACCTTGCTTGGAGGTAAAGCTGAGAGACTTGTTATTTGTATTGGCTTGCAACTTTACATTGATTATTCACAATTACACATTTTTGTGTGGTGGCTTGCAGTTAAATTGATTATTTACAGTTCGTTTTAGTTGTGTCATACAGTTCTTCACAGTGAAAAGGCTTGAAGGTAACAGTTGTCACTGCGTGATGGACAATTTGTTTTCTTTGTGCGGGCTTAAGGATTACTTAACATTTGAACCACTATGTTTTTGTTTCTGAAGGACATATGCCAAACCACCAAGTACCAAACCACCAAGTAATTTCTAGAGGCACCAGACAAACTACAGAAAGTGAGCTGCTGTTTTAAGAAATATAACATCCCCCTCCACTACAAGTCAAAACGGCATGGGATGTTCTACTTAAAAGAATGTAATCATGGATATTGTTTGATGTGGATGTATCTGTGTGTTGCTTATTATGGACCATTTTGCTAATTGACCTTCACTGTGAAGGACTAGTGATCTGAACATGTACATCTCTCTCTCTCTCTCCCTCTCTCTCTCTCTCTCTCTCTCTCCTCTCTCCATGCCTTGGAGAGAACTGAGATTCTCTGTTGTTGAGATCTTTTTGTATGTGACCATATGTAATCCCACATTTAGAATAGCCATATTCTGTCTTCATTAGTTATGATGTTGAAAACCTTAGTTTTATTTTGTTGCTGGAAAGGTAGAATGGGACAGTCACGTCTACTGTCCTAGAAGAGCCAGAAAGAAAAGTGCAGATTTTTCAAGGTGACTTGACCTGTTCTGTGCTGTGTGGTCAGGAATTTCTCACTGTGTGATGATTCCAGATCTGGGACACAGCAGGGCAGGAGAGGTTCCAGAGTCTTGGTGTGGCCTTTTACCGTGGAGCCGACTGCTGTGTTCTGGTGTTTGACGTGACCATGCCCAACACATTCCGCTCTCTAGACAGTTGGCGGGATGAATTCCTGATCCAAGCCAGTCCTCGTGACCCTGAAAACTTCCCCTTCGTTGTCATTGGCAACAAGATCGATTTGGAAAACAGGGCTGTAAGTATCAAATGGGCTTAGCTTAGGAGAGGTAAAAATCGTCAGAATGTGACGCCAGTGACAGTGGTTGACAACACTTGTTAATTTTTTGCCATTTTTTTTGTGTGATGGGTGAAGTGTTAGTAAAAGTCGCATCTCTGGCCGACGTTGATATGCATTAGTCAGTGCATCCTTGAACACAGTGTTTGGGTTTTTTTTTAGCAAATAATTGCACTTGGTTGTTATGTCCTATAGATTTGTGCACATTTCAATTCCATTTCCATGCATGAAATACAGAGACTGGAATTTTCATGGATTTTTTTTTTCAAAATATTTTGTTTATTTTTTCTTAAAATCTTGGTTATCTTCTCTTGATTGTGAGTTATCTCATCCTGTCAACATGAAACATATAATTATATTCTCCATTCATTTTCCTTCAGTTAAATGGATACTTTTGTATACTTTAGAGCAATACTTGAATTTTTGTGAATTTTTTGTTGTTGTTGTAAGGTTGGTGTTTTTTTCCCAAAAAATTGCAAATAGTTCTGGGAGTCAAAGGGTTAAGTCGCCATAATCCTCCAAAGACCCTGTGGTTCTTCGTAGTCACTCTGATAGTATCATAGCTACAACCTTTTGTATTCAGAATTCAGGAATCGGAGAATGAAGGGGATGGGATGAGGTGAAACGATAGCAGTTTGGCTTTTGACAGAAAGCGTTTTAGCATCCTACTGCTTCAGCTGATGACTGGGGGGTTTAAAAAATGGAATTTCTATTACGTATAACTGCTGGCATTCACGTATCACATGGGCATTATTCTGCAACACTTTATCAACCTTAAGCAGATATTACCCTCAAACTCCATATCTTAAACAAAATATTGAACTTTTAGATTTTTTTCCCCACTAAATGAAATAAGGAAATTCCAGAAACATGCAGGAGGGTTGGCTGCTCTGTAGCTGTCGGTGTCTGTGCAATGTTCAGCATGTAGCTAAATCCCCTGAATGACTAGAGCAGCTTAGGGGCAGCGCCACACAGAATGAACTTTCCTGGAAGTGGAGTCCTCCAGTATATGCCTTCAGCACCACTCCTTGCAATCTGCAAAGACACAGGTCTGACTGTTGTAAGTTCAGACACAGAGGGGAAGTGAAGGCAGGTCGCCTTGAACCTAGTGCATGAAGGACAATGGAATTCCAGTCCAGTGTCTTTTGTTTTGTGACGGTTGATCAAGATAACGTCACACTGGTTTCAGACTTCACGATCTTGAACTGTGTGCTTCCATTGATCACATATTCCTGCATCAGCTAGGTCTTGGGCAAAGATACTTGACATATTGAGTCTGGAGTTTTTGAGAAATGCAGTCAAAAATGTATCTGTAGAAAATTGGGCTGAAAGAGTTTTATCAAGTGTTTGCATGTGAATCCAATGGACAACAACTTTGATAAAATCACAAGGAAAACACAGTATACATATAGATAGACAATGGTAGAAACATATGAAGAGTCGGATGTAGAAATAAATGAAGAGCCAGATGAAGTCGTATAGAACAGTTGAAACATTGCTATTTTTTTTTTTTTCATAATGATCATTTTGCACTTTGCCTTTCAATTGTTATCATTGTGATCCTGTCAATACTTCTGTCCCTCTTTCCAAATTTTTTTTGTTTTTTTAAAAAATACTTTGGATAGCACAAGCCTGTAATAGGATATCAGGTACACACATGCACGCACACGCACACACTCTCTCTCTCTCTGTGTCAGAGTTGCACACACACACACACACACTCTCACTCTCTCTCTGTCACAGAGTTGCACACACACACACACACACACAATCTGTGTCAGAGTTGCAGCACACATACACACACACAAACACCCACACCTACACACACAGTTTATATTTACCACAGTCTCAGTTCAGAAAATTGACCATGAATCTTGATGCACAAGAAGAAAGGTCAGTGAGAAGATGTCCAGTCAACCAGTTGAGTGTGGTGTGGTACAGGTGACGGCGAAGCGAGCCCAGGGCTGGTGCAGCAGCAAGGGGAAATCCCATACTTTGAGACCAGCGCCAAGGAAGCCATCAACGTGGAGCAGGCCTTCCAGACTGTGGCCAAGAACGCCCTTGCCCAAGAGAGTGAGGTGGAGCTCTACAACGACTTCCCTGACCAGATCAAACTCTCCAACGACCAGAACAAACCCAAGGAAGGATGTGCATGCTAGTTAGGCCGTATGCTTCTCCCTCATTTTTTTTTTTCTTAATTTAAAAAAGAAAAAGAAAAAAAGATTTTGTGTGGAGGTAAAGTTCAAGCATGTGATATTGGGAGGGATTTGAGTCTTTAGATTTGATTGTGGATGTGTGTGTCTACTTGAAATGACTGGGCTGGAGGTAGAGGTAGGGTTTGGGTGAGCAGAACGCCTTGTGTATTGAACAGCAGTTGCTGTGGCTGTATGTGGCTAGCAGATTGTGTTGAGTGAACAAACAAGTTTCCCTTCTCTTTTTTCCGCATCCCTTTGTGGGGGAGTACGAATGTATGTGTTTGTGGTCTGTTGAATGTGTGTGTGCATGTGTGAGTGTGTGTGTATGTATGCCGTTAAATGCATCTGCTGTCGGCCAACAAGGGAGTTCACTGCTACATTGCAGTGTGTTCATGTCTGTACAATTGACCGTTTCGTCAGCGTTGGCACATTAATGATAAACAGATGCTGACAGATACCCTCCCTCCCCCCCCCCCTTTTTTTTTCTAAATGTTCAGAACACTGCTGGCATGTACAGAAATTGGCTGGCCAAATGTCTGCAATAGGATGGAACGTTGTCATGTTCATGTGGATGCCACCCCTACTTATTGGAGCGTAGTGAGAATTGGTGGGTTACATTGAAAGTGGTTGGGGGGAGAATACGAGATTAGGCTTTTTGTATGTGGGATGGGATAGTATACTTCTGCAAATATTTTGCATCCTAGTGTGTTGGTACTGTTAGTCGAGAAACAACATTGGGCAGTATGTGTGACAGACAGGTCTATATTAGTCGAGGAACAACATTGGGCAGTACGTGTGACAGACAGGTCTATCTTCCTTCTCTCACACTTCCAAGGTAACTTGATTTCAGTCCAGTGATTTTCTATCCATTGTTAGGTGTTGTACCCTTTTTTCCCCTTTATTGGGTTTTTTTTTTTTTTGCATTGGGGCTGATGTGCTCTTTGAGTCAAATGACTCATGAGTCGCTTGGCCTTTGGAATTGGCCTTCAGAATTGTTTTGCGTGTATCTGAACAAGTCAGTGAAATGCTGAGGGGAGGTTGAATTTATGTGTTAGTTGCTTATCTTTTTTTTTTTTTTTCCCCAATTTTTTTAGTTGAACATATGGACTGAATGTTTTGCCCTTACATTGCAGATCTATGTGTTGAATTATGAACGGCCAGCATTTTTATGTCAGATGGTTGTATATTTATGGAAGTACTGTTGTTGCTTTCACATGTTATGGTGGTATATATGTGGGTATAAGGTGACCAAGAAGCATCCTGAAGAGTTGCTTTGTGTGCTTGGAATCATGGATTTTAACTGGTCATGGTTGTCTGTGGCGAGTGCATCATGTCTTCTTTCATGTATACTGATTTATTTCATGGTAGTTTGCTCGTTTCCATCTTCTGCACTTTCATAAATCCTTCAGCTCATTTAATTGGTGGTGACAGTTAAAGGTTACATCTGTTGTCGTTTTTGTGCAGTTGACAACAATTGAAAACGCTAGAGTGGAGAAAAAACACCATGGTAGCACCAAAATGCAAGAAAAGTCGTTTCTGTAAATGCGTTTCTACATGTCTGACACCAGAACTGTCGTGCAAGCTTGGCATTATTGAGAATAAAAGACAGAAGAAGAGAACCACTGCACAATAATCTGTCATCATGACTTCATGCAGAGAAGTAATCTCTGAAAACCTCCTGTCCTGGAAGGGACTTGGAGACCTGCAAAATCCATTTATGGGATGATTTGCTCCATTTCTCCAAGATGCTTCGGCTATTTGGGGAAAAAGTAAGAAGTATGATCTTTATTCATACTCATGAGCAAATCTGGTGTGCATGTGGCCAGTGATTGGTATTTGACAGCCAGTCAGCAACTTCCCTTGATTCTGTTTGGAAGCAACTATGATAGTGAACAGCTTGAACAGGAACATACCGCTTTACCTTAGTCTTTGAAAAAAAAAAAATCAAAAACGAAAAGAAACAATCTTCTGTGTGATCATCTGTCTGCATGTGTTGGAGACAGTTTGTCAGTGTATTAACCAATAGAAATGCATGCCAGTGGTGAGGTCCATGAATAGAGGATAGTGGGTTGGATAGAAATTGGCTCATCCTGGGTTAACTTGAAAATGGCCGCGGATCAAACCCTTTACAAGTATCCTTGGATGACATGTCAAGAGTATGCTAGCTGATTAGAATAATCCCTGAAATCAGCTGGAGAACCCTTTGGTGGTATTAGAGCATCTTTAGACAGAAAGTGTGTTCAACATTCAAAGTGGAAAAAAAAAAATGTTGAATGCGGATAATAAAATAAGACACCACCCAGTTGTATTGTCCACCACTGATTTGCCATCATTCATTCTGTTAACATACTGATCGGCATTTCAACATGCCATCTTCCTGATTGGCATACTTTATAAGATTGGATGCTCTGACCACTGTCAAGCTTGCAACTCCTGTTTACTGATTGGCATACTTTTAAAAGATTGGATGCTCTGTTATTTCAATATGCCGTCTTACTGATTGGCATACTTTTAAAAGATCGGATGCTCTGACCACAGTCAGGCTTTCAACTCCTGTTTAATGTTGGCCTCAACCTTTGGCAATGTTCATGTGTAGTTGGCTCAGAAAGGTCACAGGTCTAGCGCTCTGTTGATAAAAGTGGTTTTTAGCGCCAGCATGCATAGAAAAGGCTCAACTAACTTATCATGAGAACACTTGGTCTCCGTTTCGCCGAACTGATATTTTACCAGTCCAATATAGCAGGCAGTTCATACACAGCTTGATCTAGCTGTTCATGTGGAAACAAGATTTCCACCTTATATGGGAAGAAAAATAGAAATCAATAGTGTTTTTGGTCAGTAGTGGCTTCCCTTCCTCAACCTTGTTGATGCACAGTCCTGTTTGAAAGTAATTCTGAGACAAGCTAACGGTTCAAACCTGACATGTTCTGTTGGTGTTAGAGCTTGTGGTAATGTTTTTAGGTTAGTCTATGTTTTTGAAAACTTTTTCTAAAGATGCGTATTCATTTATTTTTTTTTTTGTTTTCTTGCATTAAATTTTATGAAGTACATCGTTAACTGTCAGCCAGCCACTTACATTGAGATTGTTTCGAAAAATGACCTGTCTCTGCTTGACGGCTGTGTACATACAAGTTTAAAGCAAAGCTTGTACATTTGCCATCTACTCTCCAGAAAGTGGATATCTTCCTTTGTCTCTTCATCCCCCCTCCCTTCTCCACCACACCCTTCTGACTTTGTGCTGTGCTCTTGCTTCATATCAATATTCATTTTATTTTGTGTTATGTACAAACTATTGAATAGAAATAAATAGAAGGAAAGTCGGTTTGCTTCGATCAGCCTCGGTGCATGCATGATGGGTATGCGCGAGTACAAACACTGCAATTGAGGAAATGCAACTGAAACGCAAAGTGTTAGGATAGGGAAGTGTATCGACACGGAACACAAAACTGGCCCCAGACTGTATTGAAATTAACAGTAGTGCAACAGCAAACAAGCAGTAGACAATAGTTATACATGTTTTGCAAGACTGCATTAAAGAGGCAGTTTCAGCAGTTTGAATTTTCTCTGTAGTAATTTCATGATTTGTTAATATTCAGTATTTCAGTTCTGATTACCAGTTGAAGAAAATTACAGGAGGGGAAGGAGGGAGGGTGGGTGAAGAGGGGGCATTATCTACAACAAGTATCCTATTGTTTGCACACTGACCACTTCTGAAATTTCAGTACAGTTCAAATCTTCAAAATATGGGGTTTGTATTATACTTCCTGTTTGGCTAGTATACTTACCATGTCAGACTGTAGCATTCAATGGCATGGCAGTTAGCTTGATCTGAAAGGCCGATTTTTTTATTTTTATTTTTTATTTTTTTGCTAATGCAGTATTAAGACTATCACGTGATGCCCACCCTACTTCCGCCAAGGAAGAAAGCCGGTGCCAACTTCCTGTTCCTCATTCAGCGAGGCATATGCTTAAGGTAACCCTGAGAACCATAGCGCTAGAGGGGAAGGTAGGGTGGGCATTAGAGTCTGACATGGTAAGTATACTAGCCAAACAGGGAGCATAATACAAACTTCCCATTTTGGCGTCATATACTAAACCATGTCAGACCGTAGCAGAATTTAAAGGAATTGGAGGAGGGCCGAGTGCCCTAATGGTTCTTGGGGTTAGAAGGCGGAATAGATATGGCTGCATTAGCCGCAACAAAAGAATTCCCTTTAGAGCCATCAGCCCTGGTCATGCGGATATCCCTTAAATAAAAGTTTTATGAAGGGATTTTCCGAACGCCAGTAGGCTGCCTCCAGGAGGTGGCGCAAGGGGACTGAGCGCTGGAACGCTGCGGAAGTGGCCAGCGCTCTGACCTCATGGGCCCGGGGAGATAAGACGGGGAGATCCTTATACGCCTGGGCGTAAGCAGATCTGACCGTCTAGGAAAGGCACCCAGAGATAGTGCCAGCAGAGAAGTTTTTATGATGATTCGGGTTGATGGAATGAGGAGACACCTCTGTGAGGAGCACCTGGGGCGGAGCGTTCCCAGTAGTATCTCAGACACGTAGAAGGGCACAGGTCCATTCCCCCCCGCTTTCCCCTTTTCCCCAGATATCTGCGAGTGAGCGGATGACGAGGGAGGGAGAGGCCGTGCCCGGTTCCAGATTCTTAGCTAAGAATTTGGGAAGAAACTTGAGAGAGACAGAACCGTCCCTGTGGAAGGCAATGTCTCTGGGGTCCCCACTAAGGGCATGAATTAAAATTTTCGCTGCGCCTCCTGGCCGAGGCAAGGGTGAGAAGAAATGTGGTCTTGAGAGAAAGGAGGTCAAAGGGAATGGTGGCGACTGGCTCGAAAGGGGGTTTTCTGAGAGCGTCAAGGACAATGAAGAGGTCCCAAAGGGGGACCTGCCTAGGGGACTGTGACTCGCGTAGAGCCACCCCCCTAGAATCTCTCTGAGAAGGAAGTCATTCTCAAAAGAGGGACCACAGAGTTGGCGAATAGTCGTACAGATAGCTGACCTGTAGCCCCGAATGGAGCTAGCAGAGAGCTTTAGGGAAGAGGATAGGTGAGATAGGAAGTTGCCTAACTGGATATTGGAAGGACGATCATGGGGAACAGGGTTATCTGAGCACCAGGAGATCCATCTCCCCCAACGGTAATCATAGAGAGACCAGGTGCTGGCTCTGCGAGAGGCCGTAGCTAAGTCCCTAAGGTCTTGCGAGGCCCCTGCCACAGAGTATGTCTAGGACGGACTGGGATCTGTCCGATTGGGAGGGAGGGGCAGATGTTCGCAATTGGGCTGGCACAGAAGCCAGGCATGCAGGCGGAGCATATGGGGGTTGGAGTGGGGGCGACCCGAGCAAGGCTGTCTGAGCATGTCCCAACGTGTGCCCAGCTGGAGAGGGGGAACATGGGAGAGAGACTTGAGGTTCGGGAACCAGGACTGGGTCGACCACCATGGGGCGATGAGGATGAAAAATATCCAAAGCATGTTAGAAGAGATGACATTATCACTGTAACATAAATGGCATGCATAGGATGTGCTCACGGTTAGCCTTCTCTCCCCACCTGGCATGCTGATTTTATTTTGTGCAGTCTGTTAATATTTAACCTCTATCACCAGAAATATTTAAGCTGCCAAAATTAACAAACTTGTTAATTTTTAAAAGCCCAAATACGATAGAAAATCCTGAATTTCATAATTTTGCTACTTAAGAGCTAATTCTGGGGACTTGTTTTCAAACGATGCCAAGTCTGTTCCAGAAATGCCAGCAACAGCAGTGAAGTTGGACATTTTTGTGATTCCTGCAATGATCAGTAAACAATTGTGAATGGTTCTAAGCAAAAGTTTTTCATAGTGATTCCTCCATTGATCAGTAAACAATTAACTGTGGACAGTTCTGTTTCTTACCGATTCCTCCATTGATCAGTAAACAATTAACTGTGGACAGTTCTGTTTCTTAGCGATTCCTCCATTGATCAGTAAACAATTAACTGTGGACAGTTCTGTTTCTTAGCGATTCCTCCATTGATCAGCAAGCAATTAATTGGACAGTTCTAAGCAAAAGTTTTTCGTAACAATTCCTCCATCAATCTGTAAACAGACTGGCAGTTAAAAGCAGAACTTATTTTGGCATCCCCTGTCTCAATTTTTAACTCCAGTAGCCGTCTTATGCTTGAACCACATTTTATTTATCTCTGTCGTGACAGAAGTCCTTACCTTGCACATAGTTTTGCCAACAACCAACACCGTTCAGTGTAATTTATGGGGAAAAAAAAAACAGGCAAGTAGCATTCACCAATTTTGATCACTGTTTATTGGTCTGTGATTCAATCAGAGAGCCAGCGTAAGGGTCAAACTGAAAATTGGTCTGTGATTCAATCGGAGAGCCAGCGTAAGGGTCGAACTGAAAATTGGTCTGTGTTTCAATCGGAGAGCCAGCGTAAGGGTCAAACTGAAAATTGGTCTGTGATTCAATCAGAGAGCCAGCGTAAAGGTCAAACTGAAAATGTTCCTCACTGTGGAGTGGATGCATTTAATTCCTTTGCACATTTCCTTGAAAGACACATCAAATCATACATAAAGAGGAAGAATACATGGGTGATGGCAACAAATCATAAGCAAGGAGCAAAAGAAGTCACAGGTCAAATCGTATACTTGTACTGCGGATGAATAAAGGGGCCATGGCAACAAATGAGAAGCGCACAGTGACAGAAGTCTTGAAAGTAAATGGTACAGCCACAGAACAAATCCAAAAATCTGCACATCGTCTTCCTGTGAACAAAACTGGGAGACTGAAGGTACTCTTGATGCAGCCAAGACTTTCTCTTCCAGTCTCACCGTTTTAACTTTTCACTTTAAAAAAGTGCATTATACAGATGCCAACATGTTCTCCATTCCCCAATATCTTGGTTGAAAGAAAAAAACAAACAGAAATGAACCCTTACCCCACCCATCCCCCAAATGGACACCTGTCCAAATCATGCACAATAAGGGTCTGCTTCGAGCCAATAGATCCTGGAGAACATTTGCTGTTCAGAGAATCCACTTGGCATTAAACAAACAAAAAAACCCTCGATGACTGTAAATACATAATACACCATCCACAAACTTATGTTCTGCCTCTATTCAATTAAGTTGAAGAGTATGGTTATAGTGTATGACTGCTAATTGAGGCAAGAACATATAAAAGTTGATTTGTTGAATTTCCTCCTTTATTTGTTTGAAATAAAACAACAAAAAAAGGGAGACAAGCGTACAGAAGATGGCACCTCAGAAGACATTTTCACATGCACACGCTCGCATCGTCAAAAATCTCGATTTGTTACTTCATTTGCAAACCATTTGTTATTGTTGTCATGACTATCAAAGGGTAGTACCTACTTTCCTGTTCATGCCTGAACTGTTTTGTGTGAACCCTGATCTAACTGCACACTTGAATGAATGCAAAAATGACAGACTGACCTAACATGAACCCTGATCTAACTGCACACTTGAATGAATGCAAAAACGACAGACTGACCTAACACCTCGGCAGAGACAATTATAGCGATGATTCCCCCAAGCCTAAAAAACCAGCAGCAGTAAGAAATGCAGGCACAAAGAGTCCCTTCAACAAACTAACAACCACATACACATTGTCTGAAAGGAAAAAGCCAAACTTCACCCATACCCAATTACAATTACATGGGCACTTTCTAAATATTTCTGGAATAAAAAAAAAACCCTTAAAAAAACGTATTGGCAGTTACATTTAGTATAATAAGGCCTCTCAATAACTGCTTTTCAAACAGATCTGCACTGGGAAGGGACAAACTACCTTTCAGACTTTTAATGCATGTGAATGTTGTGAACATCCCTTAGGCACATACATTGTGTGTCTGAATGTGTGGCTGTGAAAAAGTCTGAAGCTTGGAGAGAGATGCAAGCAATTAAGTCACAAATATTCACGCTGTTTTATCCTTAAAAAAAAAAAAAATCCTAATTCAACCATTCTAAAAAACCTTTTGCCAAAAACGATTGCAAGGAACTGATGAAAAAAGTTCTCCAACTGCTTGGTTTTGCTGAACTGATTTGTGTTGCTGGAATTATGTTGCAAGTTTCAGGCAATACCAGTTTTAGAAATTGGAAAAAACAATCTTCAGATTCATCACTCCCACAGGAGTACTGCCACTTGATCCTGCCAAGGGGGGGGGGGGGGGGGGGCTACGTATTCTAGTTATCCCCTCTCCCATGCTGCCCCTTCACTCCCCCTCCAATGCTAATTTTTTTTTTTTTTTTTAGCTTTTTCAGTCACTAGGCCTCTTCCTAAGAATGCCTCCATTTGAAAAGCTGTAGTAGCCCTGGACATGTTGGAACATTCCATAGTGTGTACAGCATGCTTTCAAAACGTATTCATCGAGCTAAATCTGAAGAGAATTCTGTGCAGGAGCCTCCAAGCTGAGGTAGTGTCGTACAACCTTGACATAAATTCACAATGACTGCCTATGCAGTCAAGCCGAGACCCAAGATTTCGTGGCTTTGCCTACACCTGGTAGGGACATGTTCCTTTCTGATTTTGACCAATCTGGACAGACGGAAAGTCTGAGAAGGTACAGAAAGTCTGAGAAGGTACGGAAAGTCTGAGAAGGTATGGAAAGTATGAGAAGGTATTGGCATCTCAAACGATGGAGGATTATGGCAGCCGGTTTGAAAATAAACTGTAGAGACAGGAGGCCTTTCACGGCAGATAATTTCATGCAGCTCAAGTAAGATTTTAACCCAGAACACACAATCAGTTCATCATTTTAGTTTCAGTCATTACAGCCCAACTGGCCACACTGAACCTTTTCACTGCTAATTCATGGATGTAAAACTTGCATCACAAAAAAAAAAGGCCTGGGGGGAAAAAAATCACCAAGAAAAGTGATTATTACGATGCAGCTAAGCCACTGATATCTTACAGCATATATAGTGAATCAGGCTGTGCTAAGAATCCTAGACATTACCCTTATTTATTGCTAAAAAAAAAAAAAAAATCCACAAAGAAATAACTATACACTAACAACAACAACAAAAAACCCACCACACATATCTTTGATATTACCCTTATCTATTGCTGAAAAAAAAATCCACAAAAAATATAACGGTACATTACACACACACGCACGCACACACACACACACACACACACACACACAACACACACACAAGGGCAAACTGATGCTGCAGAATGGACAGCTAATGTCCTCTCTGGACAGTGTGTACAATTTCAACCACCTAACTGCCAGATAACAACAAAAAGTTTGCATGTCAAACTATCAGATTAAAAAAAAAAAAATGGGTCAGAGCAAACACAGGAACACAGTCTTCAGAGGCAGCAACACTGACAAGCGTAAAGACTGATTAAAAAAAACATTCTGAGTTAATTACAAATATAATTTTTTCATACCAGTATATGAACCTGTTCCCTGTCTCTGTGTGGTTGATTAACGCTTTCAACCCTCCTGCCTCTACAGCACGGGCAGATTCCTTCCACAGCAAGTTTACCTGCATGAACTGATGGGATACCTTTCTTAAGATTTTTAACATCTCAAAAATTGTTTGCCATGAGGCAAGCAAATTCACATGGACATTGCCAAATGACTGCAGCAAGATATTACAATTCCACGCAACATGAGCTTTTGGACTTTTGATGCTAGGACAAGCTCACATCTTTTCTCTTTTTTTCTCCTTGAACTTCTTGTTATTCCATTTCAACAAAAATATCTGGAAAATTATTCAACCAAGATGTGAGAAACTTCCCCATGGTAATAACAAAAATAACTGGATTGCAACATATGAAAATTCTATATACAATGCCATGCACTTCTGGACTAATGATGCATTGAAATACTAAAACCTCTTCTTTTTTTGTGTAAAGTTCGTGTTTACATATAAATGGCATACTCTTCATATCCAAAGACTTCAATATTTAACATATGAAAACCAACCAACCAACCAACCGATCTGGGTATCTTCTGCTATCTCAAATATGTTAACTGTTAGTTGCATAGTTTACAACTGGTTTGAATAAGTCAGTTCTGTCACCCCAAGCTTTGCATGGCTTTTTTTTAGCAGTGCCGAAGCATTGCTTGGCTGCAGCACTGAATAGGTTAACCTGTCATACTATATCTTAAAGCCACTGTGCCCACAGGAGAGGTTCCCCCAATATTTCCCCTCTGCATCACAGAAATCATGTGCGGAGTGTGGTCTGATGTAAGAGAGGGGTAGTACAACTACACCATGGGTAAACACAATTTCAATGCTAATTTTGGGTCTCGTTATGTTCTCCACAGTGACCAATGCGTCAACAAGCAAACGAAGTGTGACAAAACAAAGATCATTTAGGAAGCATACTGGCCCAAATTCATGCAAAGGAAGATGTAGTAATTGAATTGATTTATACTCTTCTAGATGATCTGAAATTAAAAAAAATATATTTGTGTACTTGACTGCTTTTTGGATATGAACAACAGAATGTTTGGGAACCGGAATGGCTCACTTGGTTGAACCTCTGACTTGTACTGTTAATGTTCCTGGAGTTGCCGGTTTGAATCTCCACCAAGGCGGTTTCAGTACAGGGAGACTTTTCCCATATAGTTAAAATAGGGTCTGGCTCCATGTCCTCTAAGTCTTTCGAATGAGACTATAAACTGAGGTTCTGTGTGTGAATGTGTGCATATCACCTTGCGCATACATTAAATCCCATCACCATCCTTCAGAAGACCAGGTCCTGGGGTGATGGTGACGGATGATAAGTATACTCATAGCATGCATCTGATATGCTGATAATGGTCTGAGTGAAGACCACTGAGTGCGGGGCAGGATAATATCCCCAAAACTGGAAGAAGAAAGAAGCCAGAGCATATGATACTGACAGATTGACAGTGAAAGAACTGAAGATGAAGAACGGGCCACTCTCCCTTCAGAAAAGCAGACAAACCATGATGCGTACACTGCAAAGCTTTTAAAATATGCTTGAAAGGGAGGATCTTCCTATTCTCTTTCATGAAATCATCTGTAAACAAAAGAAAACAGAAACAAAATTGTATTCTTTTTTACTGAAATGGTGTCCCAGGCTGAGGACCCACACAGGAGCTTTTTATTCCATGCCTGCCAAGTGGTTAAAGGTCATGTTTTCTAATGTTTCTTTTAATAGCTCATTCTACTACAGACAGCCTTTTCGGGGGCCGCCAAAAACCATCATATCCTGAACAGGTCTGATCATCAAGAAGAATACAACCTGTGAAAGAAAAATAAAAACAAAGGCCATGAATGACATGGTAATCAAACTACTGATGTTGCAGATGAAATTAGGCTGTGCTGAGAGCACTGGGCATTTAGTGTTTTTTTCACTCCCAAACTTTAAAAATAAAAAAAAAATTGTTAAAAAATTAATGACTTAGTGCCACCAAAAAAAAAAAAAAAGTAACAAAAGCCATAGGGCACACTGACCTAACAGATCGGACAGCTAGAGTCCATCTTGGACAGCCAGTGTCCATCATGGACAGCCAGTAGTTTTCACAACCTGGTCACCAGGTGACAACAACAATGGCATACACTGACAGAAAAAAGAAACACCTTGTAAAAGAGTTTCCAGAAAAAGATAGGAAAATGGTCTACAAAAGCAGAAAAACAAGTTTACATCAACGGAGAACACACACAAAAAAAAAAAAAAAAAAAAAAATCGCAGAAAGGAATTTACAAGCACAAAACTTCGGAAGGAGGGCTAGATATTTGTTAAATTCAAACAAATTGAAATGAATCATTGTGTATTTCGAGTTCATTTATACAAGAAATTAAAATCATACTTCATACTTGATTCAGCGTCCATGGTGTAGAAATTTCAACATTCTCAAAAGGATATCTTGTTACTGAAATTTGGAGGGAAGGGAGTAAGAGCAAAAGGAGGAAGGGGGAAGGTCTGCGTGTTAAAACGGACACAAAGTATTATCTCCGGGGAGATGACTGACAAGGAACTGGCAAACGTTGACAGCAGTAATGGCCCTTCCATGCATATGTTTCTTGCCTGCTTTTAAAAAAGCTCAATAAGACTGTATTCACTTCAGTTGTTCATGCAGCTCACACAGTGCTTACATGCAGGTGGTTTGACCTAACGTCCCTAATATTTTCAATCATTGCCCACTGAAATTTCCTCCCTTTAACCGTTTCAGCGTCAAACTCCATGCAACAGGTAAACACACCAACCACTCATCCTACCAATGACAAGAAAGTTTACAGACTTCACCAAATCACAAGTTCTGACATACATTTATTTAACAAAACAATTAAAAAAAAGAAAAGAAAATAAGACAGAGATGATACAGACGGGTAAAAATTAAATAGTCTAGCTGCTGTATCAATTCCTTTCCATTTAAAATCCACCGCATCTTTGACGGAAACAAGACAAATGTTGTTGTGAAGGGTTTCTCATTAAAACCTTTTCTAAAAATGTTCAGCACTTATTTTTTTCATGAACTAAAAATAGTAACATCCTTTAACCAACTGGAAAAGCCACTGCAAATTTTACTCCCAAGTGGTTTGGTTGTCACGACTGCACCTCTGCGCCAGCTCAAATATAGGTACTGTTTGAATGGTTACTTATTTTGGTTGGACCAAGAGAAACCACGGCGACAGGTTCTGAACTATAATCATTTTCAAAATATCAATGGGAATTTTTCGTTCTCTACAGGGCTCTGAGAGCTCACACACACAAAGAATAATATAAGCATATACAAAGGAAAATAAAAGATGTATTTTACATTGAATCACATTAATCCTGTTTGCACCATCATGCTATAGAGACATTATGAACAGCCAGGTCTATTCTTTCATACCCTTAAACACATACACATTTTGAAAGGCCCCACAAGTAACCAGGAAGTTATCTACCATATCCTTATACATACACATGGAGGATGACTAATCAACTACAAGATCCAATTTCTATTAAAAAAAAAAAAAAATCAGAGGAAGATGCTCGTCTCTCAAATGCAAATAGCGTTACCTTTTCTCAGTTTGTGAGTAAAGCAAATAAAGCTTGAGAGTTGAATATCTGATTTCAAGGACATGCCAGGATTACGATGATTGTGGTATTGACCGACTGCATCACAGCGGCAGTGTTTCACACCCATGTTTTGGCATTCTCTCCCTTTGATTTAACTGATACGCTGATGATGCAGGAAAATTGCTCTGGGTGTGTCCACCAGCAACATCTGTCCAATGAAAATGGCAGGATCACTCTCACTGAATGCAAGCATTACAACTGATGACCTCCCTTGAAAAATGTCTAAACCTCGTCTATTTGGACTGGCATCATCAACCATAAGAAACGGAGGAGAGATGCGAGTTTAACCTGGATATAAATTAACAGAGAATCAAACTGTTCTAGATGAAAGGCCTATCTATAAAAAGGCATGCTCTCACTGAAACTAGATGATTTCACTATCGCCAAAAGAACAAAGAGACATTTGTTTTTCAAAGAGCCATTTGCGTCTGCATGTGTCTCCTTCAAATGACTTCTTTTTCGTTTCAAGACTTCTCATTTATGTTTGTTTGTCTTTTTTAGGAATAATTTTGTCTTCATCTTTACAGAGTATGGATGGGGAACCGAAACAAGACGTGTGGGTGCACATGGAAGATGTGACAGAAAAACGAAAAAGGTTTGTCTATATTCCAGTTTGCTCCATAATAAAGACCCCCCCCCCCCCCCCCCCCCTAATTCGATGCGTTAGAGCCACAACTGTCTATCCTGAAAAACGCCATTTTGAGAAATGGACACTTGAAGATTTCACAGGTCTCCAAAAATTACACCTCTGCACGCAGAACTTCCAAACCTGGGAAAATCAAACACTAGATAGTGTTCTGAAGCTGTACAAACGGGGGTTAAAAAAAAACTCAAATGGAAACCACAGAATTACGCAATCTTAAGAAGTAAACACTCTTGGTCTGAAAAGAAAGGCTTTCATCTTCCCAGAATTTTGAAGCACAACTAATTATCAAGACTTAGATAGTTGTGGCACACAACAGTAAGACCTTCACAGCTGAAATTCTCAGGCCACAACTGATCAGCTACAGGATAGTGACTTGTGGCCTGGAACATTCCTATCAGTTTGCGGTAATAGTTTGGAATACAACTGTCTTCTGTGGTTCTAGCCACCTGTGGCATGGACAAACTGTCCCACTGTATGGAACATTTCAGACCACAGTCTGTGACTGCTAGCTGTTCATTTGTGGCATGCAGAATCTGGTTGGATGTGGACAGGGCAACAACTGTTTCTTTGCTATCAACCAAAAACTAAAAAATGTTTCATAACCATGTTTCAGCATGTTAAACAGACTGTATTAATACATCTAAAAATATGAAAAAGTCAAAACACATTTTTTTCGAGATAAACAGCTGTGGCTCTAATGCATCGAATTCAACCCACAACTTCAAGGTGCTGGCCGTCTCCTTAATCTGCGCAAATTCAGTCAACTTGTAAAATACAAAAAGTAATACAAATCAATTTGTAAAATACAAAAAGTAATACAAATCAATCAGTCTGACAGAACTGGATTATTATGTTGAACTCAAATCTGATCATTTACTAACATTTGCGAAGAGAAAGAAAGAGCTAAGAAAGATAGGTTGAGAAGGTAACAATAGACGCACAACATTCCGTGTCAAATGAGACACAGCAGCAAAATCACAGAACTTATCTTTCTATATCAACGTGTTGTTTTGTTAAAATACAATTTGTATTTCTCGACTCATGTGATGAATAACATCACAGAAAAACTGAGCATGAGGAGGACCCATTAATGGGGAGGGGCACGAGACATACTGGTCTTGTTCGCATGACAATCATCTCATCATTTCACCAACGCTGAATAAATATTACCGTTTTCTTGGTTCAGTTCATCTGTAGCGTTACTCTTACAGTACTGAAATGCATATATTAGGGAAAATTGAAACGAAAAAAAAAAGCACTAAAAAAGGTGCTTAACGATGAAATCGGTCCTGCAGCCACCAGTAAATGGATATAAGGGGGTTAGCGAGAGCCACAAAATGAAAGCAACGAGCCCTGCAATCTAGACTGAGATGTGCAAGCCAGAGCAAAAACCTCAGACATGCACTCAGGAGGCATATGGACCCAAAGAATGAAAATGAGAAATGACGGCGTGTTATCTTAGAAAGACTGAAGACAGTGAGTGGGCATCTTATTACTGCATTAGCCACAAAATTTTCTGCTTTAAGGCTTCCTAGCAGCCAGAGCTTGCCGGAGTTTGACATGGCACTGTATACGATGCAAGAGATGCAGACAAACTTGCGCCACATAGGTAACTGTGATATCCCCCCCCCCCCCCCCCCAACACACACACACACACACCCTCCGTTCCTCTCCAGATTGAAATCTGGCTGCTCCTTTATTTGATTCTAAAACAAAAAAGAAAAGCCAACCAGCATGTTGGCATCTTCGGCTAGATAACTTCTGTCTCGATGATGGAATACAGCTGCCTCTCACAGACCACAGCACTTTCACAAATTACAAGATAAGTGGCGTCAGCATAGCATTGCAACAGCAGATGACTTCACATCACAACAACTCCCATCCACAGGCCTCCATGGGAGGAAAAGCAACAACTGCTGAAAATTCAAGGGGGAGGGAGGGGGCAAAGGGGAATCCAGGAAACATGCTCCTCCACCCCTACAGAATGTTTGAAACTTACATTCAAAATGGTGCAATCTGAAGCAAATCTAAGTCCTGAGTGGTTATTTTCCACTTTCTGGTTTAACCATAATCAGGACCATCTATTTGTACAGCTTTTGTCAGTCTCTTTCCCTTTTGAAACGTCTCGTCAACACATGGCATCGGAGCGTCACTTATCATTTTCCCAAAGCAACTGACCCCTCCTCTTACGAAGAAAAAGTTTACAAGAGATGCGTTCATTGCTGTCCGCTAAAAATTTTAAAAAGGCGAAAAGCACACATCAGATTCCATTGCCATTCTTTTCTTCTTTCCTTCTCCACATCCTACCTCACTGCTAAGTTTTCTCTCTTTCTATGTGTGTGTGTGTGTGTATGCGTGTTACGAGTTCCGATTTCACATACTGCTGAAATCCGTCAATTCACAGAAAAGTGGGAGCACTGTTCCTAAGAATATTTTGATGATCAATCGCTTCTCAAGTGCTCAGCTAGTTGTCCAATTCACCTATCCCTTCTACCACCGACGTACCCCTCTCTACCATCCCCTCAATTAACTCCCAACAGGGGCTCAACCCTCTTGCGACCTCATTTTCCAACCACTTGTAGGACAGCAGCAGTGTCTGAATTGGCTATTGTAAGACAGATATCTGGTTGCTGCAGGGAGAGACAGCTCCTGAATCATTCTTGCCTGGGTGTCATTTCTCTTTTACTTTGCTCCTCCTTCCTCCTCCTTTGCCAGCGACACTTGGAGCATCATTCACCCTGGAAGGCAGCTCATGTCTTAACTCATTCTAATTCTGGGCGATTGCTTCCCTTTGCAAACACTATACTGGCCGATTTTATTGGTTATCAACAACAACAAAAAAATTAAAAAATAACATAACATACCAATGTGAAATTTTGGCTACATGTGTACAACAAATTGAACTAATACCCTGAAAAGTTTCAAAGCAAGTGTTTGACCAGCTTTGAACCATGCAAGACTGTTGAGCTGTGAACATGAACTTTTTAAATTGAGGTGCGCTCACATCGCACCTCCGTAACAAAGAGTTGTGCTTGGCTGGTGCGATGAGATTGCATCTCAGTATAGAAAGAGTTAATGGTTAAGTGCTGAGATATTCCAAATGTGTTTCATCATCAAACTTTGAGGAAATGCATGTCTTACCTATATGTAAATACATGAATTCTCATTTTATCTGATGCATCCATTTTGGATTTCCCCAACATTAGCACCTACTTTTTATCACTTAGGCAATAGTGTGAAATTTTGCAATGTGTTAGTAACTTGTGTAAATATCTACTATTACTAAAACAAAGAAGTCTAATTATTAGCAACTTCGATGTGACTGTACCTGCTTTATTCACCGTAAATGATTCACTCAAGTCTTAAGATATTTAGCAAGATATACCGTAAAGTTCGGTCTATTGAGCGCACCTGTATATAAGCCGCACCCACTAAATTTTTTTTTTAATCTGAACTTTTTTCACAAATAAGCCGCACTGGTTTATAAGCTGCACAGTCCGATATGCCGCAGGCGGGCAGCTGGCCGAGCGTTGAGTTAACATAGTGTCGAAAATCAACACATACAATGTGTTCATTGCATTCATTGGCGTTTAAATAGGTCAGAATACAAGAGCATGTTTCCAGCTTTACTTCAGTCTTTTTTTTTTTTTTTTTTTTTTTTTTTTAGTACGATGTGTTTTAAATCAATTAGAATCGAAGTTTTTATGAGGCTTCTTACAAGTGTTGTCTTTCCAACATCATTGCTTAAAAAAAAACAAAAAAAAAACCCCGAAAAAACCAACACATTAACGATGCGCTAGAAAGGCAGTTCTCTCCTGCATTCATTGGTGTATCAAGCTAAGCGATTGGTTGAGTACTAGAAAGCGCAAGCCAATCAACGCGAAGGTATCAAATGCAAACCTTCACTCCCTGTCCACGATTTCAACAATGGCGGATCGAAGCCAAGGTCTGACAATGACCGAGTCGAATGCGCTAATCATTTTTGAATTGCAAGATGCACTTCGTAAGATAACGCATATAATAACAAACCAGAACATTAATGAAACGATTCGATTGTTTTATTTCGCTTAATACCGTGCCAATGCTTAGTTATTTTGTTCATAATTCAGCTAGTGTCAGTCAAGATTAAACAGGTCGGAAACGGCCCACACATTGCGCCGTTCGAAGCGATCGTATTTTTGTAGAAGACAAACTGATGAAAAAAGATATCAGTAATGGGCTTTACTTATGTCGATTCCTGTATTTCTGAACGGGTTACTGATTCCATTACACGATTACAGAGAAAATCGTAGTTAAAAGCATCATAAAAATTCATGAACAGTAAACACGATATGGTGAGTTACAGAGAAGCTAAGAATAGACGAGGGTGTGATGCTTCTGAAATCGGAAAAATCCGCAAATAAGCCGCATCGTTGTTTAAGCCGCAGGGTTTAAAGCTGGGGAAAAAAGTCGCGGCTTATAGTCCGAACTTTACGGTATCTAGATATGGGTTGGTTTTTGTACTCCCAATTCTTACAGAACAGGGAGTACTTTACAATGGGAATGAAGAAATGCTGTCTGTCTGTCTGTCTGTCTGTCCATGGTCAAAATGTGTTCCACTCGCTCCAGACAAAACTTCTGGACTGATCTTTCTGAAAATTTGTAGGTATGTTCATTATGGATCACGGATGATGCCCGATGTTTTATTTTACCAGAATAGCCATTACTAACGGCTATAACGGCCCAAAACGGTTTTTCTTCTTTATGGAATATCTCCCAAAGTACTTAGAGAGTTTATCTCAGTGACGAAATACATTATGATGCATGTTTGATTGTGATGTTTCTTTGTGACGCATGTTTGATTGTGACGTTTCTTGACATGTACACGCGTATTCAAGACAAACTGGAAGTACGTTTATATGCTTTGCATCTTGTCTCCATACTATATTCAACAATAATTCATATCTGTACCTCTGCTTGGTAAAAACGGCCTCAAATGATCCCAACATTATATGTTACAGTACTTGCATAAAATAACTTGAGTTTTGACTGGACTTTTTGGCTTAGACAAAAAAAAGAAAACAAAAGGGCACATGAGAAAATACATTTTTCCTGATGGGTGCCTAATGTCAAATTTCTCTACATACATTCATTATAGAGGACATCATTGCATACAAGATTTCTATGATGATGTAATTTTCTTCACTGACCTCAAACAGAAATGAAAGCGACTATCTAGATTTCCCCTGAAGATGATTGTGTATGCAGCTTTGGGCAAATTCTTAAAAGTTTTTCCTTGTGTGATGTAGTCAAACAAACAAAAATAAAGTAATCAACAACATCCATTTCTTTCACACCAGAACCAACTACAATGGGCCATATTAGGGCTTTAACTGTTCAATCACAATAAAACAAACATCATCATACCAACAAGCTACAACAAGACACTGCAGAACATAGAAAACCGAATTTTATTCTGCATTATGGCCATACAGAGCTGTTATTTTATGTCTGAAATAAACAGACAGCAGGGAAAAGGAAATAATTGCAGAGGATTTTAACATTCATGCACAGAATCTTACCAAAAAATAGTGAAATTGGGAAGTGGTATCTTTGGATGAAAGTCTTTCAAATATCGCAATGAACACACAGAGAATACTCGTTACATAAATATTCACATACCACCTTGAATCTTTCTGTTAACTCCCCATGTTTCATGACACTGGCAGATGCAAACACCAGCAACTGTTTACTACCCATTTCCACACTTATACCAAATGAAATACAGAGTTTGAAGATTTCAGAGTGCCTTGAAGATTTCCATTTCTGTGCATGTATAAACTAGTCTATAACTTTCACTGTAGATATGTAAAGTGACCTGCTTTAAGATATTCTGAGATAAATCCACACGAGAACATCACTGAGCTGGATTGCACTTTACCACTAACAGATATGTAAAGTGACCTGCTTTTAGATATCCTGAGAGAAAACCACAAGAGAACATCACTGTGCTGGTTTCCACTTTACCACTAACAGGGTGTTCATAGTCAGCGATTCTGTTCTTCAGCTGTCTTTTCCCCATTATGAACCTAAGTGTCATCATGTTCTCTCAAACGTTAATTCGTTTTCTGGTGAATATTATGTTTACCAAAAACAAAAAAAGGCATAAAAAACAACAAAGCAAACCCACTTCAGTCTTGCACGCAGAACTCCACAAAGTAAGGCATTATCGACAGCAACTGAGCAAAGCAACCGAGACCAGTCCACAAACAAACAGACTTGATTAACCTTCATTCTATACTGCCTCCCACCTTACATACTGGACACTATACCTTCATTAACCCTCCCCCATTTTTTTTTTCCAATATGGAACAAACCTTTGTTGCACTGAAGAATTCCAGCCATATGTTCTGTAGCTCATACTCTTTTGTACCACCAAGTAGTTAATTTTATGAACAAAAATTGTTCATGGTGACAATGTGGAGCAACATTTTACTTCATAATGTTGTAATAACAGCACACACACAATAAAACTGAGCAAGTTTATCCGGCAAAACCATGAGCGTGGGCACCTTACAGCCATCTTAAATAGCGGCGGTTGAATGAGAATGGAAAACTGACGAAGAGAGCTGTCAAGTAAGACAAACAAAGCATGTTCTTACTCCTTCCTCTGGGCAGTTCAAGTGTTTGTGATAAGACTTCAGTGATGTCCCAGGCCAAATCTACACCCTCCCTCATCAAGCCCAGTGTGCCAAGAAACCAGTACAGTACGCCCACACTGGGACATCTTCCAGTCTTCTTAGCACAACCTAAAATGCTGGGATTGGCACCACAGGCCAAGCTCCTGTCAGTGGTTTGATCACTTGTTCAGGGGAACAATGCATGCTAACAGTAAAAGCAAAATGGCTGGAGTCTGACAGGCCTGCAGTAATGCCCCAGACACTGACTGGTCAGGGCTTTGATGGGACTGCAGGTGGGCTTCCAGCGAACTGAACAACAGCGGGCCTGTACTGCCCAAACAGAAAGCCCAAACTTCACTAGGGGATTATTTCCCACTCACCCCTGAATGTTTTGGACGTCAGAAGCAGCAAAACATTTACTTTCTTCTGCAAAATTTCCAAGTTTGTTTTTGTTGAACCAGAGCTGCCATACAATTCAGATGGCGGATGTTCCGCCTTACGAGGTGGACATCACTTGGAAAAGAGGAAGATCTTCACCCCGGATCAGAGACAGAGAACTTGGCATCAACTGCACCACCAAATTAGCTGATACCATCAGCACGGTCAAGTTAACAAACAACATCTACACCATTAGATTACAAATGCCATTGGCAGCTTCAGATTCAGATTCAGGGACACAAACTGTCAGTTCTGTGTGCACTGTCATATGGTCTATATTTCTGACCTGCTCTCTTGAGAACATTTCATCAATTCAACAATCTAATCATGCATAATACATCCATGATTGGGCTCATCCTGTAATGGCTCAGAAAATACAGAACACCTCCAGCTGCTCATAGATATCAAACACACACACACAGAGCTGTCACAAACATGTTCACAGATGCTTGTCAATCCAATCTTACAAATCCCATTTTAACCCAGATTTCGCACATACACAATTTCACACACATACCCCCACCCAACACCACCACCCCTCCTGTTCCACCACTTCACCTCCCCCCTTCTTCCCCAAAACATGCATAAAAACAAATATGCTCATGACATATACAAAAACCAACGAACAGTCATCACGGATTACCAATGGACAGGTTTGCAGTCGGGAAAAGTACTTTTCCTACTTCAAGCAGTTTTTATCACTTCAGCCCTTTCTGTAGTAGCCGACTGAAGTCTTTATCTCCTCATAAAAAAGCGGACTACTTTAAGAGTATGCAATTATGCAACAAATGTTAAAACAAAGGACAATCAGATGGCAATAATTCCTGGGATGTCATTTCACAAACAAGCAAGAAATCCAGGTCCCTGACTGACTGACCCACTGCTCTCCAAACCCACGGCCTTGTTCCTTTCATTTAACATGTTAGGATCCCACGTACATCACTCATGTTTCATTCTGGAAGAATGGCATGCAATTCGTTCAAGAAATGCAACCACGATGATAAAGAAGCCACTTACTTTTGCTTGGATCTTTATTTCCTTTCTCAATGGATACTGTTTTCACCACTGTGACTGATCTTTTTAGGTCAAAAGCAAACATGGTCAAAATCTTTCGGTCGACACAATGCGAGGCTGATTAGATCAACAGATCAAAACAGATTTGTACCCAGCATAAGACAAGGGCTTCTGGGCGAGCCCTGAACTGTCAGGCAGAGGCTTTAAGAACATCATTAAAATGCGCAGGTCATTTCTTGTTTTGTTTTCACACATACACTTAACCTATCTATGCTCTAAAACAAAAAAAACAAAAAACCTAAAACTTAGCCAGCAGTGAGAGGAACTAGCTGTTACAGTATGGAAATTCTGGGTCTGTACTTGTGCTGCAGCCCGCCTTGTCAAAGCCAGCATCACTGGTGGTGATGGTGGCCGAGGCTGAAGAGGAGGTGGAGGTGGAGCAGGAAGGGGTGGCCTTCAGCTTAAGGCTGTCCAGGTATTCCTGGTGAGACAGCGCCATCACCTGGGCCATGATGTCATCCTCTTCCCAGTCTGCACACACAGGTGCACACTCTGCCTTGCATCACCACTGTCCTTACCATCCTACACATGCAACTGAATATCTGAATCGAGACGACCTGCATATCCTCTTTAGCCTGTACATTTGCACAGCCTAGGACATTACCACAACAATGCACATTTTGTTATATTTAGACTGAAAAGAGCATCCGAACTGCTGAAATTTGTTTAGAGAATTATTACCCCCCCCCAAACCTCTCACACACACATGTGCACACACAAAAGCACACAGAGTCTTGCATGCAGTACCCCCCTCTCTCTCACACACGTCATACACACACAACTACGACGATGAGAAAGCTGTTTAGGAAAGGGCAAATGCATGCACAATAACTGTATAATGTGCACATGATGCAATGATAATGGCAGCTTATTTCTAATTATAAGGAACAGTCTTGGTGGGACAACCTTTCATTCAATGACGGCAAGACAGTCTTTCTGACCTGGTGCACATGTATTTTGTCCAAATATGGATATCTGTAACACTAATGGCTGCACTCCAACAATGCCAAGGGCAGACAGGAGGGGAGGGGTGTATGTGTAGGAATCCTGGCTATTCATGAGTTACAGACCCCAGTATTACCAGGTAGAATCTCTTACTGTAAAGAATCTGACTTGCGCAATAGGTTGAGCTGTTCACGTAGGTCTTGTATGATCAATGAGCATGAGTGCATGACTAGTCTACCTCCTATAGCTATAAATATTGATTATCAAAAAGTGCTATAGATTATACTTAAAATGGGATGGTCAAAGAGATAATGGCTCCAAGAGCACTTTGATACATGAAACATGTATGATTTGAATTTTCTTTTCTCTTTTGGATGTGCAATTTTCACTATTTCTTCAATTTTCGAGAACAATTTACTCTTCAAAAAAAAAATTTGCACATCCTAAAAAATAGAATCTATATTTTCTACATAAGTTTTCAAGTGCATTACAATCCAAAAGAGATAAATGAAACCAAACCTTGTGTTTCTAGTTTCTAAAAAAATTGCATTTTTGGCAATCTGCACACTGTATGCAGACTAAAAAAACACAAAAACAAAATAGGATTTTAAAGAAACTGGTACCATTTTTCTCAGGTGTCCAAGCTCTCCAGTCATCAAAATGTCTTTTGTGACTCTTGAAAATACGAAATCACTTTCGAGTCCCTACTCTTGACCACATATTAACATTTACTCTTCCTCATGATTCCCATATCATGTCAATCTACCAACTAGTCACTGAACCCTACTGAGGTAGCATATACTACCCCAAGGTAACAGCAAATAATGCCATGTTCATCTGGTGAGTCTGCTTTGCTAGTCACAGCTTGTGCTCTGGACTTGAACTGCAGGTGCAATGATCGCTACAATGTCTGCGACAGTTATGCAGGATGTCAGATGTGCTCAGTACAAGCAACTGTCCCTGTCCAGTTTACATACAACTGCTCCAGCTCATGAATCGTCCACAGTTTTTGTTCAAGCCATTGCCACTTCTTTGCATTCTTTACTTTCTTGCTGTCAGGTTGAATCTTTTCACAATCCCTCTCTCTGATTAGAACATGCTGTTGCATCATGCCTCCAAGCATGTGATTTCTGTTACAAACTTGCACACTAACGGCTGTAACTGTCGTAGAGATAACTGTCGCAGAAACAAACAGAAAAGTTTTGATGTGTCATACTCCCCAGCTCTAATTTCCACAACACCATTTTCCCTCAACTTCTTTGTTTCTTTTTTTTTTCCATTTTCTTTTTTCTTCATTTTTGAGGCATAAGCAGAACACTGTAAAAACAGTGATAATTCTTACGCACAAATGTGCGTCTCTGACGCATAAAAATCCTATCTGACACACTGGAATTCAGTCCAGTGTGTCACTAAAACGTACCAAAATTTACCGCGACGCAATGATTTTCTCCTGTACGCATTGTAACTCCAAGCAGCGCGTCACATAAAAGCACTTTGGTCTGATCCATGTCAATAGAAGTCGATAAGAACGTCTTTCCTTGATTTCTTTACAATGTTCTGAATCGATGAACAACTTCGGCTTTAGAACTCTTCTCTACTGGAAACCAACAAGAGTCTATGATTGGAGCACAAAATCACGTGATTCAGTCATGTGCGAACACATGGACAACCGAATGTAATTCAGCTTTTCAGAGACAAAATATACAGTTCATCTGTGGCTTGTGGGTGATAATCCAGCGAATGGAACACACGTCAAGCGATCTATGCAACTCGACTGGTTCGGATAATGAAAATGGCTCTGTTATGGAAGTAGGAATGTGTGGCGCACAGTGCAAGAGTGGCCAACCTACATAGTTTTGTGAAACGTTCCTCAAATATTCATCACTCGCCTCTTGTTTGTCACCGGGCTCCCGATGATCATTGCAAGGCAACTGGAATATGGTCAAATAATAAAATGTTTCAATACTGACAGAACTGGTTCATACTGTGTAAATGTTGTGATGGTAATCGCAGAGGACATTCCACATATCAAATTTCACTGCTAAAATCCAGATGGTGTAGGTGTTCACACTTATTCACTTTAGCCGACACTTTATTAACATTGGAACGCGAATCTAAATACATAATGTTTAGCATAATCTGGAATGAGTTTCTCAACTTTTTTGATAGCACCTCATCCATTTCTATCTAATTCTTTCTCTGTGTTCATGTGTGTGAGCAGTCAGAACATGCTTGCTCGTGTGTGTGTGTGTGTGTGTGTGTGTGTGTGTGTGTGTGTGTGTGTGTGTGTGTGTGTGTATTTGGTTTTCAGTACATTTACAGGCAGCTATAAAGTGTGACCCCCTAAATATTTTTGTGACCCCCTGAAAATTTGGAAACAAGTTTTTCACACCGAGTCTGACCCTTTAATTTTTTGGAAATAATTATCACTGAAAAACTCAAGTTTGGTGAAATTTGACACATGGACAACGGCCATCCACCAAATTGGGGGTAGATGAGGTTAGGGAAGGTAATGTTTTCTGTAAATACATTTCAGAATGGACAGCTAGTGCCCATACCAGTGTGCACAATATAGTGATGTCACTGCCAGATGACAACAGCTTCACTAACATGGGTATGTTATGATAAAGACTTTCAAGAAGAACAAAGATGAGGATGGATAAAAAGGCAACGTGGCACACAGAACAGGTAACAGTACAAAAAGGAAGATGGGGGGAAAAAAGGCAGCATCAAAGAGGGTGAAAATGGGATATTTTGAGCACAGAACTTCCAGATGACGGGACGTTGAGCGTAACAGCCTAAGGGGGTGCAGCCCAGCGCTCACCATACATTGCAGCAGGCAAATGGTCCATGAGGGAGGTGGTCTCGCTGAACCCTCCCCCAACAGCCCCTGCTTCAGAGCTGCTGGCCGTCCCAGAGCCACCTTCACTGGACAGCTGGTTGGGGCTGCACCGTGGAGACTTGGATGAGCCTGAACACACAGGAGCCTTCTTCGTTGTTTTCATTCCCTTTTTCTGCAAACCTGACTCGCTCGTCATCCCACACACATTTTATCAGTCGTTTTCTGCTGTCTGTGTCCTGAGACATTTTCACTAGGACTGCATTTGAGGCGTGTACTGGGAGGAAGAGATACGGGATAAAAGGGTGAAGTGTCAAAATCGGCTGAAAAACCAGTCTGCCAGCGAGTCTACCAGGTGTCATTTCACAGGAGACTGTAAAAAGGTAAGGCTTGACAACACTACACAGACCAACTCCACCTAATACCAGTGACTGAATAAAGTTACTGAACAAACAGCAACACAAGGCGATCATGAAGACATAACTGGTTCTCATCTCGTCTTACAGCTGGCATCCATCTTGTCACCTCCAAGCTGAAGTAGTTGAACCACCACTCCCAAACCTCTCTATTTGTTGGATTCTCTGTGAGCCTCTGACAGGGAGCCAAGGACAGGCCTGTGCTGAACTCCTGCCCCTTCTTCCGCCTGCCTATTGTTACATTAAAACCACTACCTACCTGGCACAGCTATGCCACTCATGAAACATGAACACAAAGTACAAGACCATCTATTGGGCACAATAATGTACACAGCAGCAAACACTCGTTAAACGTTAACATACACTAAATACAGTCATTAAACATCAACACACACCCTCCACAAAGCTCAAACATTAATGTACGCCCCACACCGAGTTAAAACATTACCCATACACTACACAGAACTCAAACATTAACATACACCTTACAAAGACCTAAAACATTACCTATACACTACACAAGAGCTCAAACAAAAAAATATAAACCTCATACACAGCTAAAATAATCAATACCCACACTACACAAAGCTCAAACATTAAAATACACCCTTCAAAGAACTAAAACATTACCCACACACTACAAACAGCTCAAACGTAAATATATTCCCTACACAGAGCTAAAACATTCCCCATACACAACACAGAGCTCAAACATAAACACACACTATACAGCGCTAGAAAATCAACATACACCCTACACAGAGCTCAAACATTAAAATACACCCTTCAAAGAACTAAAACATTACCCACACACTACAAACAGCTCAAACGTAAATATATTCCCTACACAGAGCTAAAACATTCCCCATACACAACACAGAGCTCAAACATAAACACACACTATACAGCGCTAGAAAATCAACATACACCCTACACAGAGCTCAAACATTACCAAACACACAACACAAAGCTCAAAATATCAATATACACCCTACACAGGGCTAAAACACTACTAACACACTACAAAGACCTCAAACATGTACACCCACCTTACACAGAGCTCAAACATCAACAAACACACACTACGCACAGCTCCAATATCAACACCCACATGACATGACCACCCACCTGGAACAACACACTACACACAGCTCCAACATCAACACCCATATGACATGACCACCCACCTGGAACAACACACTACACACAGCTCAAACATTAACACCCATATGACACAACCACCCACCTGGAACAACACACTACACACAGCTCAAACATTAACACCCATATGACACAACCACCCACCTGGAACAACACACAGCTCAAACATTAACACCCATATAACACAACCATCCACCTGGAACAACACACTACACACAGCTCCAACATTAACACCCACATGACACAACCACCCACCTGGAACAACCCACTGCACACAGCTCCAACATTAACACCCATATGACACAACCACCCACCTGGAACAACACACTACACACAGCTCCAACATTAACCAGGGTTCATACCAGTTAGTCAGAACAAAATTCCATACTTTTCCCATACCTTTTCAAGACCTCAGCAATATTTTTCCAGGCCCAAAATCCAGGACTAAACCCACCCCCCCAATCTCACCTCCCACTCACCCGGCACCTCTCAACCTTCATATTATATATGCAGGCTTCACACACACACACACACACACACACACACACACACACACACACACACACACACACAGACACACACACACACACACACACATTATATACACACACACTCGCATGCACACAAATGCAAGTGAACACAACAGAATGAACAATTCACTTACCAATCAATGAATCATAGTCACACTGCCAGCACTTGAATCACACTATCATTCAGTCACAGTTCCTTTACCATTAGAAGTAATTTTAAAATTTACACAATTCCACTCACACCTGAAAATGTATCTTGATCCCAGTTTTACTTTTTGATTTCTTCCACTTTCTCATTGATCAGACTTGAGCAGGTCTTTCACACAAATTTCCAGTTTCCTCTTCTTTGCTCACACTGCCAGCACTTGAATCACACTATCAGCTGTAAGCAGGTCATTCTTAGTGACAGCCTTGTCTAGTGTGCCCTGGATGCTGGATAAATCACTTGCAGATGTAGATGGTTCACATCCTGATGCTGAAGTGGACTGCTTAACACCTGAACTGGAAACAGAAAAAAATGTTCAATGCCATCTGTAACTGTATACACGTTTTCATAATATATACTCTGTGTGTGTGTGTGTGTGTGTGTGTGTGTGTGTGTGTTGTGTGTATGCGTAAATCAGTGAGCAAGACAGACAAAGCAGCCAAGTGAGAGAGACTGACAGAGAGAGACAGACAGAGGGAGACTGAGAAACAGACAGACAGAAACAGACAGATGAGATACATTTTTATTTTGTTGCATGATGTTCAAAATAATTACACACTAACTACATTTTTCTTTTTTTTTCTTTTATGATAAAAACGCTATTTTAAATTCTGTATCTTCTTTAAAAAAAAAAAGAAAGAAACTCACCAAACAAACAATTCCTGAATGGATACTGATCATGTGTGTGTGTATATATATATATATGTGTGTGTGTGTGTGTGTGTGTGTGTGTGTGTGTGTGTGTGTGTGTGTGTGTGTGTGTGTTTAAATCAGTGAGCAAGACAGACAAAGCAGCCAAGTGAGAGAGACAGACAGAGAGAAACAGAGACAGACAGACAGAGGGAAACTGAGAAACAGACAGACAAACGGACAGATGAGATACATTTTTATTTTGTTGCATGATGTTCAAAATAATTACACACTAACTACGTTTTTCTTTTTTTCTTTTATGATAAAAACACTATTTTAAATTCTGTATTTAAAAAAAAAAAAAAAAAAAAAAATCACCAAACAAACAATTCCTGAATGGATAGTGATCATGTGTGTGTGTGTGTGTGTGTGTGTGTGTGTGTGTGTGTGTGTGTGTGTGTGTGTGTGTGTGTTTACTTATTAGGCATCAGCATGTGTCTTGTTTTGCAGATTGATTAGGAAAGTTTAGCAACTAACTCTTCTCCCCTCCCCTGCCCCTATCTCCTAACTTCAGAGAGATAGTGACAGCCAGAGACTGAGACAGACAAAGATAAAGACCGAGACTGGGGGAGAGATAGACAGAGTGAGTGAGCTAATAAAAACATGCATCCTATTCCCAGTACAAACACCCGCTTTAAAAAAAAAAAAAAAAAAAGGAGCTAGGAAGCCCCGTTCAAAAAAAAAAAAGTAAGAAAACTCGGGAGGGGAAGCGGGGAGAGAGAGAGAGAGAGAGAGAGAGAGAGAGAGAGAGAGAGAGAGAGAGAGAGAGAGAGGTCATTCTGGTCTTCAACTTACCTCCCACTGGCTGTAAAAAAGTCATTCATCGTCATCATCGACCCTGTCGACTTACTCGCAGCCTGTGCCAGAAACACGTGTTTCTTCCCCGACATGTGGCTTTTCAAGGCCGCTTCATCCATGTTGGACACATCGAAGTCTTTTTGACACAGGCGACAACGGGCTCGAAATTTACTGCCGTCCGATGCTTTTCCGATCCAGTACTGGTACTGGCTATTGGTCAACCACGCTTGGCTGAATACACACTTCCCCATTTTTTTAATTCTTGCTGCAGGCGCAAACCATGGAGAAGAAATGATAGAACGGAAGTTGGGAGGTTGGGGGGGGGGGGGGGGGGGGGGGCGGCTGGAAAATTGCGCACATGCGCACTCGACACAAGGGAGACTACTCGGACAGCAAAATAAATAATTCTGCTGTTCAGATGCGCGAGTGTTGACGGGGTGGCAAATCGACATCGACCTTTTCCGAAATTTGATGTAAACAATTTTGTTTCAATTCATGACTTGAACGTTCATGATGGAACTCTGGAAATTCCATGACTTTTCCAAACCCTGCTGGGTAAAAGCAAATTTTCCAAGACTTTTCCAGCCCTGGAAAAGCCTTTCCCATTTTTCCAAGACTTTTCCAGACTTCCAGGACTCGGTACGAACCCTGATTAACACCCACATGACATGATCACTGACCTGGAACAGCGAAGTCCACAGAGGTGGGGTGCTGTGGGGAGCTCTGACCACTGCGGGTGCGGGGAGAACGACTCGTTCTTGCCTCAGGGGAGGCACTCCCTCCTTCCATGTAACGTGAGTACTCGCTGGCTGAGCTGCACGTGGCACTGGCTGCTGGGTTCTGCAGCAGACATACAGTCAAACATCCTTACTTGGCTTACTGGGTTCTGCAGCAATCTTACATTCAAACACCCATGATAGGGTTCACAGTTTTTGAAGGTATTCATTCAAACATCTATGTACTAAGCTTCTGCAGCAGACATATTATAGACAACAACAACAACAACAACAAAACCCTGTGGTTACAGTAACATGTCTAAAATAAACAGGGTCAGCATGTTGGAACTTTTTCTTTGTGATGGCCAACACACTTCTAGCCAACAGTCCATATTGCAAAGAGTACGCTTTCGTGTCTTAAGTCTTTTAGTCAACTTCCAATGATGAAAAGCAAATACTCTTCCTCCATCCCCACTCCTCCCTGCCCCTGGAGTATTCAGACACTTTCACTCAAAGCTGTGCAGTCCTTGTGATGAAAATCTGAGCATCCAAAGGTTAAAGCACATTTTTTGTTCCCACCAGAACCATTTGACATGCTTTGGTTGATCTCTGAGCATCCAAAGGTTAAAGCACATTTTTTGTCCCACCAGAACCATTTGACATGCTCTGGTTGATCTCTGAGCATCCAAAGGTTAAAGCACACTTTTTGTCCCACCAGAACCATTTGACATGCTCTGGTTGATCTCTGAGCATCCAAAGGTTAAAGCACACGTTTTGTTCCCACCAGAACCATTTGACATGCTTTGGTTGATCTCGTTCACTTTCTTAGCACCTTGCCAAATGCTGGCAGACAAAGTGGCATCTGCCCTCTTTTGTGAAGACGTGTGCATGAAGTCTTATGATGTTAGCAATGTCTGCCTTTTTTTCACTAAGAAGTTTACATGACATCTCAAGATGTTACCATCGTCTGCCATTTTCCACGAAGAAGTCTACATGAAGTCTCATGATGTTAGTATTGTCTGCCCTCTTTCGAAGAAGTTTACACAGTCTTGTGATGTTAGTATCATCCGCTAACTCATCAAAACTGCAACTTCTTCTACACCGATTCACTGATCCTTTTTGTTGGCCCGAGCCCCCAGTTTTCAGTTTCAAATTTCTATGGACTGATTGAAAGTGGTAGCCCCGCAAACATGAAATGGGTTGTATAATTCATTACACTCTGTGTGTAGCAGTCTAAAACCACTTTTTGACATTTCAGCCACCAACGCTTGAGACTACACATAAATCACCTTCCCTTTCAGGTTTCGATGGTTCACTGAAGATCCAACGTGTGTGTTTTCTGTTGCCTTCATTTTTTCCTATTTAATTTCTTTAAAACTTTTTTCTTTTAACCCGTAGAGTGCCTTTAAGCCGTCAGCTGACGCCGCATTAAAAATGCTTTCCCAGTGCCTATGGGCCGTCCACTGACGTCATGCATTTTTCTTGAATTTTCATTCGTTACTATTTCTATCAACGGGCTTAAATAGAGTGTGCGTAGTAAGCCTTATATGTCTGTAGTATTAAAATGATATGTAAATGACCACACGTGAGGGGAAAGCCCATTTATTCTCATCACTGACTGGATGACCAGCCAGCACTTCGTCTCGCTTGCAAAGATGGCGGCGCAACCTTCGACAAGCGCAGCGACCAAATCAACGTATTTACACAGCTGAGCAGGCTCTGCTAATGATTTTTGACAAAGACAATAATCTTTTATTCAACGACTCACTCGAGCATGAAGGTGAGATGATGATAGTGATGGAATTGCCAACCGTATTCGTCAGTTATTGTGTCGGGCTGTGTGACCTCAATGTGTGTTCAGCTGACTGGTTTGCCAGCGTCGAACGAGCTCGCCTAGTGTGTACTCTGCACTGCGTGCCAGTGGTCAGTGACGTGGTAGTCAGCGTGAGAGGGGAGCGCGGCCTGCTCGCGGCGCGGCACGGGGCAGAGGGAAAGGTAGGGGAAGAGGAGCAGTGAAAGAGAGGGTTGAAGTCCAGCAAGGGGGCGTGGTGGGGAGAGGGGGGCGTGGTCGTGGACTGACCTGTCTGCATAGAGTGTGAGCGTCTTGATAGACTTCTAAACTGTTTTACTTTCATTTACAGGTGTAGTGTGACAATACAAACTTTATTTTCAACTTTTTTGCTTTGTGTTCTTGTTTGGATGTGAAGATGTAGTGGTAAATACATATGCTTTTGATCGTGCAAAAAAATCTATCCAAATCTAATTGTCTAAATACTTTTTTATTATCAAAATTAAAACAAAAGAAGCCCAGATTCAAAATCTTCATTCAATTTCCTTCAAAATCATATATATTTCATTGTTATATCTTTTGTAGTTTCTGAGCTAGAATTTTTTGTTAATTATTACCCCCAAATCATTAGATTTCCCTGGCACTGGGAAAGCCTTTGTTTGTAACATTTTCAAGCAGCGAACGGGTTAATCATCAAAAAACAGATTAGAGCTGGCAGGAAAAAAAACCCAGGGTCTATCTGGTTGCTGTAATGATCTGGTTGCTGTAATGAATCTTTTTTAGCCTTAAAAAAATATTAATCCCCAGACTCCTAGGTTCTGCAGGTGACATAACTTGAAACCTTCCTCACTGGGTTCCTGGCTTCCGCAGCAAGCATACATCCACACAGCCATGACTGCGTCCTTAGGTTCTGCAGCATGCACATATTCAAACATCTATGACCAGGTTCCCAAGTTCTGCAGCAGACTTTCATTCAAACATCCCAGAGCAGGTTTCTGGGTTCTGCGTCAGGCAAGGTAAGGGGAAGGTAATGTTGTTTGTAGCCCAGCCTACCGCAAAGGGTCATATAAGGGCTATCACCAGGCACACATTCAAACATCCATGACATGGTCAACAGGTCACAAAAAGCCACACATTCAAACATCCATGACATGGTCAACAGGTCACAACAAGCCACACATTCAAACATCCATGACAAGGTCAACAGGTCACAACAAGCCACACATTCAAACATCCATGACATGGTCAACAGGTCACAACAAGCCACACCTTCAAACATCCATGACAAGGTCAACAGGTCACAAAAAGCCACACATTCAAACATCCATGACATGGTCAACAGGTCACAACAAGCCACACATTCAAACATCCATGACAAGGTCAACAGGTCCCAAAAAGCCACACATTCAAACATCCATGACATGGTCAACAGGTCCCAAAAAGCCACACATTCAAACATCCATGACATGGTCAACAGGTCCCAAAAAGCCACACATTCAAACATCCATGACATGGTCAACAGGTCCCAAAAAGCCACACATTCAAACATCCATGACATGGTCAACAAGTCCCAAAAAGCCACACATCCAAACATCCATGACATGGTCAACAAGTCCCAACAAGCCACACATTCAAACATCCATGACATGGTCAACAGGTCACAACAAGCCACACATTCAAACATCCATGACATGGTCAACAGGTCATAAAAAGCCACACATTCAAACATCCATGACATGGTCAACAGGTCCCAAAAAGCCACACATTCAAACATCCATGACATGGTCAACAAGTCACAAAAAGCCACACATTCAAACATCCATGACATGGTCAACAGGTCACAACAAGCCACACATTCAAACATCCATGACATGGTCAACAGGTCCCAAAAAGCCACACCTTCAAGCACCCATGACATGGTCAACAAGTCACAAAAAGCCACACATTCAAACATCCATGGCATGGTCAACAAGTCACAACAAGCCACACATTCAAACATCCATGACATGGTCAACAGGTCCCCCAAAAGGCACACACATTCAAACATCCATAACCACGCTCCAAGCTCTGCAGCAGGCATACATCCAATATTTCTATGTTCTGCAGCTGACATGACTTCAAACCTTCATGACTGTGTTGCTGAGTTCTCTAGCAGACATGACTTCAAACCTTCATGACTGGGTTGCTGAATTCTCTAGCAGACATGACTTCAAACCTTTATTACTGCGTTGCTGGGTTCTGCTGTCTGTTAACTTCAAACACCCATGACCAGGTTCCCGAAGTTCTGCTGCAGGCACACATTCAAACATCTATGATTATCTTCCAGGTCGTGACCAGGTTCTCAAATTCTGCCTCATGCTCACATTCATGCCTTCAGGACTGAATTCACAGGTTCTGCCGCTGGCACATGTTCAAACACCCACACACTTCCAAAGACCTTTCAAGGATCTCATGAGAACTTTACCTGCTTTAATGAAGAAATCTGAACTCTCTAGAACACAAAATTACACACACACTTCACTGATCAGTTTTAACATCTGCTATACAATCACTTCATGCAGTGAACTACCCTGTGAGATGTTTCTTCCCCTGTACAATGAAATCACCTACAATCACTTAATGATGTTGCAGGACCAGCGCTTAAACCACAGACTTTCAATCCACAGATGTACAAGGTTTCTTGCATTATTCATTCTCCATGAAAAATTCCAGTGACGATAACCCACCCTAGTTCGGTGTTTGCTGGCGGCCTCCTGTTCTGTCAGCCACTGCAGGTACGACTCGCGGGCCACCTGCTCCTCTATGCTCTCCTGGGTCAGCTCCCAGTCGGTCTCCCGCATCTTGTCCTCCAACATCGCCTACACACACACACACATTCACACCACAGTTACCCACATTTTCAAGACACAGGACAGACATACTGTATGCTGGAGCTGTGATGATGAATCATGTTATGTGTGTTAGTAAACATGGTGCATGTGTCCGACATATTTGACTGACTGATCTTTTGTTTTGCTCCAATATGACACCACAAAAATGAACGGCACACACACGTTTTCATCACAGCTAAGTTAGCTACATGCTGTTCACCAAAAATGTAACAAAACCAATTCTGGGTCAAGGGCATAACTCTTGCACCAAGACCTGAGTGAACAGATTGCTTTTTTCTAGTCCCTCTGCGCACCCCACAGTTGATGCATTTTCCACAACATTGATGTATTTCGGAAACCTCCACAATTTCTCTTCTGAAAGGTGACTGTTAATATCAGAAGATCTGTATTTCACTATTAGTGCAGCATGATAATATTCAACCTTTTCTGAGGCAAATCTTATGCTCACTGACTGACAACCAGTCTTTATACCCACATTTTCCTGTTGAATACAGTGTTAACTTGTGATCTTACTTTCTCTGCCATGCTCTGATTTTCATGCCACTGGTCACAATCCAACATGTTAGGGTGTGTCACCACCGTCTGTCTGAGACAATTGTTCATTATAACTTTCGCAGTATACTGCTGTGAATGACTCATACATGTACAACAAAATGTACTTATGTCAGTTTATGCATTAACGAGTTTCCATTAAACTGATGCTTATCTGTATGTGTGTCAACATTTTTCTTTTGTATCTGTCACTGCAGAGCACTACATGGTAAATGATTACTCAAGATAAGGCATGATATCAATCTGTCCTTTATTACATAACACCAACAAGTCAAAACCACAGAAACTTACTTTCACAGACTTCGAATAATACATTACTTTTATGACATGTATTTTGGCAAATTTACTGTTCAGTGGTGTACAAAATACACCCACAGCCCTGGTGAAAACAGTCTTTTTAAACAAAGAATGTCTGTTCATATAGCTGACCTTTTCCAAATGGTAATCCTCAGAGTGCTTCAGAGCTGTATCCATCAGGTTTCTGTCAGCAGCCTGCAAATCAACACAACAAACATACATACATTACAACACACTACGAACCCACAGCAGCCTGCATATCATCACATCGAACATACGTAATAGAGCACTATACCACTATGACTACTACTACTACTAGGACATTGTGATAACTCTTTCCAAATCTGAAACCACTGTGCAGGAAACGCACGAGTACACACGCTCCTTTTCTTCCCACCTTGGTATCCTCCGTCAATGACCAAGGTCCCCCCTCCCCCCTCATACATTACAGAGCATTATAGACCAACAGCAGCCTAGAAATCAACAATCATACCTTGTGGAGCACTTTAAGTCAGCAGCAGCATGTAAATCAACCAACATGCATACGTTACGGAGCGCTATAACCCGTTTACAGCTTGCAAATCAACACACAAACGTGCATCACGCAGCACTCCTATCCAACAACAGCCTTCAGATCAACTGACATACAATCATGATGGAGCACTATCAAGAAACAACAGTCTGCAAATCTCCACAACAAACTTACATTTAATTCTATGCTCTTTTCAGTCAACAGCAGCCAGCAAATCAACCTCTACATTTGCTATATAAAGCACTGGATGAACAGCCTGCAAATCAATACAAAACTAAGAACTTGACAGCGCAATACATGCACAGCAGCCTGCAAATCAACTTGTACATTTGCTATACAAAGCACTGGATGAACAGCCTGCAAATCAATACAAAACTAAGAACTTGACAGGGCAATACATGTACAGCAGCCTGCAAATCAAAACAGCAAAGGTTACAGAGCACCACAAGCAAACTGCTGTCAGCACATCAACACAACCTAATAAACATTACGGAGCACAACAAATGAAAAAAAAAAAAGGACACAACACAATGACTATTACGTAACAACAACAATAAACAAACGACAAAAAAGTCTGTAAATCAATATAACAAACACATTATGGAGCACTAGCAAACAAAATAGCATCCACCCACACAATCCACTTTTGGATCAATCAAGGTGGAATTATTGCCCAATCAAAATGAACATCCATCACCACAAAAGCACAAGAATGGCAACAATGCACACTCATACAGAGTGCAGAGCTAAACAATCCATACGTTTTAAGAAATAAGCAGCTAACATTACTGACTCACATAAATGACCAATTCTGTACTGTCAGTCTACAAATAGTAAAATATTCTGATTATGTACGCACACACACACACAGACTGGGATAATTTGAGCGGGGGGAGAGAAAAAGAGGAAGACAGGGAGACTGACAAAGAGAAGTAGGAAGGAGAACACTCGCACAGAGAAAAGAGAGATTGCAGCTCTACAGAAAATCAGGCCAAGTTGAAAACAGAAGAGCATTCTGTCACAACTCTTCAGGCCAAGCAGCCTCAGGGAAGACCCCTTATGAGGCGGCAGGTGCTTGCCATTATTACTGCTACTGATTCAGGTCACAGCATTTGACCTGACCTTCCTGCAACCACCTGTCAACGCCTTGCTGCGAAGCATATATGGCAAACCTACGTTAAATGTAGGGTATTAAACCGTTGCCACAAGATTTTACCGCACCACCAACCTCATGTCAATATGCATAACATAAGTGATTGACCTGAACACATACCAACTAGAATAGTTCATAGGTTATATCATTACAACCCAGCCTATCACACAGGGGTTTGTCAGGGCAATCAAACTCATATCCACTGCATGTCAGGTTATGCTGCATTTTTTTTTCTTATATCTGGATTCGAGGATAGCAAGGAGTTATTTTTTCTTTTTTTTTTCATGACAACAAAATCCTTTTTCTTTAGTCTCTTCTGCCACAAACCTCAACAACTGCCTGAGGCCATATTCCCCTCCATTCACCCAACAAAAATGCATTTGTTGCTTCTGGTTGATCCAATTTTCCAACTTAACATCCATGGACACATTTGATCGCTTCTTGGTTCGGCTCTGGAAGACCGACTTGATGACAAACATACCGACTTGATGAAAAACATACCAACTTGATGACAAACATACCGACTTGATGACAAACATACCGACTTGATGACAAACATACCGACTTGATGACAAACATACCAACTTGATGACAAACATACTGACTTGATGACAAACATACCGACTTGATGACAAACATACTGTATGCAGGCCATTTCCAAAGCAAGTCAGACTGGGTGACTTTGACCATTCTACAAGCCTTTTCTTGATGTTCTTATAGAAACTGTGCAAGCCGACTTGAAAACTGTAAGAATTCCACGTTTCACATGTCTGAAGGCATAAACAATTTTGCTGACCTTGACTGTCAATCCTGTAGCCAAAGAACAATACCAAAACTATTTGCAGAATGTTTTCTTCAAGCAGACCAGAGCCTGAACAGAAAGGCTTCTTTTCTCAGCATATCCACATACAGCCATGGCCAACTGATGAACACAAGCTGAGTCTGGAAGGGCTAATGAGGATTTGTCGAAACAGCAGACGTGTAGGCAAGTGGAAGAGTAGGCAGTAGGTGACTGAGATAAGCAAGAAAGAGAGAGAGAGAGAGAGAGAGAGAGAGAGAGAGAGACAGGCAGAGAGAGAGAGACAGAGTGAGTGTACATGTCTCTGCATGTGGTTCCTGGTCAACTACCAGGCTGCCCCACTTCATCACAAGAATGCTATAGTCTCAGTGAAGAGTTCTTACCCCAGGTTGATATCCAGGCAGCCCCAGGCCCACCCCTATTGTGGCCTTGTAGGGATCCACCACAGAGTTATAGTGCACACCCCGATGGTAGCTGATGCGGATCGGTTCATTATCCGTCTTATACGTGCTTTGAAACGTGTTCATGGGCTCTGAAACACAGCAGTGTCACACTCACTTCACATCCTGTTAACCCAAGAGCATGCTGACAGATCATCCATGGCCCTTGGACATGGTTAAAGGATATTAAATATACATTACCACATGAACAGTAACCCTTTCCCTTGTCAACCCATATCTGGGAAAAACTGCCAAGATGGTGTAAATCCTTACATTCTTTGCCAAGAATGTTGCCCAAATCATCCAAGTGTGACTCTACTATTGGCAATCATTGGAACTTTACGGTATTACATTTGGGTCAATGAGCCATGATCCCAAGTCTAAAAAAACCTTTACATTCTAAATCTCATGTACAGGCTGACACCGCACCTCCTCCTCCTGTCATCACTCCAACCCACACCAAGATACAAACCACCCCCGTCTGGAAACTCACCAAGGCTGTACTGGTAGACATCCACCGGTCTGTTGAACAGCTCTGCTATAGCCTGGATTTCCAAGTGGTTGCCATGGCAGTCATCCATGCGCTTGCGATTCAGGTAAGTCTGGAAGTCCTCAGTCACATACTGAGAGAAGAATTCTGCATTCTTTGCCTGCAAGAGCAAAATCATTTTCTGCCGATAAGAAAACAATCGTGCAGCGAGTATTTTGATTTTTTTTTTATTAAAGCGCATGTCATCTTAAACATTTTAGTTTGGAATTTTGTGCTTGACATATGCTTGTAGACTCCTAGGGGAGCACAGGGCTGCAAACTGTGGACCTTGAACTTGTATTTCCCCCTTTTGCCACTTTGAAATGATTTCCCCCTTTGAAACAGGGTTCTGATGTTCCACGATTATTTATCCTGGTTTACGCCTGTGTCGCAAGATTGTATTAAGAAGATTTGAAGACAAACTGGCTTCCCAAAGGCTTTCACCAGCATGAATCATGAGGTCATTTGAAGAGTAATCCATCCAACCTGGCTCTTACAAGGGTGAAGTTATTGTGGATTCTGTAATTAGTAATCCGACCAGGTTCTTAGAAGGGTAAAGTTCTTGTGGTTTCTGTAGTTAGTAAATTTTTTCAAAATGTACGATTACGGGCCCAATACCCAATCCTCCTCCTTAATCAGGGCTTTGGACTGGCTAAATGACACAAAAGGATATTTACATCATAGCTCAAAATTCCCAATTAATTCTTAGTTATTCTGGAGAAAATCTGATTACATAAGAAAATTTCTTAGCATTCCTCCAATTTCTACTTGCCACCTTTCCCCCTCCTCCAGTACAGAAACGGTTTATAAAAGTAACTACTAGTAGTGCAGTGACCGGTCAGCAGACATCATTCAATAACAGCTTGCTATGCACACTTCTAACTGAGGCATAACAGAGGGAAATAAAACATTGTTACACAATTTTTTTGTTCATTATGGTGTTAAAAAAAATCCTATTGTGTATAAGAATGTATAACAAATCTGTCATGTTTTTACCATTCACTCATTCCTAGACTGAATTAAAATACTACAATCTCTGTCTTGCTGTCTGTGTTTTTTTTCCCGCTCCCCTCTTTAGCACACAAACATTCCAACATAAACCTACATTATATCCATGTATTATTACATAACAAAATTTCTGAAGTAGTACTATCGTTTCCACACTGATCAACTACAATGCCCCACATGCTGCTGACATATTTTATTCAAAGAACACGCCTAACCTTAGGGAGACAGCACTCTGTTAGGATTCTGTAATGAGGAAAACCAGATGTGAAGGGCGGAGGCGCAGGGGGGAGGGTAAAGTGGGTGCAGTAAAGGTGTAGAAATGAAAATGGAAGCACAACTGGTCAACACTGAAGCTTACTTCTCATCCATCCTTTCACGGACACTATCAAAAAAATCAGCTGCTGGGCGGACAAGCGGAGAGATTTCCGTATTTCTTCCAGATGATTTAATTGTTACAGACACATCAGACGGGTGGGTATTTAAAGCCCTGTACTTACAGTTATGTGCTTATATCAAAACTTTTTTTTTCAAATTCTTTTAACCTCTAAAATTCAGTCGGTTTGGAAAAAATTCCTGTCTTGTGAAGGACCCCTAAACTAGGATCCATACTATTCTTTTCAAAGCATTTTACAGACTGTGAAAACGATTGATTCCAAGCAACAATGACCTTTTTTGGGGGGTGCAGTTCTTCTAATTTTTGTCTGGCTCAGATATGTCAGTAAGTTTGTTTTTATATGTAATAACCCAAGTTCAGATGTTCCTATGTCTGGTGCACATGCATGGTGTTTACATCAGTACAGTACAGGTAATCTTTCAGAGATTACCATTTTCTCTATAAATATCATTTAACCCTTTCACCGCCATAGGCGCCTTTTGGCGATGACAGGGCAGAGCGCCGACGTCGCCATTTGGCGACAAAGTAGGGTGACCTAACTCCCGATACTCTCACGATCCAAGTTCATGAGATAAAAAGCCAGCAATAAATGTCATAGTTGGGGGATGGTCTGGCCCGTGCTCACAGCCATTTGCTTTGTCAGAACACTATTCAGTTCAGTGTTTTATCAACTTTATTCCGACTGTTTTTCCCTTCACTATGAAGTCACCACCAAGCACTTTACATACTCGACCTTGCCGTACATTTACCACACATCAAGTGCTGGGAATATTGAATAGACGGTCAGTTGTTCCTAATACAGATGAAGAAGACCCAGGTAGTTACAAGGAAACGACGATAGTGAGGGCTTGACCGAATTATTGCAATGTGAAGCGTTGGACCGTGGCCAAATAGTTGGGAGAGGAGGCGTGCTGACGAGAGATAAGACTAGACGCCCACTTACTACCACTGTGCCCCAGTGTTTTTGCATTGAGCCAGCCAGCACTGACTGACTGTTCACTGACTGACTGATGGGTTATGCGAGGGGGCGAGCTAAGACTTTAGGCAGTGAACTTCACACACGCTGTGGGCCGACACTTGCTGGTCAAGGTTGAAGGGGGCATGGCCGACTGACACGTGAGAGGCGAGCCACAGAGACGTGTTGGGTGGGTTTTATGAATAGCTGAAGGGCTCTCAAAGGTTCAGAGACCAACAGGCACATGAATGACTTTGTGTTCATAAAAAATATTACTGTTGAGAGTGAAAGGGACGTGTGTGTATGTGTGTGTGTTCCCTTTTTCTTTCTTACATGTGTACCAGTTAGGCATAAGCATGTGTGTGTGTGTGTGTGTGTGTGTGTGTGTGTGTGTGTGTGTGTGTGTGTGTGTGTGTGTGTGTGTTCCCTGCTGTTGGAGTAGTTGTATTTGTGGCTGTTTCTTCGACTTTTCTGTTGGAAATATCATACTTTGTGGTCTTCAATTGTGAGTGGAGTATTCTTCCTCCATTGTTGAGAGTTTGTTGGCATTCTTTCTTCATTTTTTACGTTTAGAAGGAACATTTTTTTTTTATTTTGCATTTTTTTTTGCACTTGAAAGTACTAAAAATTTGAAATTGTTGTTTACTTACCATTACTAACATGTTATGATATAACAGAAGTACAGTGTATCTCCTCCATTTTACAAAAAATAGCATGAGAATTGGTTGTTTAGTTCCAGAGATATCCGCGTTTCACATATGCTGGTATAAAATAAGAGCTTTTTTGGAAAAATGGCTGGCGATGGGGATTTATGCAAAATAGAATGTCCGGTGGTGAAAGGGTTAAAGGATACAAAAACTCTTACGATTATAAGACCACTCCAGATGTCACAGTAAGAACACCAATGTACAAAAAGCTTGGGTCACAGACACAAAATAAATCTGTCATTTGAACAAAGAAAATGTCATCAAACAATACTGACCGAATGCAGTCTGAAATTATCACACAAAAAACAAAAATCTTCAATCTATCAAGTATCAACTTTTGATGGAAATGTTCCTGGAACCAGCATGTCTCTCTCTCATCATGGCTGTGTCCGAAATCACCTAGGACTCCTGGTACAGGGCCATAAACACAAAGGACTGGCCAATGGCAATGCCTCTGTCCTGTTGCACAGAACTGTGAACAGAGGGCTGTGGAAATCACCAACTGTTCCATGTGCGTAATGACACCTCTATCTATGCTCTGCTGTCGTGGTACAATGTTATCCTCTATGGTCTGCTGTCATGGTACAATGTTATCCTCTGTGACCTGCTGCCATGGTACAATGTTATCCTGTATGACCTGCTGCCATGGTACAATGTTATCCTGTATGATCTGCTGTCATGGTACAATGTTATCCTCTATGATCTGCTGTCATGGTACAATGTTATCCTGTATGATCTGCTGTCATGGTACAATGTTATCCTCTATGATCTGCTGTCGTGGTACAATGTTATCCTCTATGATCTGTCGTGGTACAATGTTATCCTCTACGATCTGCTGTCATGGTACAATGTTATCCTCTATGATCTGCTGTCGTGGTACAATGTTATCCTCTACAATCTGCTGTTGTGCTATAATGTTATCCTCTACGATCTGCTGTCGTGGTACAGTGTTATCCCCTACGATCTGCTGTCATGGTACAATGTTATCCTCTACGATCTGCTGTCGTGGTCTGCTGTCGTGGTACAATGTTACCCTCTATGATCTGCTGTCATGGTACAATGTTATCCTCTATGATCTGCTGTCATGGTACAATGTTATCCTCTATGATCTGCTGTCGTGGTACAATGTTATCCTCTATGATCTGATGTCGTGATACAATGTTATCTTCTATGATCTGCTGTCGTGATACAATGTTATCCTCTATGATCTGCTGTCGTGGTACAATGTTATCCTGAATGATCTGCTGTCATGGTACAATGTTATCCTCTATGATCTGCTGTCATGGTACAATGTTATCCTCTATGAATCTGCTGTCGTGATACAATGTTATCCTCTATGATCTGCTGTCGTGATACAATGTTATAACTGATATATTGTAGCAGGTCTGCCGGATCATACGTACCATGTAATCGATACCCATGTTTCGCACCACGGAATTCATCTCCTGGTCTCCATAGATCTGGTCCGCTGGAAAAAAAAAATTTATAACCACCATTATGTCTACATGTATCATTGTATGCATATGATCTTAATCTTGTCAAATTATTCCTTCATGTATTTATTTTTCATTTGTTTTTTCTGTCATCAAGAAACATAAGAGTTGCAAAGAAAATCTACAAGAGGATAAGATAGTTACAAACTCTGTATCATAAAGATTTGAACAGAATTATTGTTGCTTGTTCCTAGAATCAGTCTGTCCATTTCAGGAATGGCTACCAGAATTTATCATCTCAGAGCAGACTATGAAAAAAAAAAGTTTAATCAACAGAAAGTGAATTTCATGACAAGGAATAACCAAAAGCACTTTGTATGTGTCGGTGAAATAAACATGAATGATGCTAGTTTTCATTTGACCTGTTTGAACAAGCGCATGTGCATCTACTGCATGTGCAGTTTACAAGTAAGGGAATCACAGTGCGAGTGCAAGTGTGTGTGTGTATGTGTGTGTGTGTGTGTGCGCGCGTGCGTGTGGTGCGCACGCGCGTGCGTGTGTGAGTGCGCACGCGCACGCGTGGTGTGTGTGTGTGTGTGTGTGTGTGTGTGTGCATGCGTGCATGTGTGCAACATTAGTGTGCATGTTATATTCTCGCTGCTTACCAACTGCTCTGAAGAGGCAGGCTCCATCTTCTCCCATCTTTTTTATGATAAACCCTTTCTTCTCTTTCAATGTTTGCTCAAACCAGCGCTCCAGCTGAAAAATAATATATGCATGATTACACTCCAGATTGCAAAATTAATCATCTATGTCAAAGGATTGCTGCCTAGAATATAAATTTATTACAAATGATATCGAGACATCCCACTTGAACGCGAATGGTTTGAATGAAAATAATGAAGAAACAGGTCCTGAACACAAGTTCAGTCCAAATTAAAATCCTGGCTGAGAATTATCTGCGCACATTTATCAATCACAGAACATCTTCCAATATTCACAGCAGTTTTTAACCTTGCACTGCATGCTCAATAGACATCAAGGTCAATATTTATATCCAAGTAACAATGTAACAGGAGCTACAAGACAAAATAAATCAAATTTTATAAGAAGACTGAGAAAATGCTACTCAACTGGTCAAAACAATTCCCTTTGTGACACCAAAAATAAAAATTGCCTCATACTTCTTCATCATGTTTTATGCGGATCACAAACTGCTCACAGATATACATGTAGGAAAGATTCATTCATTCATTTGTATTCAGATTACCAACAGTAGACTGTTTCAATGATTCTCAACGGCTGTGCTAATCTTTGCAGTGCATGCTTGAGATTACTATGCATCCACATGTCCTTTCAATTGTATTGCATTACTAGAGAATGAAAAAGTGGGCAATGTAGTCCAAGCACCAGCCAAGAAAAATGCATGCCTAGGGGCAAGGTAAGGTAAGGTAATGCTGCTTAGGGGCTATCCATTCCCTCAGGATGCAACAACTGAATAAAAAATCATGAAGGATATATTCTATAAAAGGTTTCAAGACAAGACAGGCTGAATACTATGTTTTCCTTTGATCCAATACTTACCAAGACATACAACTAACACTGTGGGAAGAAATCAAGCAGATTGTCAACTATGGCAACACAATAGTTGAAAAATACAACTCTGAAGCAGATTAGAGTGATTTCAACAAAGCCACAACTGACACAATGCTCTAGAGGTGTTGAATACATGTCAAGTTAATTCTTACTATGGATGGCTTCATGTATTACCTGACCAACCTGTGCTGATGATATTTGACTTTGAAGGTAGTCTCTCTGTCACATTTTAGCACAGAAATGTCAATTGTACTATTTGTACTTGATGACATGGATTTTATGGTTTCTAAACTGTACAATTATTTTCCTTGCAACGACTAGTGCTGGTAACCTCAACTGTAAAAGGACTCTATAGTTCCACTTTTGTTTCTTCTTACGGTCTATCACCTTGCTGATGGTTATATTGATCAATTGATTATAAAGAGTAGACCCTAGGAATAGAAGAAGAGGTAGGGCAAGTAGATGCCACTACTGTGGGAAAAGAGGCCATATTCCACATAACTGGAAGTACCACTGAACAGGTCTTATACTTGCATACTGTTTGAAAAAATGTCTCCACCACCATGGTAAGTTCTGTCAAGTCTTCATGGACTTAAAGAGAGCCTTCAGCTAAGTCTGACAGGAGGTTCTGTGAGCCACACTGAAGAAATTTAATGTCGAGTGAAAGCAAATGAATATCATCTGGCAATGGTACTCTGATGTGATTAGTGCAGTGCTCATACAGTGTGCTGTTAAAGACTGGTTCAATACTTCTGTTGGAATTTGTCCAGGTTCCCTTGTCTTTCCTACAATTTTCCAACATATTCCTAGAATGTGTCATGACTGTTGCACTTGAACTGTTAGCACTGGAAGGATATTCATCACAAACCTTGGATTTACAGATATCTATGGCCTGGCAGGCAGTCAACAAGATCTTGCCAAGCTTGTTAAAGAAAAGAGTGGATGAAATATGAACGACGCATGGCACAGGAATCTGCACACACTGTGACACAGAAGGCAAACTTGACCAACGGCTTCGTCGTTATCAACACTGATATTTTAAAACTGTCCATGGATAGAAGCTAAAACTGTCACTTCACCTTCCTGGAAGTTTTCAACTTGTACAAAGGCTCCATTCCAAACCAGAAAAGAAACATCTGCAGTGTAGAGACTAAAATCGGTATGGAAGGACATTAACATCCCCATGGATGAAACAGGACCAGGCTTCTACTAGTACATGTACAGGTACTTTCCATATTCTTGCATGCATGCCAGACATGAACCTTTGCAGTAGATCTGGAAAAAAAGAATCCAAACCATGCAATATGGTACTGCAGATACTAAATTAGTAATATATCATTCCAAACAAAGCACCAATGAACATTTGCATCAATATATCGCACAGTATATCAGACCAAATAAAGATCTGCAGACATCAGTTAAGAAAAGAATTCAACAATGTGGGTAAGGCCATGTCACATAATCCAATGGCCTTGCTAGAACTATCCGTCAGGGGGTATTCATTTGACTGAGGGAGATATGAGAGAAGACAGGAAAAAAAAAAAGACTAAAAACATTTCAGACTGGATCTGGAAGTTCTGTAACAACCAAAATCTGAGCATACAGTTGCTAGAACTGGGGAAACCTGGTAAAATGCTCTTCAGAGCAGCACACTGATGACTTTCCATGGAGTTAAGGGAGAAGACGACAATGACCAGCGAACTTGAACAGATGTCAATTTGGACTCTTGGGACTGCCTTTAGCACCTGGAAAACCTTCCGCAACAGTAACATCATGCAAAACCCCATGTACTTTCAGCAGCATTGTCTAACTGGCAATTTCCCCACTGAGCATCAAATACTACTTGTCATCCACAGCTAGTTTTTAAAACTGCAGATCACTACTGAAACAGACGTATAGTGTTCCTTTTCTCTTCAAGTAGCCAGCAAATGGACTTGCTGACCTCCATCCATCCCATTTGTTGTTTGTTCTGCTTCCACCTACAAATTCTGCAAAATATTAAAATTCATGGACATCTACTATAACTTTCTTTGCACAATCAGATCTTTTCCCTCCAGTAAAAGCAAAACAGAGAATAAAAGCACACCTCTTCTCTATTCTCTACAGGGCGTGGAGCTTCGTGTTCATCCCCGCTGTTGTATCCGTCTTCAAGCTGAAGCTCGTAAGCACCACTCTGTCCTGGAGATGGCTGGCCGCTGCTAGAATGTCCAGAATGAGCACCTCGGTGTTTCCGAACACTCCTGTGTGGTGGTGATCTATGTCGTCTTTTATGATTACTAGAAGAATCATGATTATCAAATTCCAAGTCGAACTCGAAGGCTGGAGTGTTCGGATGCAGTTTCTCTTCTCTGGAGGTGGAGGGTCCCCACCTGCCATTTGTTGGGGACGTCCTGCCCCGCCCGGCTTTGTCCAGACGTGTGTCTACTGTGGCTGTCGAGTGATGGTAGTGTCCATGCGCATGAGGATGATTCAAAGCGTGTCCGTGTGCGTGGTTGTGCGCGTGAGCGTGAGTGTGTTGATGGGGATGTGGATGTCCAACTACGCCCGAATGTGCATGTTCCGGA
>CM065734.1:4458150-4475650 GCA_033310375.1 Conus canariensis
TCAACCCACTGGCTATGCAAGATTAGATCGCTCACAACTCAACCCACTGGCTATGCAAGATTAGATCGCTCACAACTCAACCCACTGGCTATGCAAGATTAGATCGCTTTCAACTCATCCCACGGGCTAGGCGGGGTCAGATCACTCACTCCCCAACCCACGGGCTATGCAGGGTCAGATCACTCATCACCCAACCCACGGGCTATGCTGGGTCAGATCACTCACTCCCCAACCCATGGGCTATCAGGGTCAGATCACTCATCACCCAACCCACGGGCTATGCAGGGTCAGATTACTCACTCCCCAACCCACGGGCTATCAGGGTCAGATCACTCATCAGGGTCATGTCACTCACCCACCCCCACCCACCCCCACCCGCGAGCTATGCAAGGTTAGATCATTCCCCCGCCCCCCCCCCCCCCCAACCCATGGGGTGTGCAAGTTCAGATCACTCACCCTCCCCCACGGACTATGGAGAGTCAGATCACCCACTCAGTCTCCAACCCACGGGCTCAGTTTTGTGGAGATTGTAATGTAACTGGTGAGGAATGAGATATCACCGGGGAGGTCGGACCACTCATGTCTGAACACAGAGGGCTGAGCCTTACGGAGGTCATAAGTAACTGGTGCAGCAGGAGACAGTGCACGGTTGGATTATCCAGTCTCAAAACCCAGGACTCAGCACGAGGGAGAATAGAGGCTACAATAATAACTGGTGGGTAATTGTAGTCGGTGTGGCCAATAACAAAACATGCTTTTGGAACCGGCAGCTCCAACAACTGGTAGGGTAGGGGATGAAACACAATCTGATCATTCACCCCTGAAACCCCGGGCTAGGCGCTATGGGGATTATGTCATAAACTGACTGATGTGGAAGAAGGGAATGCAATGTAAGATGGCTAAGCCTGGAGGACATTAAGTAATAAGCTGATTGATGGGGGAGGAGAGAGTAAGGTGTAAGATGACTTATTGCCAAACTCAGAGCTAAGCACGATGGATATTACATATTATATAACGAACTGACAAGAGTGGAAGGACACAGTACAGTGTAAGACGACTCTCTCCCGAAACAGAGGGCGAAGAACGATGGCGATTCTCTTGTAATGGGAGGATAGGGAGAAAGAGAGTGCAGGGTAGGATCACTCATTCCTTAAAACCCAGGGTGAGCACAAAGGACATTATGTGATAAGCTGATTGGTGGAGAAGGAGACAGTACAGTGTAAGATGACTCTCTTCCTAAACAGAGGGTTAAGAACGATGGAGATTCTGCTGCAATGGAAGAATAAGGAGAGAGTACTGAAGCAGATCCCTCACTCCCTAAACCGAGGACTGAGCACAAACGACATTTTGTAATAAGCTGATTGGTGGGGAAGGAGACAGTACAGTATAAGATGAACTTATTCCCGAAACGCCGGGCTGAGCACGATAGAGATTCTGTTGTACCGGCAGGGGAAGGTGAGAGTGCAGGGTCACATCACTCACTCCCTGAGCCCAGGGCTAAACACGATGGCATTTTTGTAATTAACCGACAGGTGGGGAAGGAGGCAGTTTTTTAATGAGATGTGAAAGAGAGAGAGTGCAAGCTCACATCACTCACTCGTAAACCCCGGGCTAACACGATGGAGAATAGACGCTATAGTAATCGGTGAATAATTGCATTTAGTATCACCGAAGAACAAGCGATTCATTTGAACTGATTAAAAAAAAAGTAACAGATGGGGTATGAACTAGCACAGGGTCAGATCAGCGCTAAACATGATGAAGATGACGTAATAACTGGCGGGAAAGGGGATGATTCAGGGTCAGACTACTCTCTCGTGAAATTCAGGGCTAAGCATGATGAAGATGACGTAATAACTGGCGGGAAAGGGGATGATTCAGGGTCAGACTACTCTCTCGTGAAATTCAGGGCTAAGCATGATAAAGACGACGTCGTTCCTGACGGGGAAGGGATGTGATTCAGGGTCAGACCACTCTCTCCCAAAGCTCAGAGCTAACCATGGATAAAGAACGACGTCGTACCTGACGGGGAAGGGGCGTGATTCAAGGTCAGACCACTCTCTCATGAAACTCAGGGTTAAGCATGACGAAGATGACGAAGCAGCTGGTTTAGAAGGGGATGATGCAGGCTCGGACCACTCACACCTGAAACCCAGGGGCTTGGCACGGTGGAAGTGATCAGACTGGCACCCTTTCTTTACAACACAGTTCTCCAGTCAGATACCTGTTCCTTTTTTTTTTTTTAAGGACGGAAGAAGAAAAACATCGCAGAAGACGAGGTGGGCACAGTCTCATAATACTGCTGGAGAGAGACACGCAGGCGTGCATGCGTCTCCGCCCATCCCATGACTCACCCACTCTGACTCGCAGATGGAAACGGTAACATGTTTCTATCAATATCAGAATAAGATTAAGGAGCATAGTCAGGGCTTAAGCTATGATAATCGAAATTATTGACAATTAGAATAACATCAATATTAGTCAATAGTCCTAGAATATACTGTGACCATCAAAATTAATAAAACATTATCATTAATCAGAGTCATAGGTGACCATCAAAATGATAAACAATTAGAGTAACATCAATAATAATCAAAAACATAAAATATGCTGTGACCATCAAACCAGTATACCATTAATATTATCAAAGTCATAGAGTATTTTGTGATAATCAAATTAGTATACCATTGATATCATCAAAGTGAAAGTGTATGCTGTGATCATCAAATTAAAAGAAAAGTTAATGAATATAAGATTGGTATTAATCATAGTCACGGAATATGCTGAGACCTTCAGAATTATATTTTCAAGCCAAATACAAGGCACGATATAAACAAAAAATATCGCACCAGATAAGAGTAGCTTACAGGGCAATAATAAAATGACAATAACAAACTGGGCAGATCCATAAAAAAAAACACGTCTTCTTCATGCACCATTTATAATAGAAGGCCTACACTAACAGCACACTTATACTCTTCAGATATTTATCAAAGGTCTACACTAATATTACAAGTATGATATCCAGACATTTATCAAAGGCCTACACTAACAGCACAAGAATACTCTCCAGTTATCAAAGGCCTACACTAACAACACAAATATGCTCTCCAGACATTTATACAAAGGCCAACACTAACTTTACAATTATACATCTCAGACATTTACCAAAGGACAACACTAAAAGTACAGTTATGCACTCCAGACATTTATACAAAGGCCAACACTAACAGCACAATTATACACTCCAGACATTTATACAAAGGCCAACACTAACAGTACAATTATACACTCCAGACATTTACAAAAGGCCAACACTAACAGTACAATTATACACTCCAGACATTTATACAAAGGCCAACACTAACAGTACAATTATACACCCCAGACATTTATACAAAGGCCAACACTAACAGTACAATTATACACTCCAGACATTTATCAAAAGCCAACACTAACAGTACAATTATACATTCCAGACATTTACCAAAGGCCAACACTAACAGTATAATTATACACTCCAGACATTTATACAAAGGCCAACACTAACAGTACAATTATACACTCCAGACATTTATCAAAAGCCAACACTGACAGTACAATTATACAATCCAGACATTTATACAAAGGCCAACACTAACAGTACAATTATACACTCCAGACATTTACAAAAGGCCAACACTAACAGTACAATTATACACTCCAGACATTTATACAAAGGCCAACACTAACAGTATAATTATACACTCCAGACATTTATACAAAGGCCAACACTAACAGTACAATTATACACTCCAGACATTTATCAAAAGCCAACACTGACAGTACAATTATACACTCCAGACATTTATACAAAGGCCAACACTAACAGTACAATTATACACTCCAGACATTTACAAAAGGCCAACACTAACAGTACAATTATACACTCCAGACATTTATACAAAGGCCAACACTAACAGTACAATTATACACCCCAGACATTTATACAAAGGCCAACACTAACAGTACAATTATACACTCCAGACATTTATCAAAAGCCAACACTAACAGTACAATTATACATTCCAGACATTTACCAAAGGCCAACACTAACAGTATAATTATACACTCCAGACATTTATACAAAGGCCAACACTAACAGTACAATTATACACTCCAGACATTTATCAAAAGCCAACACTGACAGTACAATTATACAATCCAGACATTTATACAAAGGCCAACACTAACAGTACAATTATACACTCCAGACATTTATCAAAAGCCAACACTAACAGTACAATTATACATTCCAGACATTTACCAAAGGCCAACACTAACAGTATAATTATACACTCCAGACATTTATACAAAGGCCAACACTAACAGTACAATTATACACTCCAGACATTTATCAAAAGCCAACACTAACAGTATAATTATACACTCCAGACATTTATACAAAGGCCAACACTAACAGTACAATTATACACTCCAGACATTTATCAAAAACCAACACTAACAGTACAATTATACACTCCAGACATTTATCAAAGCCTACACTGACAGTACAATTATGCACTCCAGAATTTATACAAAGGCCAACACTAACAGTACAATTATACACTCCAGACATTTATCAAAAGCCAACACTAACAGTACAATTATACACTCCAGACATTTATCAAAAGCCTACACTGACAGTACAATTATGCACTCCAGACATTCACAAAAGCTACACTAACAGTACAATTATCAATCAGACATTTATCAAAGGCTACACTAACGGTACAGTTATACCCTCCAGATATTTATCAGGTAATACACTGGAGACGAGAACAAGATATCAGGACTCTTTAAAGATAAATATTGTCAGCGACATTCGGTAAACATTGATACATTGTGTTCTTCTCACGCTAGGTATTTATATAAACAAAAGGCTATTTAATCATTCCATGATTGTTGTACCCAATAACATCACACAACAAGATTCCCTTAAAACACCATATAATATTCGAAAACGTTTTTTTTTCAAATTACAGCTAGATATCACAATTTTCCAATAAATATGGTAAGGCCACTGTGTCACAGAATTATTGTTTAGAGTCATATGACAGCTGAACCAGAGGAGAAAAACAATTTATGCGCTTTCACAGCTTTATAAATTACATTCTGTAGAAAACTCAAGAGGTAAGGACTACAAATCTAACAGCTCAACAAAAAGCACGAGTCACTTGACTAAATGATGAATGAAGTATTTCACCAATGTTCGAATACACAGAGCTCTTCTTTCTATCTCTTGCTGCAAGATATTCCGGGCCTCCGGTTAACACTGCTCCAATGCTGAAAAGTCTGGCATCGCTAAAGACAGCCATACCTCAGCAAACTTCATTGCCTTCTTATCATCAGGAGATGTCAACATCAGACGGAGAAATTTTCCACGCACATTCCGTCGTTAATATCATAATTGTAGTGAGGGAGATGGCAATATCAGACCGAGAAATTTTCTACGCACATTCCGTTGTTAATATCGTCGTCGTCGTCGTCGTGGTCGTCGTGGTCGTGGTCGTGGTCGTGGTCGTGGTCGTCGTGTCGTGGTCGTCGTTGTCGTGGTCGTCGTTGTCGTGGTCGTCGTCGTCGTGGTCGTCGTCGTGGTCGTCGTGGTCGTCGTCGTGGTCGTCGTGGTCGTGGTCGTGGTCGTCGTGGTCGTCGTGGTCGTCGTCGTCGTCGTGGTCGTGGTGGTGGGTGGTGGTGGTGGTGGTGGTGGTGGTGGTGGTTGGTCGTCGTCGTCGTCGTCGTCGTCGTGGTCGTGGTCGTCGACGTCGTCGTCGTGGTCGTCGTGGTCGTCGTGGTCGTGTCGTCGTGGTCGTCGTCGTCGTCGTGGTCGTCGTGGTGGTCGTGGTCGTGGTCGTCGTGGTCGTCGTGGTCGTCGTCGTCGTGGTCGTCGTCGTGGTCGTCGTCGTCGTCGTCGTCCAACCCAACAACAGAGGAGACACCGCCATTTGCAAAGTCATTTTGGTAGTCTTCAACAGCACCTGTTCTAATTTAACACACGCAAGATACCGTGCCGTCTGTGAAGACCACTATTGTTACAGTAACCACTTAGCCACAGAGACAGACTCAATGAGCAGCCCCATCTGGATGCAGACCACCACACCATGCTCATGGATCTGTTGACAGACAACTCTTTACACCAACTCACCACAGTCATAGATCTGCTGACAGAGACAGCTCTTTACACCAACTCACCGTGCTGACAGGGACAACTCTTTACACCAACTCACCGTGCTGACAGAGACAACTCTTTACACCAACTCACCGTGCTGACAGGGACAACTCTTTACACCAACTCACCGTGCTGACAGGGACAACTCTTTACACCAACTCACTGTGCTGACAGAGACAACTCTTTACACAACCCACCATGCTGACAGAGACAACTCATTACACCAACTCACCGTACTGACAGAGACAACTCTTTACACCAACTCACTTTGCTGACAGAGACAACTCTTTACACCAACTCACCGTGCTGACAGGGACAACTCTTTACACCAACTCACCGTGCGACAGAAACAACTCTACACCAACTCACCGTTCTGACAGAGACAACTCTTTAAACCAACTCACCGTGCTGACAGAGACAACTCTTTACACCAAATCACCGTGCTGACAGGGACAACTCTTTACACCAACTCACCGTGCAACAGAAACAACTCTACACCAACTCACCGTTCTGACAGAGACAACTCTTTACACCAACTCACTGTGCTGACAGAGACAACTCTTTACACCACTCACCATGCTGACAGAGACAACTCTTTGCACCAGCTCACCGTGCTGACAGAGACAACTCTTTACACCAACTCACCGTGCGACAGAAACAAACTCTACACCAACTCACCGTGCTGACAGAGACCATTCTTTACACCAACTCACCGTGCTGACAGAGACAACTTTACACAAACTCACCGTGCTGACAGAGACAACTTTACACCAACTCATCGTGCTTACAGAGACAACTTTACACCAACTCACCGTGCTGACAGAGCAACTTTACACCAACTCACGACGCTGACAGAGACAACTCTTTACACCAACTCACCGTGCGGACAGAGACAACTCTTTACACCAACTCACCATGATCATGGATCTGCTGACGGGGACAACTCTTTACTCTAACTCACAATGATAAACAAAAATCTGCTAACAGGGACAGTTCTATACACTAACTCACTGTGATCAGAGATCTGCTGACAGATACAGCTCTCCACACCAGTGTCACCTATGTATGTCATCATCATATGCGATTTGTCACGACATGTGTCCTTATCTAAGCACCGTATGTCATCCGTCATCTGTTTGTGTCTTCACCATCATGTCATATGTTAGATTCATATGACATTGTCTTCATCATATGTCATTCGTCACTTGTATTTGTCCTCACCATAAGATGTCGTATGTCACCTGTATGAGTCTTCATCATCAGATGTCACATTTCACCTACGCATGCATCCTATGTCACACGTATGTGTCTTCAGCATATGTCAGTCTGTGTGTCTTCATCTTCGTCATCATGTTGTCAGTATGTGTCATGATCATTATGTGTAATGTCACCTACATATGTCCTTATCATCAGATGTCACTTACATCTGTCTTCACCATTGTATGACATGTAATTTACATCTGTCTTCATAATCGTATTCAGTCACATGTGTCTTCTTTATGATATGTCGCCTATGTCAGCTACATGTGTCTTTATCATCTTATGTCACTTACATGTGTCTTTATCATCATATGTCACCTCCATGTGTCTTTATCACCATATGTCACCTACATGTGTATTTATCATCATATGTCACCTACATGTGTCTTTATCATCTTGTCACTTACATGTGTCTATATCATCATATATCACCTACATGTGTCTTTATCATTTTATGTCACCTCCATGTGTCTTTATCATCATATGTCATATACATGTGTCTTTATCATCATGTGTCATCTCCATGTGTCTTTATCATCATATGTCACCTACATGTGTCTTTATCATCATATGTCACCTCCATGTGTCTTTGTCATATATGTCACCTACATGTGTCTTCATCATCATATGTCACCTACGTGTCTTCATCACCATGTGTCACCTACGTGTCTTTATCACCATGTGTCACCTACGTGTCTTCATCATCATATGTCACCTACGTGTCTTCATCACCATGTGTCACCTACGTGTCTTCATTGGCATATGTTACCTACATGTGTCTTCATCACCATATGTCACCTATATGTGTCATCATCATCACATGTCACCTATATGTGTCTTTATCAGCATAAGTCACCTACATGTGTCTTTATAATCATAAGTCACCTACATGTGTCTTTATCATCATAAGTCACCTATATGTGTCTTTATCATCATAAGTCACCTATATGTGTCTTTATCATCATAAGTCACCTATATGTGTCTTTATCATCATAAGTCACTTACATGTGTCTTTATCATCATATGTCACCTACATGTGTCTTTATCATCATAAGTCACCTACATGTGTCTTTATCATAAGTCACCTCCTTGTGTCTCTATCATCATATGTCACCTATATGTGTCTTTATCATCATAAGTCACCTATACATGTCTTCATAATCTGATGTCATCTGCATGTATCTTTATCATCGTATGTCAGCTTCGTGTGTCTTCATATCCATGTCTTTATCATCATAAGTCACCTACATGTGTCTTTATCATCATAAGTCACCTCCTTGTGTCTCTATCATCATATGTCACCTATATGTGTCTTTATCATCATAAGTCACCTATACATGTCTTCATAATCTGATGTCATCTGCATGTATCTTTATCATCGTATGTCAGCTTCGTGTGTCTTCATATCTATATATCACTCACGTTCGTCTTCATTACTATATGTCACCTAAATGTGTCTTTATCATCGTATGTTACCTACGTGTGTCTTCATCATTATAGATCACCGTTATGTGCCTTCCTCATTACTATATAAGTTCCATGTGTCTTTATAATATCGTGGTCATCTGTCAGCCAGCTGGCAGGCAGTGAAAGCAGTGAAGCTGCTGTCTGGGATTCATGTGACGTTTTTTGGATGGAGGTTCGGTGTCTGTACATGTCTGTGATGAACTGGTTCCACACTAACATATCCACCGCCCCCCCCCCCCCCCCCCCCCCCCCTGCCTATCAGGGGACGTTACTAGGGGTACATCATGGGAAAACTAATGGCTAAACATGATGAGAATTTTTTTTATAACCAAAGACAACGTTGATCTTTTTTCTGTTGTTAAATGAAATGGATCTTACACGGGAAGAAGCTGGATTAGAAGTCAAACTGTTTAAACTTTGTTTTTCACCTATCTCGGTTATTTATAAACATTAATGCAGTTGTCGAGCAACGTGATACGTCGAACTCTGTAAGCTTCTTTCCGATTGGTAGATAGAAATGTTCTTTCCGATTGGTAGATACAAAATGTCGGGCTTCACGTGCAGTTTCATGGCCCGGCATTATGTAAGAGTTCTTCTTGAAAGTATGCAGGAACAGTTACTGGTCGCACTGTAACTGTTTATGACTGACTGTTGAGTGGCAAACCTCCATGATTGACTGGTTTGTCACACAGATGTCCTGATGAAAGTAGGCAGCGACGGTCACGTGACTGGTCACGTGACTGTTACAGCGGAGTTCTTGCCTTCTGTCGTCACTCGGCCTCTCGTCGTCCTTTGAAGGGTTGGTCAAAGATGAAGTTCTTCATCATTTGTAAGCCCCTCTCCGGTTGGTCGTAGGGCACCATGTGACCACTGTTTCGTATAATCACCTGCCACGTAACAGACAGTTCCTGAATGATAGTAAGCATTCTTTCTCTCCCCTTCTCTCTTTTTCCCTTGTGTGTGTGTGTGTGTGTGTGTGTGTGTGTGTGTGCGCGCGCGCGCGCGCTAGTCGGTCTACACTGATGAACTAGTCTTTATCTGGCGCAAGCCGGAAAACTGTGATGCTGGGACAAACGAAAAAGCTGTGGCTGATCTTTAATGGAAGTGGACACCTACACGTACATGAATATGCGCGTGTGGTGGTTGGCTGTGAAATAAGTACATCAAATCATGAGCACTGTTGTCTTCGATCATTTGTGGCGTGCATTCCTTAAAGACAGTTTATCACACGGTCACAAACATTTTCTAACATTGTCTATTGCACACATCCTTTCTCTCTCTTTTTTTTCCAACCCCGCAAAGGGTTCTGGTTCATTTAAGTCGCTGTATCTTAATTGTACGGATTCCACGACCTTGCTCAATGATTCGAATGCCTGATCCAAAACTCACATTCACTATTACAAAGCAGCTTTCTCAAATGGAACTTAATTCTTAAGTAGGAATTTTATAGCTATGTTCCAATGTTCTGAGTTGGTCATTTGCATATGACAGACGTGGAATTCATGCAGCCAGAACAGAGTGAGCCTGAAGTGGTGTATCAAAGTTCCAATTAAAAAAAAAAATACAGAGTGAAGGACAAGGCTGCACACGAAGAACATATGATGGAAGAGCATAGTCAGTTTGAGTGTGGAAGCCAGAATAAGAAAACGTAAAAAAAAAAAAAAACCATAAAAGTTCAGGAACTTGCATCATCTTGGACCGCCCGGGTGATTCGATGAATGTTTGGTGAATAGTTCATCTTAAAACCCACTTGTCAAACTTGTTGAATGCACATGTTTGCAGTTCTGTTACATGTCAACGTATCTTCAACGTATCTTGTGTAACATGTCAACATATCTTTAAAAAAAGTGAAAATTGACTGATGTCAATCATAATTTCATGATGCGCTTTTCACACACACACACACGCACGCACGCACGCACGCACGCACGCACCACACACCCACACACACACACACACACACACACACACACACACACACACACACACACACACAACTTCCTTACTCGGGTGAAATTCCTGACCCGGACAAACCAGCCCGCCAGTTGTCCATCCACGTGCCACGGCCGCCTTTGCTTGAGCTGGTACTCCTCTCGCCCCGCCCACTGCACGTGCTCCAGGAAGGCTTCTGTCATGGGCACGTTGACCACCACGTCCAGATTGCCCGAGTAATGCAGCACCTGGGCGCACAGAGCAATCACACGAGTTTTTTTTTTCCCTGTTCCATCTTCTGTGCCAAATCAGTAGCATTGCACCCACGCCGCTGATTCCGATCCCCCCCCCCCTCCCCGCCCCCCGTCCACAGCCACACCCCGACCCGTCCCACCGCGTCCCCGGCATCGACAATCCACAGGGAACAGTCAATGTCAAGTCGTCATGAGGCAAGCCACCGGAGGAGACACTGCACTGCTGCCGAGTCACTTCGGTGGTGTTCAGTGGTGCCTGTTCTGATCCAACATACTAAGGACATCACCTACTAAGCCCCCTACTGACGACACTAATTGCTTAGTCGCAGAGCCGTTGTGAGTGAGCCATCCCTCCAGAGGGTGCCACCACGTCGTCCAACCACAGCCGTCCAGAATTTGCCGATACCGGTGAACCCGATGGAATCAAACCAAGGCCGCAGACGCGGAGAGGAACTGTGGTCACCATGTTAGCAGGGCTTGAAGGACCACAGAATTTGAGACTTTAAAAAGAAAAAATGCCGAACGATGAAAATGAAGATGATGAAGATGGTGTTACAGATTTCTATTCCAGTCTGAGACTGCATGATAAGGTTATACTCAACGCTTACTTTTATAATATATCCCAGCATCAACCAGGCCCGAGAGATACAGACACCTGCAGTGTAAGTCAGAAAATTTGAGCCAACACTCGTAGAGACGCATCCATTTAGTGGATGAAACTCGACTGTTTGGTCCCAGTCTTCCCAACTGAGCCCGTAGCAAACTCAACTCTGGGTTGGAGCTGGTCGGGGCAGATAAAGCAATCACACGACGTTTGTGACGCCACCGCAGGAGTGATTGTAAGCAGTGGATTTACAGGTGGGGCATTCTTGTGGGAGAACACAAGGGAAGGAGTGGGTGTGAGGGATTTAAAGACTGGGGAGGGAGGTCATTCTGTCATGGGCACCTTCACCAGACCACTGCAGCATCTGGGTACACGGAGCAACGACATGATCTTCGTGACGTCACACCACATAGTGACTGGAAGAAGGAGATGTAGCACCAGAAAATGAGTGAAGCACGGGATTTAGAGGTGTCTTTTGTAGAGAACAGCAATGTACATGTAGGATATTCTTGTTGAGAACACCAGGCAATGAGTGAAGTGGGAGATGTACATGTAGGATATTCTTGTAGAGAACACCAGGCAATGAGTGAAGTGGGAGATGTACATGTGGGATATTCTTGTAGAGAACACCAGGCAATGAGTGAAGTGGGAGATGTACATGTAGGACATTCTTGTAGAGAACACCAGGGAATGACTGGTAGCGGGGAATTTATAGATGGGGTGTTTTGTAGAGAACAGCAGAAGATGAGTGAGAATGAGGGATTTATAGAAGGGGTGTTTTGTAGAGAACAGCAGAAGATGAGTGAGAATGAGGGATTTATTGAGGGGACGTCTTTGTAGAAATTACCAGGGGATGAGTGGAAGTGTGGGATCTTTAGATGGGGCGTCCTCGCAGAGAACACCAGAGAATGAGTGGAAGTGAGCGGTTTAGGGATGGGGTGTCTTTGTAGACAAAAAAAATCAGGGAATGAGTAGAAGTGAGGGGTGTATAGATGGGGAGTACTTGTAGAGAACACCTGGGAATGAGTGGACGTGGGGGGGGGAGGGGAGGGGGGTTATAAATGGCGTTTCCTTGTTCAGAACCACAAGAGGAACGAGTAGAAGTAGAGGAATTATAAATGGGATGTCCTCTCAGAGAACACGAGGGAGTAACAGGACGTGGGGAATTTGTGGACGAGATGATGACATTGTAAAATCACGAGGGAATGACTGTAAACAATGTAGAGAACAACAATAAAGGAATGGATGTGATGATTTACCCCAGGGATTGACTGCAAGCAGGGGATCTGTAGATTGGGTATTTTTTTTGTGGGGAGCAGATGGGAATGACCAGCATGGGGCATGTGTAGGTGGGGAATCCTCATTGGCAACGTAAGGAAAGGACTGTAAGTAAGGGATTTATAGATGGGGTGTCCTTTTAGAGAAGAACAGGGAATGACTCCAAGAGAAGGATTTATAGATGGGGTGTCCTTTTAGAGAACAAAAGGGAATGACTATAAGAGAAAGGTTCATAGATGGGGCGTCCTTTTAGAGAACAGCACGGACTGACTGTAAGAGATGGATGTATAGAATGAGGTGTCCTTTTAGAGAACAACAGGAAAGGACTATAAGAGATGGATGTATAGATTGAGGTGTCCTTTTAGAGAACAACAGGAAAGGACTATAAGAGATGGATGTATAGATGGGGTGTCCTTTTAGAGAACAACAGGAAAGGACTATAAGAGATGGATGTATAGATGGGGTGTCCTTTTAGAGAACAACAGGAAAGGACTCTAAGAGATGGATGTATAGATGGGGTGTCCTTTTTAGAGACAACAGGAAAGGACTATAAGAGATGGATGTATAGATGGGGTGTCCTTTTAGAGAACAACAGGAAAGGACTCTAAGAGATGGATGTATAGATGGGGTGTCCTTTTTAGAGAACAACAGGAAAGGACTACAAGAGATGGATGTGTAGATGAGGTGTCCTTTTAGAGAACAACAGGGAATGACTGTAAGAGATGAATATGGAAATGGTGTGTCCTTTTAGAGAACAATAGAGAATGACTGGAAGTTTGGGACTAACAGAGGGAATGTCCTCGTAGAAAACAACAGGGAATGGCACGAGAGAGGAATTTATAGATGAAACATCCATGTAGGGAACAGCAGGGATTGACTGGAAGTGAGGGAACTATAAATGTCATGTCCTTGTAGAGAACACCAAAGGACTGTAAGAGAAGAATCTATAGGTGAGATGTCCTTGTAGAGAACACCAAAGGACTGTAAGAGAAGAATCTACAGGAGAGATGTCCTTGTAGAGAACACCAAAGAAGGCCCAGAAGAGAGGGATTTATAGATGGGATGTCGTTGTGGGACGTAATGGATCTCCAATCCGCAGTTTTAACCTGGCATTTTCAGGAAAATGTTCCTCCATATAATTCGGACTGTTTCTGCTGCCGTTCTGACACTGACTGCTTGGTATGTAACACTGCCAGACATCGAGAAACTGACGGCTGCACTTCGGACGTTGAATGCTAGCTTGAGTAACAGTTTCTAAAACTGACTGCCAGACATTTGGCATTGAGATGTTAGGCTTCTGACGGTGACTACTACACTGAGCACAGCTTATGATGTCAAGTACTAGACTTCTGACCATCACTGCGAGACTTTTGCGATTGACAGCTACACTTGCGACAGTGATTGCTGGACCTCTGAAAAGACTGCTAGACTTCTGGCATTTACTGCTAGACCGGGCATAGCTCTTTATTTTTTTTGTAAATTTCTGTTCGAAAAATCAAAACACTCTACATATGGAGGCTGCAACATTTTTTTTTCCATTGAACAAGTTTCAGCTTTATAAAGAAGTGTGCTGCAAAAAAAAAAAAAAAAAAAAAACCCAACCAAACAAACAAACAAAAACCCAAACAAACAACCCCCCAACAACAACGAAAACAACAAAAACCACCACCACCACCACCACCACCAAAGAAATCCTAAAACCTTTTCACGTCATCCGAAAGGTATTAACATCCTCTTCGTTGAGGCATGCGCAGACCAGGCATCTGCCAAGTCCCGCCCAGGATCCCCACCAACGGTTCTGGCCTTTATCTTTCTTCCATTGATCTGAGATACCTTCATGAACCCAAAGTGTGGAGAAAATGTCTGAACAACTTTTCCTACCCCTGCAACACTAGCAACAAGGAGAAAAACATCTCCGCACTTCCATGAACCAAACCCAGTGTGATTCGTTTGACAGTGGGCAGGGGTTGGGTTGCGGTTCGCATGTACCACTAAAAAAAAAAAAATTGCAGAGCAAACCAACAATCTGGTGATTTCTAACATAGTCTCAAGCATCACGTCATTTTTGTTTACACGTTTGTTGTTGTTGTTAGTGTTGTTGGTTGGTTGGTGGTGGAGGGTCGGGGAGATGATGGATGAATCTTTGTAAGTACCTCTACCTCACTTCTAACTCCTCTCCCTGAACCCTTGCTTTGATATTCTTCACTAGTTGTAATGTATTACAAGGTTCCTTACATCCGTCCCATTTAGTTCGCTCCACCAACGTTGTATTCTCACCTGTTCCAGTTACTGTCTAGACCTGTTTGAAGGAGAATGTAGCACCATCCTGGTTTTGTCTCACCTGCCTTGTAGTTAACCTCCCATAGTCACTGTCTAGACCCGTCTGAAGGAGAAGGCGGCGTCATCCTGGTTTTGCCTCACCTGCCTTGTGGTTAACCTCCCATAGTCACTGTCTACAGCTGTCTGAAGGAGAAGGCGGCGTCATCCTGGTTTTGCCTCACCTGCCTTGTAGTTAACCTCCCATAGTCACTGTCTACAGCTGTCTGAAGGAGAAGGCGGCGTCATCCTGGTTTTGCCTCACCTGCCTTGTAGTTAACCTCCCATAGTCACTGTTTACAGCTGTCTGAAGGAGAAGGCGGCGTCATCCTGGTTTTGCCTCACCTGCCTTGTAGTTAACCTCCCATAGTCACTGTTTACAGCTGTCTGAAGGAGAAGGCGGCGTCATCCTGATTTTGCCTCACCTGTCTTGTAGTCCACCTGCCCCGGTCATTGCCTAGACCTGTTTGAAGGAGAATGTAATTTCGACTCTGGTTTTACCTCGCCTGTCTTGTAGTTATCCTGTTCCAGTTACTGTCTACACCTGTCTGAAGTAAAATGTAGCATCACCCTTGGCTTATATCCTCACCTGTCTTGTAGTCAGCCTGTCGTTAGTCACCGTCTACACCTGTCTGAAAGAAAATGTAGCATCACTCCTCACCTGTCTTGTTGTCAGCCTGTCGCAGTCACCGTCTACACCTGTCTGAAAGAAAATGTAGCATCACTCCTGCTTTTGCCTCACCTGTCTTGTAGTCAGCCTGTCGCAGTCACCGTCTACACCTGTCTGAAGGAGATAATGTCACCCGGGTCCTGTTCCACCCACTCTGTCCTAATCACTGTTCACGAAGGTCTGGAAGAGATGTCATGTCATCCCTGGTTTTCGTCCCATCTGTCTTGTAGTGCACCTGTCCAAATCCCTGTCCTGTCTGGTGCCATCCCTGTTGTTTGTCCCACCTATCTAAATCAATATCAACACTTGTATGACGGCGAGTCTAATGTCACTTCTGGTGCTTCACCTCATCTTTTAGTCCACCAGTCCCAGTCAATGACTACACTTGTGTGGTGGACAGGGTAATGTCACCTTTGGTTTGCCATACTTCACTGCGGTTCCGCCTGTCTTAATCATGGTTTACACCTGCCTGGTGATGAACGTAAAGTCTCTGTTGATTTTTGCCTCACCTATCTTATATTCTATCCGTCCCGATCACTGTCTACACCTACCTGGCAGAGAATGTAACGTCACCACTGATTTGCCTCACTTAGCTTGTAGTCGAGTTGTCTAAGTCAGTTTCTACACGTGTCTGAAGGAGACTGTCATGTCCCCTCTAGTGCGTGCTGCCTCGCCCTGCCCTGCTGTTATTCCACTGGACTCCAGAAATGACCCCAGGTGTCTGCTGGAGAGTGTGATTCCCCCCTCTACTACTGCGTCACCTATTCCACCGACCTCAATATATGTCTCCATCCGAACGGTGGAGAATAATTATGATATCCCTTCCTTTGACTGTCTCACGCACTTTGCATCCCACCAGACACAAGATAATTACATCTGCGCCTTTCTGGTAGGAGAGTCTGATTTCTGCCTAGTGCTGCTCTGCCCACCTTGTAATGGTCCATGAGGAAGGCGTTCTCGCTGAGGGTGTCCACCAGGATGTCGGAGTTGAGCCTGTTGGCCGCTGCCTCGGACCACAGCATTTTGCGGGAGGTGGACGCCAGACCCACGTGCAGTTTGATCCGTGCTGCCGCAGACTTCATGAAGCGGTTCAGGCCCTTCATCAAGTGATCGTTGGTGGCCTGGGGGCATGGTTATCATCATTGTTGTAGTCATCATCATCATCGTCGTCGTCGTCGTCGTCGTCGTTATCGTTGTTGTCGTCGTCGTCGTCGTCGTCGTCATCGTTGTTGTCGTCGTTGTCATGATTACTATCATCATCATAAGTTACAGTCGCTAGCCGTCGTCATAATCATTAGTCTTTACCCTCATTTTCATCAATTGTCGTCGTCGTCGTCGTCGTTATCGTTGTCGTCGTCGTCGTCGTTGTCATCATGATCACTATCATCATCATAAGTTACAGTCGCTTGCCGTCGTCATAATCATTAGTCTTTACCCTCCTTTTCATCAATTGTCGTCGTCGTCGTCGTCGTCGTCGTCGTCGTCGTCGTCCGTCGTCGTCATCATCATTC
>CM065734.1:4480650-4503150 GCA_033310375.1 Conus canariensis
CACAGAGCCACAGACACAGCATGACAGACATACAAAGAACATCAAGCAAAGAACAATAAACAAGTAGGGTAACTCTTGCTCCCATAAGAAAACCTAACACAGAGTAACTTTTATTCAAGACTGGCACAGCCTTTTAAACTTGAATAAAGTCAGACAAATACAAAGACGAACAATCTAATAGTGGGGGAAAACAACCGCAGGTCAACAACCTCTCTGTCATTACAGTAATGACTTGGCAAAGATTTGGACTTAAGGGGGGGGGGGGGGGGGGGGGGGTGAAGATGAAGAAAATGTGAACATGAAATTAAGAAAATATGTTATACATATGAAAACTCTTCACTAGCTGCATGAGGGAACCACCGTAATCCCTCTCGAAGGCAGTTCTATATGTATTGCCTGCTCCTAGGCCTTTCGTCCGCTGGATCGGACTCAACAGGGGGACACGGCTGGTTGTGTCTGTGCTCCTGGCATCAAACAGAGACACACCACAGTCCATAATACTGTGGTGTTCTCACCACCAAGGGTTCAAAAAAGAATCCAAAGGTCTGTCCTGAGCTATTGGCATATACTCGTTGCTCCTGCGTTCATAACTATACTGACATCGTGAAAAACTTCCCTTCTTTTAAGTCATCAAATTGTCTTTCCCTTACAAAAAAAGACATTAAATCAAGTCACATCAGTAAATCCAGGGGCATGATCTCTATGTTTCTTCCCCTCATAAATGTAGGAAAATTAATAAGGTAAAACTAAAACTAGATTAGAAATAAAAGGCAAAACACAGATCATTACAACTTAATCTTGGACGATACGCACACACACAAACCCTTACACACACACACACACACACACACACACACACACACACATACACACACACACAGACACACACACACATACACACACACACACACACATACACACACACACACACATACACACACACAGACACACACACAGACACACACACAGACAACACACACACACACACACACACAAACACACACACAAACACGCGCACGCTCACATACACACACACGCACGCACACAGACACAGACAGAGAGAGAGAGAGAGAGAGAGAGAGAGAGAGAGAGAGATGTAGAGAGAGAGAGAAAGAGAGAGAGAGAGAGAGAGAGAGAGAGAGAGAGAGAGCGTTTAGTGACCCTACCTGACCTCCAACGTAGAATGGCACCCGAGAATACTGTGGAAACATCTGGAAAAACTGCACCAGTACACTGCAACACACACACACACACACACACACACACACACACACACACACACATACACACACACACACACACACACACACACACACACACACACACACACACACACACACATACATACACTAATAACCTCAGTTGGGCAGTATACATACTGATTTCCAGTCGAATCGAATGGGGCCAAACTCTTTGATTTTAATGTCATAGCCCTGGCAGTTAACAGACGAGGTAGTGATGCTGTAGATGAGTTTGTTTATATTTCAGTTTCAAGACGTATCTCAGTAGCATATTTCCAACATTTTTCAGAACGTTTTGTTCTTCATCTACGGCTAGTCTGCGCATCATGTTCAACAAAAGAACACAAACCACACCCACTGAATTGAGATTTGTTGACAAAAGGACATCATACAAACATGAGGTTAAAATGATCAAGAAACGTTAATATCAATATAAACATCGAGTTCGAATTTACTGAAAAAAATAAATACTAGTGTGAACATTTAGTTTAGAGTAAATTAGAATAGCATGCTGACGATAAACATTGAACTGAGCGTTATTGATGGTGGACAATCCCTTTCTGTGTTACTAGCGGTGTTAAGCAAGGCTGTCACCTCAGACCTGTCCTCTTCGTTTCCGTGTTTAGTACAAGACTTTGTTGTGCTCAACCAGAAAGAGACTGGAGTAACATCACAAATAGAACTGATGGTCACTTCTTCGACCTGCGCCACCTCAAAGCCAGAGTGAAAGGACTTGGCGGTCAGGTGGGAGACTTCTTCATGCCTGATGATCGTACCCTTACACACTACGGCAAAGCAGACCAGCAGAAGCTCTCCGACTGCCCGTGTTCAGCTGTTCAGTCTTTTGGTCTGACTACCAACCTTCATAAGAAGAAGGTGGTGCGTTGTGGGCTGCACAAGGCAACAGTCTGTCGGAACAATCCATCCCCACAGTGAAGCTCCTGTTTACAGAGTGCAACCCGGGATCCTCTTCAGAGGAAACGCAAGACTTTGTGGTGAGAGTCTGGGTGTGAATGGAGTTGTACTGTTTTCAAAAGGCAACGAAACGGCAACGAGTAAGAGCAACAGGATGCGCGCAGCAGTTCGCTTGGTGGTGGCGTGTTTCACCGGTGAGCTCTGCAGACATGAAGTGCGGGCTGGTACGCTCATAGGAACGCTTCCGTGGAGGTTCTGATGTGTCGCGTCCGGTGGTCACACAATGGTATCTGCCAGGGAGCGGTTATGTCACTTGACGTCATAACAGAATGCCCTGCGCGTGTCTACACCCTTCGTCAGCATAGTGCAGGCTTCCAAGTGTGGTGCAGGATTGGTCCCTGCTGGTTAGTTCGGCAGTTGAGGACAATACTTCTTTGGGTTCCTTCGGGTGTATTTTTTCTTTCTTGTCAGAACAACCCATCACGATCAAAGACAGGAAACTGCTGCACGTCGACTGTTCTATTTCCATTGAGAACTGTCTGACATATACCCACGGAAGATATTGAACACACGTGCAACAACTGGCACATCCTTTGGCATATCACAGATTCCTGACTGAGCGAACAAAAACTGGCCATCATGACCAGATGTGCCGTGCACAAAACAGAACTCCAGACCTCCTTGAGGTGTGGCTGTGAGGCAGATGGAAGCACCAGTTTCTTTTTTTCTTTTTGCTTTCTCTCCGCTAAATCATAGACACATGATAGGACTGAATCCAGGAGACGGAAATTCTTTGGCGTGCTGAATTCGATGATCCCCTGAAAAAGATTCAGCCTCCCCCACCCCATTCCCCGTGAGTCGGACATGCAGTCAAGGTGGATGACAACCGCCTGCCAAAGATGATCTCTAAGCTGACATCCGGCAGAACAAAAAACTGGCGATCCGGTAAGGTGCTTCTGAGATGACTGGAAGGCACCGCTAAAGGCATGCCATTTCCCATGTCTGGCAGGAGTCCTTGGCTGCAAATCACAATATCTGGCACTTTGTCTTGGAGGATGTACATACATGTGAGGAACAATGCATAAAGCATCTGAACATGAACCGTACCGCCGGCACCATCTGTTCTGTTTCTGTAACAGCATACAAAACGCGTGGCTGTCTCTGCTGGTCTGACTTCACCGTAGTCACATCTTCGGCGTCAAAGATGTCTTAGTCGCTCGCAACTGTCTTCTGTGATAATGAGGATCTCGTCTTTCCCCGAAGATGACAAAGATATTCTCCTCAATGATGAAAAGGATATTCTCCTCAATGATGAAGAGGATGTTCTCGATGATGAAGAGGATATTCTCCTCGATGATGAAGAGGATGTTCTCCTCGATGATGAAGAGGATGTTCTCCTCGATGATGAAGAGGATATTCTCCTGGATGATGAAAGGGATATTCTCCTCGATGATGAAGAGGATAATCTCCTCGATAATGAAAGGGATATTCTCCTCGATGATGAAAAGGATAATCTCCTCGATGATGAAAAGGATATTCTCCTTGACGATGAAAAGGATATTCTCCTCGGTGATGAAAAGGATATTCTCCTCGATGATGAAAGAGATATTCTCCTCGATGGTGAAAAGGATATTCTCCTCGATGATGAAAAGGATATTCTCCTCGATGATGAAAAGGATATTCTCCTCGATGATGAAAAGGATATTCTCCTCGATGATGAAAGAGATATTCTCCTCGATGATGAAAGAGATATTCTCCTCGATGATGAAAGAGATATTCTCCTCGACGATGAAAGAGATATTCTCCTCGACGATCGAGAACATACTTTCTTCGATTAGTGCAGTTTTCAGACTCAGGTTAATGCAAAGACAGTAAAAACACAAAACACATTTTTTTTAGCAGCGTTCTGTTGTCTGGTATATGCCTTGCCGCAATACGATGGAGACAGAGTTCCTCACTATAAGTAAAAAAAGAATTATGCCATAGATAGGTGTGCCCTCACTACATACAGAGATTGTTCTTCATGCTATGAACAGACTGGTCTCATAACCTGCAGTAAGAGTTTGTTCATCTTTAAACATATATGTCTAATTCTAGAGATTCTTTCTTCTCGCCCGTAATGATTGCACGTTATGCTATTAACAGAAAGACGTCATTACCAGCGAAGTTAGTTGGTTCTCACCTGTACAGATTGGTCTTTACGTCATCCATGGTTCTGGACAGTCCGGCATCGTTCTTTGTGAAACTGTAACCCACACCCACCTACACACACACACACACACACACACAAAACACACACACACACACACACACACACACACACAACACACACACACACACACACACACACACACCACACACACACACACACACACACACACACACACACACACACACACACACACCAACATACACACATACATATACACATACGCATCACCCCCCCCCCCCCCTATGCACGTGTAGGCACATACACACATAATCTATGCCCTAAGACATATACATACTCATAAATACATACTTACGCACATTACCAAAAAAAAAAAAAAAAAAAAAAAAAAAAAAAAAAGAAGAAAAAAAACGCTTATGCAGACTCTAACACACGGAATGACAAAGTCAAAGATACATTCAGAGAGAGAGAGAGAGAGAGAGAGAGAGAGAGAGAGAGAGAGATTCCGATAATTTATTCATACTAGGCCATGGTCCCTAATGAAGGGGAATGTCAGCATAAAACGCACAATTTTTTTTTAAATCACCAATCATAATACGATATGGATAAAAAATAAAACAACAAAAAACAAATCAATTGTCACATGCTCAAGAAGAGACAATTTCTCTAAATTCAAAGGCTTTGAATAGAAACAATGAAGATTGTTTCACAACTTCAGCAAAAGTGGGTACAGGAGAGAGAGAGAGAGAGAGAGAGAGAGAGAGAGAGAGAGAGAGAGAGAGAGAGAGAGAGAGAGGGGAGAGCAGAGACAGAGACAGAGACACAGAGAGAGACAGAGAAAGAGAGATCTTAATACAAGTTAACAAAGGAATAATCCAACAGACACACAAACATGTACATGCTTGCACACACACACACACACACACACAAACACACACACACACACACCACACACACCCTGCACACACACACACACACACACACAGCCTGCATACACACACCTGCATACACACACACACACACACACACACACACACACACACACACACACCTGCATACACACACAGATACACAAGCAAACACACACACACACACACACGCACGCACACACACACGCACGCACACACGCACGCACACACACACACACACACACACACACACACACACACACACACACACACACACACACACACGTCCACACACACAAACATGTACACATACATACAAACACACGCATGCCCGCACGCACACTCATACACAAACACACAAAGACTCACGCACTCACACACACACACATGCACACACAGACACACGCACGCATGCACCCCCCCCCCACCACACACACACACACTCACACACACACGTCTGGCATACAACAGTGTGAAGTGATGTAATACACTGACGATTTCTGAAGAGCGCAGCATAGTTCAAACTCAAAGAAACAGCTGAGTTGACTTCAAAAGAGCACTCCGCAGTTCAAATTCATTGGAAAATGTTAAGCAGACTTCAAAAGGGCACAACAAATTTAAACAACGAAAATGAGCCAGGTCATTTTCAAAAGGGTTCTGCGATTTTCAAACTCAAAGAAAGACAAGTGACTTCAAAACAACAGCACAGCTTAAAAAAAAAAGAGATGTTTTGAAAGAACACCACGCATTTTAACAAACAGGGACAGAGGTGTGGCATGCAGACTTCAGAGGAACATCGCAGATTTAAAAGATAAAAAGAAAGATGTAGACTTCCAAAGAGCATATGAAATTTCCTACTCATAGAAAGAGATGCGTAGACTTCAAAAGAAAATGAAAAAAAAAATCAAGAAATGCGTAAGTTTGAAGATTGATGCAGTTTTCAACACCAAGAATGATATACACACAGCAAATAAAAATTCACTGCAGATTTTAAACACATGGAAAGATGTATCACACTAAAAAAAAAAAACCGCTGAAGATTTCAAATGTACATACACTGTATTGGGGATTTCATACGCAAACAGAGATATACTAATATAAGAAAAAAATTGGTGCAGATTTCAAACACGAAGAAAGAGGTACATATGTCAAACAAGAGGAAAGATATACTAACACTAGAAAAGATTAATGCAGGTTTCAAACACAAAGAACAGAGATTTCAAACACAAAGAACGATGCACATAAACAAGAAATAAAAACATTGCAGATTTCAAACACAAAGAAAGATGTACGTACATAATTAAAAAATAAAGCACTGCAGGTTTCTAACATAAAGGGAGATGTGCATAAATAAACTTGAAGAAAAAGAAAAACCTGCAGACTTCCAACTAAAAAACATTGCTGAAACAGAAACCCCCCCGCAGGTTTCAAACACCAATTAAGACGTAAACAAACAAAAAAAAAAAACTATGGGAAAACACACTGCAGACTTTAAGCTTCAAGAAAGATGAACAAAACCCAGGGAAAAAAAGCACTGCAGATTTCATTTTCAAAGAAAGATATAAACCTAGGAATACAGACTCCAAAACAGGAACACAGATTTCGAAGCAGGAGCAGATATTTTAGAAAGATAGGAGGTCACAGGTAGACGACAGATCGCTGAACAGAGTAGTTATTCCAAAATGCTATACTCCAGAAGAGGACTGCATGCTATTAAACCCCCTCCCCCCCCCCCCCCCTGCAGACTCTGAAAGAGGACTGTTGATTAAAACAAACAGCAGATTCTAGAGTATCTGAAATGGGGACCACCAACTTTTGAAGGAAACTACACACTCATAAATGGAATTAAGACTCCAAAAGAGGAGTACGCATCACTAAAACGGGGTCTATAAACCAAACGAGCACAGACTCTTAATTTTGAGTGCACCCTTCAGAGGAAGAGTTAAGTGGCCATATGATTCACTGGCCGTCGGAGCAGAGTACTGTCAGATGTTGACCATGTCTAAGTGCACGGCATGAAGGAAGGCGGAGCCTATCTTTTCCCTTCCACGCCTTTAACCTTCCATGAACTGAATCAGGTATCCATTTCCTGCTGGCTGGACCGAGAGGCTTTCCAAAAATAAAATCCGACCCCACGAAGGGTTCGAACGCACGACCATCAACTCCACAGTTAAACGCTCTGACCATTTGACCACTGCTCCCTCCTCTGAAGAGGAGTACGAATTTCAAAAGTAGATAGCAAATTCCATAAAGAAAACTACAGATCCCTGCAAATGACTGCTACAGTCTCCACACGAGAACCCAGTCTCCAGTAGAGAACCAAGGTCTTCAAGAGAGGACCAGACACTACAAGAGAGGACTACAGAGTCGGAAAGGGGAATAATTATAGTCTTCACATCAAGACTATAGACTCCACATAAGCACTACAGTCTCCAAAAGAGGACTACAGACGCCAAAAGAGGACTACAGTCTCCAAAAGGGGACTACAGTCTCCAAAAGAGGACTACAGACTCCAAAAGAGGACTACAGACTCCAAAAGAGGACTACAGTTCCAAAAGAGGACTACAGATTCCAAAAGAGGACTACAGTCCCAAAAGGGACTACAGATCCAAAAGGGACTAAAGACTCCAAAAGAGGACCTGCAGACTCCAAAAGAGGACGTAGATCCAAAAGAGGACTGCAGACTCCAAAAGAGGACTGCAGGACTCGAAAAGAGGACCTGAGATTCCAAAACAGGACTACAGACTCCAAAGAGAGGACTGCAGACTCCAAAAGAGGACTGCAGACTCCAAAAGAGGACCATAGATTCCAAAAGAGGACTACAGACTCCAAAAGAGGAGTACAGACTCCAAAAGAGGACTACAGACTCCGAAAGAGGACCACAGACTCCAAAAGAGGACCACAGACTCCAAACGAGGACTACAAACTAAAAAAAAGGACTACAGACTCCAAAAAAGGACTACAGACTCCGAAAGGGGACTACAGACTCCGTAAGAGGACTACAGACTCCAAAAAGGACTACAGACTCCAAAAGAGGGCTACAGACTCCAAAAGAGGACTACAAACTCCAAAAAAGGACTGCAGACTAAAAAAAAGACTACAGACTCCGAAAGGGGACTACAGACTCCGAAAGAGGACTACAGACTCCAAAAGGGGACCACAGACTCCAAAAGGGGACTATAGACTCCAAAAGGGGACTATAGACTCCAAAAGAGGACTACAGACTCCAAAACGGGACTACAAACTCCAAAAAAGGACTACAGACTAAAAAAAAGGACCAGAGACTCCGAAAGAGGACTACAGACTCCGAAAGAGGACTACAGACTCCAAAAAGGACTACAGACTCAAAAAGAGGACTACAGACTCCAAAAGGGGACTACAAACTCCAAAAGAGGATTACGGACTCAAAAAAAGGACTACAGACTCCGAAAGGGGACTACAGACTCCAAATAAAGACTACAGTCCTTAAACGTGGACTATACACTAAAAAAAAACTGGACTACAAACTCTAAAAGAGGACTATACACGCCACACGAGGACCAGAGACTGTCAAAGACTATGGTCTCTAAATGAGGACTATAGTCTCTAAAAGAGAACTACAGAGACTAGATTAGAACTACAAAGTCCACATGAGGACTACCTATTCCAAAAGAGAACTTTAGTCTCCGAAAGAGAACCATAGACTGTACAAGAGGACTATACACTCAACAAAAGGACCACAGACTAAGGACTTCAGCCTTCAAAAAACTACTGCAGACTACATAAGGGGATTACAGACTTCAAAAGAAGATTCAAAAGAGGAGTTTGGCAATCCGAAGATGTTCTTTTTTTTGTTTGTTTCTACAGTTCATTGATGAGTTTGGATTGGCGGTGCAGCCCTAATCTCTTGGCGCAAAATCTGGAACAGTGGAGGTGCTGGAAGTCTGTCACTGTGATCACAGGTAGTGCTCTGTAAACACTCTGTCTCTTCAGAGGGTACTTTTTTTTGCTGTCCCATCTTCTGTTCCACCTCAATGGCACTGCAACCATCGCCGCTTATTCCGACACCCCATCCACAGCCACATCCCGGCCCGGCCCGCTACAGCCCCGGCACCGGCAATCCACAGGGAGCAGTCGGTGTCATTCGTCAAGAGGCAACCCACCGAAGGAGACACTGCTCTGCTGCCGAGTCACGTCGGTGATGTTTAGTGGTGACTATTCTGATTCAATATACGCAGAACATTACCTACTAAACTCCCTACTGACGACAATAATTGCGTAGTCGCGAGCCGGCGTGTGTGAGCTCTCCCTCCGGAGGGCGCCAACGACAGCCCCCATGAATTTGCGATACAGATGACCCTGCCAGAATCAAACCAAGGTCATAGATGTGGAGAGGACATCAAAATCTGCGGTCACCATGAGACCCTGCCTCCTCAAAGTTGGCAAAAGGGTGATGGACTGTGGCTCACCAGTAAGGTTGTTGAGTGTATAGTCCCCCTTTACAGTCTATAGTTCTCTTTCGGAGACTAAAGTTCTCTTTTGGAATAGGTAGTCCTCATGTGGACTTTGTAGTTCTTATCTAGTCTCTGTAGTTCTCTTTTAGAGTCTGTAGTCCTCATTTAGAGACCATAGTCTTTGAGAGTCCTCTGGTCCTCTCTGGCACACTCCTTCAGTTCTTGGAGTTGGTCTTGCTGTCATGGAGTTTCGCGCTGAGGGAGTCTTCGTAGCGTTTCTTTGACAAGTCTTGGTGTCTTTTACCACCTGCCAGCTCTCTACAGAGCAGAGCTTCTCGGCATGCGGTGCTTCTTCATGAGGATGACATGCCCCATGCATCGGAACTGGGCCTCGATACACACAGGTTCATGTTAGCTGAGTCAGCGTGGTCAAAGACTTGAAAGATTCCAAAAGAACAGCGCAGACTTGTCTTTGAAAAAAAGGACCACAAACTCCAAAAAAAGTATAACAGATCCCGAAAGGGGATGAAACGTTTCAATAGAGTAAGACAAACCTGAGGGGATGATACCAATTCCAAGCAGTATCACTCACTCACTCACTCACTCACTCACACACACACACACACACACACACACACACACACACACACACACACACATATGACAGACTTTAAAAGCGTATGACAGAGTCCAAAAGAGGACTATTCTTCCAAATAAGGACTAGACTCAAAAACAGCAATACAGATTCAAAAAGAGGAGCACAGAATCCAAAAACAGGATACCAATTCCAAACGAGGAACACAGACACACCCCAAAAATATTGACGACGTACAAGAAGTTCACACTCCTCTGATAGTTACCAGAAACATTTAGGAAAAGGAAATATGGTATTTAGGGGTTTGTCTGTGCGTCGTAACTGGACCGTTTTCGGTTGAGAGGAAGCACGTTAGTTGTTATGGCGCTCTGCGCATGTCCGGGAAAAGTTACACGTAGCGCCATCTGTATAAACATCGTCTGCTATGTCGAGTCGATTCCGACACATTTAGGAAAAGGAAATAAGGTATTTAGGGGTTTGTCTGTAAATAGCTGGAACGTAATCGGCTATTTCACGCACTATTCATCGTGATGAAGACGAATACAAATCAAAGTACAATTGGACACACAAAAGCAATGTACCAGTCAACACTGATTAAAGACATACTACAAAACAGACATGTAACAAAGAGATGTTACAAGCAATAAACACCAACACGCACAAACCAACAATCCCCACCTCGCAGTTAGCATGAAAAAGATTTCTGAGAAATCTGTCATTGGATGATAGTGTTCCATATAGATGAAGAAAGCAGGTGATCTATGAACTCTCTGGATCTATGGAGAAAAACATATAATGCATGTACTTACTGGATTATCCACGTACAGCAGAGAGAAATATTTGGTCCATGCCACCGCTCGTCTGTTTACTGTTACACAAGCAGGCACACACACACACACACACACACACACACACACACACACACACACACACACACACGCACGCACACGCACGCACGCACGCACGCACGCACGCACGCACGCACACACACACACACACACGCACGCACGCACGCACGCACGCACGCACGCACGCATGCACACACACACACACACACACATACACACACAGACACGCACACGCACGCACACACTCACGCATGCACGTACGCACGCAGATTATGATCAACAGCATTATCATCATCATCATCACCATAAACTTTCAACTCACTGACAAAAATGCGCTTGGGTTATAAAACTGAAAGAATTGAACTTTCATTTCAGGAAGAACATAGAGTATAGCCTGCCAGTAAACATTCATGTCATTTTACGTGCCATTGTGAACACAACATATCAAGAAAATAAAGGGAATGTGGTAATAAACACCTAAGATTTATGTTGCATAGGAAAGATAGTACATTAAAAGAGTAAACGTGATGTGATGGCAATATCTTATATTATCATATGTCTTTGTAAAGAAAAAAGTTATCAGGAAGCAAGGGAGATATAATTCTCAACATCATGTGCAGGGCCTGCTTTTAAGGAATGGAAACGAGTTGTACTTTCTGTGAATTTAATTGTCATTGTATTGAAGGTATTTCCACGAAGCGAGAGAGACGTAGTGATACAAAATTCTGTGTGAGGTAATCTGTTACTGTTAAGAAAGTACTTTCAGTGAAGTCAATGAAGAACATGTCGCGACAAAGGTGATCGTTTGGTGGTGATTTCACCGCGGGATGTAAAAGTTAAAAGTTTTCAGTTTTTTATTTAAATTAAAAAAAAACTTTTAAAGATTTCTTATCAAAAGACAAGTTTGGTGGGGAGATAATTATGCAGCGGGAGTGACTGGCTTCATCGCAACAGCTTGGTCTGTTTGGGGGAGTGGAGAGTTCTTTTGTACGGAGTCCACTAAAGAGCTAGTCCGAGAGCCATCGTCGACACAAGACGTGACCGCTTAGAACAATGAGCTTGGCGGGGAAGTCATTAATTCATCATAAGGTAAGGCTATCAGGTCAAAGTCCTCACTGCAGAAATTGGAGCTAGGGGGTTTGTAGGAACGTCTGCATACAGCCTCATGAAACAGCTCTCAGTTGCAGGGAAGGAAAAAACCAGAGCCCTGAAAGCAATGGCAGAAGCGGCAGAGAGGTGTTCAAGCTGGATCTGGTCAAGGAGGAACAAAAGTGAACTTCATAAGGCTTAATTTCCCTACAAATATCAGGTGTCCCTGTGGCTCAGTGGTTAAAGCGCGAGTCATTAAGTGGAAAATGAGCATGTCCAGAGGGTCATGGGTTCGAATCCCAGCCATGGCTCGTCCCAAGATGGGAAAAAAAGGGGCAGCAGAGGGACATCCGGAGTCATGAACCGGGTGTGGCCCAACCCCCCTAGAGTGTCAGGAGATAAGGGCCGAAACACTTGCTTGAAGGGGGCTTCTCTTCTGAGGACTCTCTGCTGCCACGCTCTCCACGAGTTTCTTTCTACTAAGGTAGCCAACTAAAACGCTCGGCGGGAAAGACATTAACTCATCATAAGGTAACTAACTAAAACGCTTGGCGGGAAAGACATTAACTCATCATAAGGTAACTAACTAAAACGCTCGGCGGGAAACACATTAACTCATCATAAGGGAGCCAGCTAAAACAGTCATTTAATTTACTTTAGAAAAATAATGTCTTCTTCCTGTCATGACATACAGACCAAAGAGTTTTCTGTAATCCCATTCAGAAAGATATCTTCCTGAAACTGAAAGTTAAATCATGTTGACTCGATGGATGAACAACCTGAAAAATTCACATCTTTGACAATGACCTTTGTAATGGTGTTTGATGTTCTTCATGATTCCTGCAAAAAAAAGACAATAACTGACAACAGTTATGACAGTGCTAATGTCATTGACAACAGTTTTGGCAGTGCTAATGTCAATGACAACAGTTATGGCAATGCTAATGTCAGCAACAACAGTTATGACAGTACTAATGTCAATGACAACAGTTATGACAGTGCTAATGTCAATGACAACAGTTATGGCAGTGCTAATGTCAATGGCAACAGTTACGGCAGTGCTAATGTCAATGACAACAGTTACGACAGTGCTAATGTCCATGACAACAGTTATGGCAATGCTAATGTCAGCAACAATAGTTATGACAGTACTAATGTCAATGACAACAGTTATGACAGTGCTAATGTCAGTGACTCCAGTTATGGCAGTGCTAATGTTAATGACACCAGTTATGGCAGTGCTAATGTCAGTGACAACAGTTATGACAGTGCTAATGTCCATGACAACAGTTATGACAGTGCTAATGTCAATGACAACAGTTATGGCAGTGTTAATGTCACTGACAACAGTTATGGCAGTGCTAATGTTAACCACAACAGCAGTTATGCCTGTGCTAATGTCAGTGACACCAGTTATGGCAATGCTAATGTCAATGACAACAGCAGTTATGGCAGTGCTAATGTCACTGACAACAGTCATGGCAGTGCTAATGTCAATGACAACAGTTATGGCAGTGCTAATGTCAATGACAACAGTTATGGCAGTGCTAATGTCAATGACAACAGTTATGGCAGTGCTAATGTCATGACAACAGTTATGGCAGTGCTAATGTCAGTGACACAGTTATGGCAGTGCTAATGTCATGAAACAGTTATGCATGCTAATGTCAATGACAACAGTTATGGCAGTGCTAATGTCAATGACAAAGCAGTTATGGCTGTGCTAATGTCCCCCCCCCCCCAGTGCTAATGTCAATGACAACAGTTATGGCCAGTGCTAATGTCAATGACAACAGTTATGGACAGTGCTAATGTCAATGACAACAGTTATGGCAGTGCTAATGTCAATGACAACAGTTATGGACAGTGCTAATGTCATGACAACAGTTATGGCAGTGCTAATGTCAATGACAACAGTTTATGACAGTGCTAATGTCAATGACAACAGTTATGACAGTGCTAATGTCACTGACAACAGTTATTGCAGTGCTAATGTCAATGACAACAGTTATGGCAGTGCTAATGTCATGACAACAGTTCATGCAGTGCTAATGTCATGACAACAGTTATGGCAGTGCTAATGTCATGACAACAGTTATGCAGTGCTAATGTCATGACAACAGTTATGCAGTGCTAATGTCAATGACAACAGTTATGGCAGTGCTAATGTCAATGACAACAGTTATGGCAGTGCTAATGTCAATGACAACAGTCATTAGCGTGCTAATGTCAATGACAACAGTTATGGCAGTGCTAATGTCAATGCAACAAACAGTCATATCAGCCAGTTGGTCTAATGTCAATGACAACAGTTATGCAGTGCAATTCATGACAACAGTTATGGCAGTGCTAATGTCAATGACAACAGTTATGGCAATGCTAATGTCATGACAACAGTATGACAGTGCTAATGTCATGACAACAGTTATGGCATGCTAATGTCAATGACAACAGTTATGGCAGTGTAATGTCATGACAACAGTTATGGCAGCAATGTCAATGACAACATTATGCATGTAATGTCATGACACAGTTAGGATGCTAATGTCAATGACAACAGTTATGGCAGTGCAATGTCATGAACAGTTATGGCAGCTAATGTCAATGACAACATTATGCATGCTAATGTCCAACAGTTATGCGTGCTAATGTCATGACACAGTTAGACATGCTAATTAAACAACGCATATGCGTCTAATGTCAATGACAACATTATGGCAGTGCTAATGTCAATGACAACAGTTATGCAGTGCAATTCATGACAACATTATGGCATGCAATGTCAATGACACAGTATGCAGTGCAATTCAGTGACAACAGTTATGCAGTGCTAATGTCAATGACAACAGTTATGCAGTGCTAAGTCAATGACAACAGTTATGACAGTGTAAGTCATACAACAGTATGGCATGCTAATGTCAATGACAAATTATGCAGTGTTAAGTCATGACAACAGTCATGGCAGTGCTAATGTCAAGACAACATTATGGCAGTGTAATTCATGACAACATAGGCAGTGCTAATGTCATGACAACAGTTATGCAGGTAATGTCATGACAACAGTCATGGCAGTGCTAATGTCAATGACAACAGTTATGGCAGTGCTAATGTCATGACAACAGTCATGGCAGTGCTAATGTCAATGACAACAGTTATGACAGTGCTAATGTCAATGACAACAGTTATGGCAGTGCTAATATGTCATGACAACAGTTATGGCAGTGCTAATGTCAATGACAACAGTTATGGCAGTGCTAATGTCAATGACAAACAGTTATGGCATGTGCTAATGTCAATGACAACAGTATGGCAGTGCTAATGTCAATGACAACAGTTATGCAGTGCTAATGTCAATGACAAACAGTTATGGCAGTGCTAATGTCAATGACAACATTATGGCAGTGCTAATGTCAATGACAACAGTTAATGGCAGTGCTAATGTCAATGACAAACAGTTATGGCAATGCTAATGTCAATGACAACAGTTATGACAGTGCTAATGTCAATGAAACAGTTATGGCAGTGCTAATGTCAATGACAACAGTTAGGCAATGCTAATGTCAAATGCAACACAGTTATGGCAGTGCTAATGTCAATGACACAGTTATGGCAATGCTAATGCAATGACAACAGTATGCAGTCTAATGTCAATGACAACAGTTTATGGCAGTGCTAATGTCAATGACACAGTATGAACAGTGCTAATGGGCAATGACAACAGTTGAACAGTGTAATGTCAATGAACAGTTTGCAATGCTAATGTCAGTACAACAGTTATGGCAGCTAATGTCATGCAACAGTAGCACGCTAAGTAATGACAACAGTTATGCAATGTAATGTCAGACAAACAGTATACAGTGCTATGTCATGACAACAGTTATGGCAGTGCTAATGTCAATGACAACAGTTATGACAGTGCTAATGTCAGTGACAACAGTTATGGCAGTGCTAATGTCAATGACCACAGTTATGCAGTGCATGCTAATGTGCAGTTAATGTCAATGACAACAGTCATGACAGTGCTAATGTCATGACAACAGTTATGGCAGTGTAATGTCAATGACCACAGTTATGGCAGTGCTAATGTCATGACAACAGTTATGACAGTGTTAATGTCAATGACAACAGTTATGGCAATGCTAATGTCAATGACAACAGTTATGACAGTGCTTAATGTCAATGACAACAGTCATGGCAGTGCTAATGTCAATGACAACAGTTATGGCAGTGTTAATGTCAATGCCAACAGTCATGGCAGTGCTAATGTCAATGACAACAGTTATGACAGTGCTAATGTCATGACAACAGTATGCAGTGCTAATCTCAATGACAACAGTTATGGCAGTGCTAATGTCACTGACAACAGTATGGCAGTGCTAATGTCCATGACAACAGTTATGGCAGTGCTAATGTCAATGAAAACAGTTATGGCAGTGCTAATGTCAATGACAACAATTATGGCAGTGCTAATGTCAATGACAACAGTTATGGCAATGCTAATGTCAATGACAACAGTTATGGCAATGCTAATGTCAATGACAACAGTTTATGGCAGTGCTGATGTCAATGATAACATTATGCAATGCTAATGTCAATGACACAGTTATGGCAATGCTAATGTCAATGACACATTAGCATGTAATCAATGAACCAGTTATGACAATGCTATAATGACACAGTTGACGACATGCGACAGTTATGGCAGTGCTAATGCAATGACACAGTTATGACAGTGCTAATGTCAGTGACACCAGTTGCATTGCTAATGTCAGACCAGTTATAATGCTAATGTCATGACCCAGTTATGGCAATGCTAATGTCATGACAACAGTTATGGCAGGCAATGTCATGACACATTATGGCATGCTAATGTCTAACAACAGTTATGACAGTGCTAATGTCAATGACAACAGTTATGGCAGTGCTAATGTATGAAAACAGTTATGACAGTGCTAATGTAATGACAACATTTAGTTATGCGTTACAGGTGCTAAATGTCAAGACAACAGTTATGGCAGTGCTAATGTCAGTAACAACAGTTATGGCAGTGCTAATGTTAATGATAACAGTTATGGCAGTGCTAATGTCAATGACAACAGTTATGGCAGTGGTAATGTCAATGACAACAGTTATGGCAGTGTAATGTCAATGACAACAGTTATGGCAGTGCTAATGTCAATGACAACAGTTATGGCAGTGCTAATGTCAATGACAACAGTTATGGCAGTGCAAATGCAATGACAACAGTTATAGCAATGCTAATGAAAGAATCTAAGACATAGCACAGAGCGACCAGGTCATACGAACATTGTGTTCCGTTCTTGTTCACCTCCAGGGGTCCGTTTTCTATCAGAGCACCCACTAGGGAGGATCGCCCTGGTCCTCCATTCAACCACAGCAGCACTGGTGCCTCTGTCTTGTTGGTCTGAAACCCACAGTACAACATATACAGCACTGGTGCCTCTGTCTTGATGGTCTGAAACCCACAGTACAACATGTACAACACTGGTGCCTCTGTCTTGTTGGTCTGAAACCCACAGTACAACATGTACAACACTGGTGCCTCTGTCTTGTTGGTCTGAAACCCACAGTACAACATGTACAACACTGGTGCCTCTGTCTTGATGGTCTGAAACCCACAGTACAACATGTACAACACTGGTGCCTCTGTCTTGATGGTCTGAAACCCACAGTACAACATGTACAACACTGGTGCCTCTGTCTTGTTGGTTTGTCAACCACAGTACAACATGTAGAACACAGGTGCCTCTGTCTTGTTGGTCTGAAACCCACAGTACGACATGTACATCACTGGTGCCTCTGTCTTGTTGGTTTGTTAACCACAGTACAACATGTACAACACTGGACCCTCTGTCCTGTTGGTCTGAAACCCACAGTACATGTACAACACTGAGGCCTCTGCCTTGTCGGTCTGAAACCCACAGTACAATATGTACAACACAGAGCAACATGTTATTATTATCTTATTGACACAGCGTATCTCTGTAGGGAAGAAACAGAACATGTTGCTGTCGTAAGTCTTGTTGACAATGAAAGAACTGACATCTGTACGAAAGAGCAAGAAGAACATGTCACTGTTAAAAGCCTTATTGGCAGCGATGCAACCTACCACTGTTAGAAAGAACCAGAAGAACGTGTTGCTGGTAAAGGTCTTATTGACGGTGTTGTCTTACACCTCTATAGAAAAGAACCAGAAAAAAAAAAAACATGTAGCTGTTATAGGTCTGGTTGACACTAATGTAACCCATCTCTTCAGGAAAGAACCAGAAGAACATGTTGTTATAGGCCATGTTGATAGTAATGTAACCTTAATCTGCAAGAAAGAACCAGAAGAACATATTGCTGCTATAGGCCATGTTGACAGTAATGTAACCTTAATCTGCAAGGAAGAACCAGAAGAACATATTGCTGCTATAGGCCATGTTGACAGTAATGTCACCTTAATCTGCAAGGAAGAACCAGAAGAACATGTTGCTGCTATAGGCCATGTTGACAGTAATGTAACCTACCTCTGCAGGAAAGAACCAGAAGAACATGTTGCTGTTACAAGTCTTGTTGACAGTGATGCAACCTTAATCTGCAAGGAAGAACCAGAAGAACATGTTGCTGCTATAGGCCATGTTGACAGTAATGTAACCTACATCTGCAGGAAAGAACCAGAAGAACATGTTGCTGCTATAGGTCATGTTGACAGTGAAGTAACCTACATCTGCAGGAAAGAACCAGAAGAACATGTTGCTGTTATACGTCTTGTTGACAGTGATGTAACCTTAATCTGCAAGGAAGAACCAGAAGAACATGTTGCTGCTATAGTAGGCCATGCTGACAGTGAAGTAACCTACCTCTGCAGGAAAGAACCAGAAGAACATGTTGCTGTTATACGTCTTGTTGACAGTGATGTAACCTGAATAACTTTCCACGTCCTCCTTGCTCACGTTCCACACACGGGATCTGTTCTGTGCTGAAAATATCACACACACACACACACACACACACACCACACACACACCACACCACACAAAACGCACACACACACACACACACACACACACACCACACACGCACACACCACACACACTCCCTCCCTCACTCACTCAAACACACACAACTCCACAATCGTCTACATCTCCCTTCACATCGGCATTTACTGCATTGCAGTCTTTCATTTTATTTAGTATTCCTTTAACTTCTATTCATTCATTATTTGTTATTTGTAAGTTATGTATTTTTTCAAATTTTTGCTCACTGATCAAATTTTTGTATACTGTTAATTTTTTTTTTTTTCATAATCCTTCGTTCTGTTCGTTTGCTGTTTTTTTTTCTTAAATTTTCCTTATGTTCTTTTGTAGTCATTTGCTATTCATCTATTTTTTTTTTTTACCTATTTGTTTATTTCCTTTCAAACTATATTCTCTCCCCTGCCCCTCCCTTTCTACACCCACATTCACTACTTCTTGAACCCCAATCCACATAACCCTCACCACACTTCCTACTGCATTGCAAAAATCCGTGACACTCTCTCCGTTCTTCTGGTGCTTGTGGTATTTCTTTAAACATATACATGCACATCTCAATCACTACAGAACTCCACACACACACACACACACACACACACACACACACACACACACACACACACACACACACACACACACCACACACACACACACACCACACAAATATCCGAAGGAGCAGACCCCCTCTTAGCATATATATCAACAGCCAGCAAAGAAAAACAACTCACCTTCCTCTATTCTCCCCTTCTCTAGCAGAGGAGAGACAAATAGTGGGAAGAACTCTCCAGGAAACCGGTTCCAGATCAGAGAGCCCCAAGCATCAGCCACACTGTATCGAACGGAGCTGGCACTTTTAGGGGACATCTTGTCTTTGGCGTGGACACTCGTGATCTTGACGAGAATTTGCATCGTCATCAGGAATATGGCTGCTGTCTTGAATGTCCCCATAGCGCTGTAAGACACACGAATGGTCCTGTTTATTATTAGTCACCACCTCTGGGTTGGCAACTACTTGTTTTACGTTCAGGTTTAAAACACATTTTAACGTTCTCACTATTTTGAAGTTAAAACGTTGCTAAAGTCTTCAAGTAAACATTTAAACTGTTAGCTAACGATGGCATCTTCTGTTATGATTTATTTGGCAAATACTTGCAAGTCAAAATGGGATACAGTTTCTACAACACACGTTCTACTATAATCACAATGAAGAGCTCTACAGGTGCTTTATCATAACAAAAATTAAAGGCAAATGTCACGTGAAGCTGGGTATGTTACTGTCTCTTGGTGCTTCAGCAGCGGTTTCTGTTTATGGATCCAAGTTGATCATGAACTGTTAGTGGAAAAACCTGCAGTATCAGAGATATTTAAAAAAAAAAAAAAACCGGCATGAGTCTCGCCACGGTCAGGACAGATGAAGAAGAGGAAGATGCACCCGAAGGTGCCAAAGGGACCCAGATGGTTACTGTTGTCAACCGCCATCCAACTAACCAGCCAACCAACCAACCAAGAGCAATCCCACACCACTCTTGAAAGCCTGTGCTGTGTTGACGTTGCGTGTAGGCACGCACAGGGCAGTCCATTAAGACATCAAGGGACATAACTATGGATACAGGTAAACAGGCTTAAGTCTCACCATGGGTAGGACAGATGACAGTCAGTGAATGTGAAATGAGTTTCCGGGCTTTGATATGATTTGAACATCAAGGTCTTGTCATGATGATGTCTGCCCTGGTGGACATTGGTGACCCTGGTCTCACTGATCCATTTTCAGTCTGGTTCCACAAGACGCCAGTTGCCTTCACGCTGCCCGCATGGAATCTGCTGTGTCCCAGGCACAGCATGGCTCTGCTGTGTGGGAGCAAAATCCTTTGCGTCTGCTACACATCACGCTACAAATCCCACTGCTTAGCTCACGCGTGGCTTTGAGATCTTGATGTTGAGCCTAGAGTGCACTGGGTCTTAGTGGCATACTGGACACAGCAGAAGGTTGAACCAGAGACAGATGATTACAGTACAAGCTGGCAGAAATTCCCCCCTTCTCAGATATCATTTCATGAGCCACAGTTTTGTTTACTGATCTTAGTGGGAGCTCTACCTGCAGACGCCATGTTCATTGTTTATCGGGCCTTCGCTTGTCCGTTGAAAAGTGTTTAGCGGAACCAGTTTTATATTAAGATTATTTTTAGGTGAATAGGAGGAGGAAGGGGCGGTAGATACCTAAAAAAGAAGTTTGAAAAGTTCTTGATAACGCACCGCCAAAAAACGTAGGCAAACGAATCACCAGACAAAACACGACGCGTTTCGACCTCTTAGGTCTTCTTCCGGCAAGATAAACAACACTCAGGACAACGAAGAAGAAGATAAGTGATTGCACGGTCGTTTTCGTTGTCCTGAGCGTTGTGTATCTTGCCTGAAGCAGACCTAAGAGGTCGAAAAGCATCGTGTTTAGTCTTGTGATTCGTTTGTCTATGTTTTTTGGCGGTGAGTTATCAGTAACTTTTTGAATTAAATGTCTAGATTTCCACCTGCAGTCGCCTTACTTTGCAACTAAAAATACAGGTTGGAAAAGAGTGTTTGTGATTTATCCCAAGTCTCTGAAGAAGATTTCACTGTTAAAAATCTTGAGGTACAAGAAAAATATATTACACAGTCTGATTTAACAAAGAGATCGGATGTGTGTCATTCATGGAAGAACTGAGAATATAAAAAAACACCTACATGTCCACATCAATCAAAAATTCCCGGTGATAAGATAAGTAGTCTGGACGTTCTATATTTCCCGAAACCAAACACAACTAAAGTACTTTTTGGAATTTTAACAGTTATGCTAATGATAAACGGAAACAAAAATTGTCTTTAAAAAACTTGAACTATGCCGTTCCATGAAAATTGTTTCCTATGACGAGACGAAATAGATGACATTCAGCTACAACATTAGTTTATATAATCTTATACTTACAAAGAAGAAAAAGCTAATGGGATAATTGATTGTGATAACTGAATTAGAGACCAATCTTAAAAGTGAATATAACTTACATCCACACATTACACATTCAATAGACATGCACACGTCACACTTCCACCCAACGTGAATACATCACACATCCATTCAACGTGAATACATCACACATCCATTCAACGTGAATACATCACACATCCATTCAACGTGAATACATCACACATCCATTCAACGTGAATACATCACACATCCACCCAACGTGATTATATCATACATCCACTCAACGTGATTACATTACATAATGC
>CM065734.1:4508150-4530650 GCA_033310375.1 Conus canariensis
TATCAAAAACCGGTTTTTTGAAAACACATTTCAAATACCACTTTCAACAGCTTTCATCGAAACACAAAGACGAAGATCGTGAGATTCACTGTTTCAGACAGATGAAGCCGTGTATTCAAGGAAGATTCGCTGAAGCCGGATTTATTTTAACGCGAGGAGCAAAGAGCCACCGTTAAAAAGAACATGGTCGGATTTGTCGCGGGGGGGGGGGGGGGGGGAGTGTAAACTTGAGTCAGTTCGTTGAATCTCCAGTCCTTAATGACATTGATTCTGTTCATATTGAGGATTAAGTTGGGGGTAAGTAGAATTAGGCTAATTCAGAGGCTAGATTGTTTAAACTTTGACCTTTTCATCTCTGTCTTTTTTGTTGGTAAATATTCGTTTGCATGTCGAATTACGACTTGACTTACTTGACTTAATCCTCTTCGCTCCAACGGGAGCATAGGGCCTTCACTGCAGATTTCCAGCGTGTGCGGTCTTGGGCTGCCCGCTTTGCCTCACCCCAGGACAGCTTGATGGTACTCAGCTCACTGTCCAGCGTCCTACGCCAAGTTGTCACTGGGCGGCCTCGCTTTCTCTTTCCTTGAGGGTTCCAATCCAGTGCCTGCCGTGTGGTGTTGTCCGGGCCTCGGCGTCGAATTACGTGTTTGGTCGAATTCAGTCAGCTTGCTTGTGATTGGTCCAGGGGACGCAACTGGCCACAGATGTTAGGTTGTCTCGGCGACAGAATCGTGTCCCTTGGAATGACTTTTTTTTTTTTTTTTTTTTTTTTAACACACACACACACACACACACACACACACACACACACACACACAAAGATTTTAATCCTGTGACCCCTTTTGGGGCATCGAGGACTTAAAACAAAATAAACAAATGTAAATGAAACACATCAAACATCCAAGAATTTTCCCGATAATTAACACACTGGATATAATGTTACACAACTTTACTAAGTTTTAAAAACTTCGCTAAGTTTAGCAACACTTTTTTTTATTACCACAGAGCAAACGACAATAGTTAAATACGGACTTTATACATGTAAATTGTTTTGGTATAAACTTATTTCTAATATCATCATATTTGGTGCATTTCATTACAAAATGAAATTCGTCACCAAGGTCATTCTGGTCGCAGTCCCGACAGAATCGTTCATCATGAGATATTCCAAATCGCCTGCCAGTTTCGATCATGAGTTTATGATTACCACAGCGGAACCGAATTAGTGGGTATATATAAACATCAGGCAACATTTTAATATATTTTTCACGGCAAAACTCTGTTTTAAAATTCCTTTAAAATAAACACTTATTACTAGATTCTAAAGCATCGTTCCATGCACGTATGTAAACATCTTCTAATGAAGTACGAACATTTCTACAAATACTGTGAACAGACGAAAACTTTTGTGTCTCCCACACAAAGTCGAATCCTGTTTCGATAAGGATATTCCGTATACACATCAACCACCTAGATGTAAAACCCTGATTTCTGTATAAATTATATAATACTTGATACAATCTAGATGAATATTTGTTTGTTTGTGGTGAAAGTAAGGATGACCAGAATTTTATCATTCGTGCATATACTTGAACTGAAACAGGATACATTCCTAGTTCTCCATATATTAGTTCTGTTTTAGTAGAACGATTTAAATGAAAAAGATGCTTAAAAAATTTAAGCTGAAAACTTTCCATTAGCTTTAAATCACTATATCCCCAAATTTCACAGCCATATAAAAAGTACAGGCAGAACCATTGATTGGTATAAGTCCAGTACAATGTTTATAGGCAAATTTTGAAATCTTGCCATCTTTAGTAAAGAAAACATTGCACATTGCGCTTGGTCATATAAATACTTCTCACATTTATAAAAATTTCCTGTTCTGCTAAAGATTATACCTAAATATTTGAAAGTGTGTACTATTTCTATGGGCTGGTTTTTGAACTTTAGTTGTTGTTTTTTTCTAGGATTATTGCGTCCATTAAAGACTACACTCTTTGTTTTTGCTACATTAACATTAAGCTTCCATGCGCTACAATACTCGCCTGATACATCAAGAGCATGCTGTAAACCACAAAAAGAATCTGCAATAAGAACAATATCATCAGCGTATAAAAGTAAAAGTAAACTAATGTAACTTAATAAATCTGAGTCAGGGAGATTTAAATCAATATTAAAGAAAGCACAGTTACGATCTGTGAGATATAGTTCAAGATCATTCAAATACAAAGAAAATAGCAAAGGTGAAAGATTTTCACCTTGACGAACACCTCTAAAACTGCCAAAATATTCAGATTGACTCCCATTTATAAATATACAAGATTTTATTTGCTGATACATATTCGTGATTACTTGCAAAATCTTTCCATTTACACCTTCTTTGATAAGCTTTTGCCATTATCCCTGCTTCCAAACTGAATCGAACGCTTTTGTGAAATCAACAAAAACACAAAACAATTGCTTTTTACGACTATTGAAAATATCAATTAAACTTTTTAAAACAAATATATGATCTGTTGTAAAATGATTTCGTCTAAAACCAACTTGATTTTCCGAAAGTGTGTTGTTATTCTCAATAAAATCTGTCAAACGATTATTCAAAATTGTTGTGAACAGTTTTCCAACACAACTCAGAAGTGTTATACCCCTATAATTGTTACAGTCCAATTTACTACCTTTTCTTTTCTATACTGGCAGAATAAGTCCAGTTAACCATTCTTCTAGTATGGTCCCTGTATCAAGAACTTTATTGAAAAGTTTACAATAACTTGTTTTGAGAACTACACACACACACACACACACACACACACACACACACACACACACACACATATGAAAGTAGGATATCTCTGACATGAGAGGTATGATGGAAAGCGAGAGGTGAAGAAAAGAGCTGGGGGGGGGGGGGGGGGGAGGACGGAGATGTCTATTAATGTGGAGATACGCAGTCGCTTCATGTCGTTAAAAGTGAACAACGATTGCAATGTGAGTTACGCAAAAGTACAAAAAATTGTCAACACACATGGACAAAACAGAGATGAACCAGCAGCACCCGTTGTCTGATCAGTATTATTTACATCCTCGTGGTGGTGGGGCGGAGAGCGGTGGGGAGGGGGGGGGGGAGGGGGGAAGGGGGGGGGGGGCAGAGAAAATAAAATCCAGAAAATCCAGTTAGTGGACAACCATCATCTCGCAAGGTTCGTTTCCTTTTCATTTGTGACTACCAGAACAAAGCGAATGCTATTGGTATTGGGATACACAGTGGTTCATTTTCAAGGCAAACCTGAAACAAACAAACCAACAACAACAACAACAACAAAAACAAAATGGGTGAAATAAGCTATACATGTTTTTACATTAATTAACTGACGTCACTGGAATTGTAATACATAATGTGCCCAATTTGTGCCAGGATTAGCGATACTTATTTAATGATGATAGATTACATGTCAGTGCGACAAACATGCCAGTGCGGTTGTGCGTGCGTGCGTGCGTGCGCGTGTGCGTGCGTGCGTGCGTGCCTGCATGTGTTGTGTGTGTGTGTGTGTGTGTGTGTGTGTGTGTGTGTGTGTGTGTGTGTGTGTGTGCATGTTGGGGCAATGCCAATTTTCCAGCATGTACTTTTTCTTATACTATCTGTACTGTAAACATAGGGCACAAAAATCGAGGCCAAAAAATATGATTTTCTTTTTGTAATCAGCTAACCTATGCCAGCAATTAAATGTTCAAATCACCATTTCAAAATGCGACTGATTATAGTAGAGTCTAAATGTTCAAATCACCATTTTCAAATGCGATTGATTGTTACAGAGTCTAAAATTTAAAATCACCATTTCAAATTGTGATTGATTGTTACAGAGTCTAAAATTTCAAATCACCATTTCAAAATGCGATGGATTGTCACAGAATCTAAATGTTCAAATCAAATCACCATTTCAAAATGCGATTGATTGTTAAAGAGTGTAAGCAGATGTGTTTTTCCAGAGACGTCCTGGATCATTTTCGAGTAATCAGAACCTTCCAATTTTTTTCAAATCAGGGGCCGTAGTTACATGTCGGTAAACTTACTTCTACAACGAGATGACCTCCTGGGTACAAACCGTGTGGGTTCAGCGCAATCTACTTTCGTATCTATATTCTCTGGGTTTTGTCTCGGTTTCTACCTACGAAGTGTCCAGAAATCAAAGGGTGAAGGTCAGATAAAAAGAGGGATTCCCTCCTTCTGCGCATGTCTAGAATAACCCCCAACCTTCTGCGCATGCCGCAAACACGCTGACACAGACACACACAAAGACTGAAAAAGCAGCTGAACTAAAACAAGTTTGATAAAACTATTAAAAGGCCATAAACATGATGAAGTCACGCTCACACGCACACACACATACACACACTGACACAAAGTAACAGTGACACACAAAGGCACGAAGACTGATTTAGCCTACACCCCCCCCCCCCCCCCCCCCCAAGAGCTAAGCCAGCTATCGTAGCAGACGAACTTGGGAGCTACACCCACACTTGTAGAGCAGGAGGCCGAGCTCCGTGTCTCAGTCTGAGCAAATCAAATTCAGTGTTTTCTCGGAGAGTGTCCGTCAGCTGGAAGATGTTGTGACGACGAAATCTTAACTTTGCGTGAAGTTCGTGATCATTGAACGTGTCCAATGGCTTTGTTTTGATCTAACCCACGGCGGACTCACGCCCTGTCCTCGTTGTACGTTACCCACCCCTCACCCACTGCTAAACACGAGGTTAAAGGTTACTCTCGAAATATGGATCCCCAAGTAACGGCCCTTCGAGCTTACAACGAGGTACGGAGGTCACTTCCCCGTCACCCACGATATGTATGTACGGCCCCAGATCGGCCGGATCCATTGGCTACCTTTTATTTTTATACTTCCAGTTCTTACAGAACAGGGAGTACTTTAGAATGGGAGCGAAGAAATGCTCTGTGTGTGTGTGTGTGTGTGTGTGTGTGTGTGGTCAAAATGTGTTCCACTCGCTCCAGACAAAACTACTGGACCGATCTTTCTGAAAATTTGTAGGTATGTTTATTATGGGTCACGGATGATGCCCAATGTCTTATTTTACCGTTATGGCCGTTACTAACGGCTATAACGGCCAATAACGGTTTTTCTTCTTTATGGAATATCTCAGAAAGTACTTAGTCGATCTTTCTGAAAATATGTGGGTATGTTCATTATGGGTCACGGATGATGTCCGATGTTTTATTCTACCGTTATAACCGGTACTAACGGTTATAACGGCCCATAACGGTTTTTCTTCTTTATGGAATATCTCACAAAGTACTTGGCCAATCTTTCTGAAAATTTGTATTTTCATTATGGGTCACGGATGATGCCCGATGTTTACCAGAACAGCCGTTACTAACGGCTATAACGGCCCCAAACGGTTTTTCCTCTTTATGGAATATCTGACGCGTATTCAAGATAAACTGGGAGTACTTTTACATGCTTTGCATCTTGTTTTATTTGTTCTCGAAAGACAAGACTTTAATCGTATTTTGTAAATGACCCACATGTAAAGTAAGGCAAGGAATTAATGGACGAGCATATGTGGACAAACTGAAATGGCTAATTGTGCAGACTCCCCTTTTCACATAAATGAGTTACAAATTCGACGAAAAGAACCCTTTTCTGTTTGTCATGACACATACAAGACATCATGACCATCCAGTGTTCTGATCATACTCATTTTGCTTTCCAATCTGCCAGAGACTACTTTAACATTCTCACGCATAAGACAAACAAAACCTCCATGTACCTGCAGAAAGAAAGAGGTACCTCCGAAGCTGTCATAGGGATCCAGAGAAGTACTGTACTCAACTGCCAACCCTATCAGCCGGGTGTTAATCCTGCACCACTCTTTGAAGCCTGGGCGATGCAGGCTTGCTCTTGGCTGACTTGTTCGGCAGTTGAAGACAGTCATTCTCTGGATGCATCTGGCTTCTTCTGATGCAGCTCCTTCTTTCTGCTGATACATGGATGCCTTCAACTCACAATAAAAGCCTGTTTCCCCGTATTTCCTTTCCGTAAATTGTGTTATAGATTGCGCTCTGACCCATACCGGACTCAAACAAGTCCGATAATTTGGAAGGATTTTGTCTTCATATAGAACAGAGTTAAGTGCAAAGATATAGCTTCAGGAATGTCTTGTATCGTTACTAAGGACTGACGTTGTACGACAGATCAGGTAAGGGTTAAAGTCCCAGAGCCTAATGGCTCTAGGAGCAGTGAAATATTGGAAAGTTCACTCTGTCTGTTGCATGGCGTAATGGATAGCGGAGCCTACCACTCTCCCTCTGCCACTGTGACCTTCCCTGACCTGACTCAGTACCCACTGGATGGTAGGTGGATAGAGAGCATTTACATCTGCCACTGTAACCTTCCCTGACCTGACTCAGTACCCACTGGATGGTAGGTGGATAGAGAGCATTTTCTCATTCTGCGCACCTGTGAGGTAAGGAGCTTTCCCATGACCTTCTGACTGCAGTACCCACTGGATGGTAGGTGGATAGAGAGCATTTCTATCTGCCACTGTGACCTTCCCTGACCTGGCTCAGTACCCACTGGATGGTAGGTGGATAGAGACATTTTCATCTGCCACTGTGACCTTCCCTGACCTGACTCAGTACCCACTGGATGGTAGGTGGATAGAGAGCATTTCCATCTGCCACTGTGACCTTCCCTGACCTGACTCAGTACCCACTGGATGGTAGGTGGATAGAGAAATTTCCATCTGCCACTGTGACCTTCCCTGACCTGACTCAGTACCCACTGGATGGTAGGTGGATAGAGAGCATTTCCATCTGCCACTGTGACCTTCCCTGACCTGACTCAGTACCCACTGGATGGTAGGTGGATAGAGAGCATTTCCATCTGCCACTGTGACCTTCCCTGACCTGACTCAGTACCCCACTGGATGGTAGGTGGATAGAGAGCATTTCCATCTGCCACTGTGACCTTCCCTGACCTGGCTCAGTACCCACTGGATGGTAGGTGGATAGAGAGCATTTCCATCTGCCACTGTGACCTTCCCTGACCTGGCTCATACCCACTGGATGGTAGGTGGATAGAGAGCATTTTCATCTGCCACCTTAACCTTCCCTGATGAAAAAGTTAAACTATAAATGTACTTATAACGTTGCCTCCTCGGCTCGTGCAGCTTCCGTGAATGCCTTTCTGGCCGCATGCATACCATTGATGTGTTCTCCAACCGTCTTGCTTCTGGTGGTGCCTTCCAGAGCAGGCAATTTGTCATTGACTACAGACGGAAAGTTTGGATTTTTCCCATACACCAGCTGATAGGGACTGAAGCCATGGGTGTTGACCATGCTGCTCTTGGCTGCCAGTGCCCAGCACAGTGCTGTCTCCCAATCCAGATCTTTCTTGTCAGACATGATTTTCAGCAGAATGTTGGAAAGAGTTTGGTTGTGACGTTCCATCAGACCATTGCTCCACGGGCTGTAGGCTGCTGTAGTTTTCACTTCAATGTTGAAGTTTTCGTACATGTCATGGAATTCATCATTGTTGAATTCTCTGCCATTGTCACTTATCAGTACTTCTGGTGGGCCATGCACTGCAATCCAGTACTTCATGAAGTTGTGCGCTATGACTGATGACTGTTTGCTTCTGATTATTGCAGCAGCACTGAATCTAGTAAACTGGTCAATCATGTGAAGGTACCAGACATTTTTGCCAAGCTCATGAAGATCAACAGCCACTGCTTGATTGTAGTCGTCTGCCAAAGGCATTCCTACTGATGGTTTTGGTTTTGTCGAGCACATACATCACACTCTTCTACTAACTTTGTAATTTTCTTGAACAAATCTATGTCAGTGACTCCTGCATTCTGCATTAACTTCTTCAGATTCTCTGCTGAAGCATGCCCAAACTGTTTGTGAAGTTTCAGAAGTGATTTTGTTTGTTCTTTTTCCTCTAGATTTTCTAAGGTCAGCAGGATTTCACCATTGTTTTGCATCACTCCTTTGTTTCCGACAATGTCAATGCAATAATGTCCAGTTGAAGTGTAGTTTAGCTCCACAGGTTGTTGAAACATCGTGGCTTAGTCATTGGACATATCCAGAACAGTTCCTGCTTTCTTCAAAGAATCCTTGCTCAGCAAGAGTGGAAGTTCTATATCCACAACTTCTGTTTCAATGTTACACTTTGTCATGCCAATCTGAGCTGGGATTGTCGCATTCATGTATGAGTGCACTTGAGCACCATCTCCAAACCTGAAAATCTTTGTACTTGCCTTTTTCTTGATGACTTTCTTTTGATCTTCTTGTAGTCTATTCACATATTCCTCATACCATTTCTTGCCACAGACAGTTTTGGTACATGCTGTATCAATAACTGCACAGCCATAAGATTCTGTCATCAGTATCTCATTCTCTGTTCTGTGTTCTTTAGTGAATAATGCCAAGTTGCATTGTTCTTCACATTCTTCATAATATTCAGTGTCAGTGTCTGTCATTCTCACTTCTTCTTTGTGTGGGCATTGTTTGGCCCAGTGAAACACTGACTGGCAAACAGCACACTTTGTTCTCCTTCCATATCTGTCCAGTGGGTTAGAGCCTCCTGGAACTTTGTTCTTTGGCCATGTTCTTTGATCACTCGAACTGGCTGGATCTGGAAATCGACTTCCTCTGTATCTTGTACTGTTCTTTGTCACAAACGCTTCTTCTTGTTTCACTATGATTTCATCCTCAACTTTGGCTCCTGAATGACCTCCAAAAATTCTCTTCAAAGCAGACTTCATAGAAGAAAATTTTCTATCAGATGCTGCAGTCAACACTAACTATTTTTCTTTTTCTGTCAAACCTGCATTGTCCAATAGTTTGAACGCCAATACTGCATCTGGATACTCCATCTTGTATTTCTTGCAGATCGTGTATCTTCTTTCATATTCTACAATGTAATCAGCCATTGACATGCTTTGCCCTTTCTTAAATGACTCAACATCCGAGTATGAAGAATATGCTAGATCAACTTCATCTGGAAGAAAGAGAGCATCAAGAGCAGTAATTAAAACGTTCATACCATCTCTGGTGTTCAGTTCTGCAGCGTCGATCTCCAAAGCTCTCGCTCGAGCTTGTCCCGTTAGCGACAACGTAACCGCTAATGCTTGTTTCTCAGGCTTCATGTCTGTCACTAGCTTCCAAACTTCAAGTTCGTTTTTCAACATTTCATATACTGTGTCCGGTCCTAGACTCGGCGGTATTTTAAAGTTTTGCGCCATACTTACGCTCTGCTACCATGAAAAGTTTAACTATAAATGTACTTATAACGTTGCCTCCTCGGCTCGTACAGATTCGTTGACTCTCTGCTCGTTTCCGCTTCTCACGTTGCCAAGTTATTTCCTTAGTTACAGTTTCGTTACTTCCGGTAAGTTCGACAACAATGTTTTCCAAGCACGCACTGTTCCGATACTGTCTATCGTTACCACCTGACCTGACAGTACCCACTGGATCGTAGGTGGATAGAGAGCATTTTCGCATTTGCATCTGCCACTGTAACCTTCCCTGACCTGGCTCAGTACCCACTGGATGGTAGGTGGATAGAGAGCATTTCCATCTGCCACTGTGACCTTCCCTGACCTGACTCAGTACCCACTGGATGGTAGGTGGATAGAGAACATTTTCATCTGCCACTGTGACCTTCCCTGACCTGACAGTACCCACTGGATGGTAGGTGGATAGAGAATATTTCCATCTGCCACTGTGACCTTACCTGGCTCAGTACCCACTGGATGGAAGGTGGATAGAGAGCATTTCCAAGTCCTAAACGTCCGCTAGAATCTCCCAGATTTAATCAACTTAACATCTATCTTAAGACATTACGACCAAAATGATCAAAGCAGCAACACGATTTCCTACGAAACCAATAAGAAAAAAATATAAACAAACCAGACTGAAAACAAAATCTCAGAGGTTCTTTCGTCAAACTCTTGAAATATGAAGAAAAAATGTAAACAAACCACATTGAAAACAAAATTTCAGAAGTTCCTTCTTGAAATATGACAAAATATCAAGTGTTGAGATACTGCGTGGCAAAATGTCGGGGGCACACATGCACGCAGGTACGCACACACGCACGCGCACACACGCACGCACGCACACACACACACACACACACACACACACACACACACACACACACACACACACACACACGTGTATGCCCTTTTAAAAAGTCACCATCCACAAATCTATTTTTGTCGGCACTGCGTACAACAAACCCAAAGAAAGTATTCACACAAACCGCTCCTTAATTATTTTATCAACAACAAAAAAATGATGACATCAACAAATATGGAACACTGCTTACTATAAGGCCGTAGTTATGTTTTCCGCAGAAGTCAATCGGTCATTATTCATTTGAACCAGTTTTGAAGCAGTACCTAATACTTTTGGTGCATGCACCAAAGCATCTTCCAAGTTATTTATGTAAATTAAATCATGAACAGTCCATTAACTGACATGTAGAAACTTGTTCATGCAAATAAAGGTAACGTCTTGATTTGATGACAATTGTTCAATCTGTGTAGAACGACAGAATGTTCTGGCGACTCAAACTTTTTGTTGTTGTTTAAAGAGCATACAAGGGGATTAATTCTCTAACTGGAACTGAAAAAGGAACTGCTTACAGTGCTCTTTTATCACAATAGAAAACAAAGCTAAGCTCATTTAAAACGTTACCCAATTTTTTTTCATCCGTTGAGACAGACATTTGCATGTTTTCATGCAACCATATTAAGCATACCCTTCACTGTACATACGTGCATAAAGCTATGACTTCGGATTTTTTTTTTTTACCATCTTGTAGATCCACCGTATCCACTGCCGAACACAAAAATATATCCGATCCTTTAACCCAGTTGGAAATTCAGATGTAATATTATCTACAAAAAGAGGATGAAGAAAGAATTTAGCAAAACCAATTGCTGCTTAATGTCAACAGTTTTCAGTCATTTATAAATCAAAGTCACCGCTAAATTGAAAATTAAAACGACACTGCAACTTCTCTCGAACATGGTATGTCACACACACACACACACACACACACACACACACACACACACACACACACACACACACACACACACAGACAGAGAGAGAGAGAGAGAGAGAGAGAGAGAGATGTAGATGTAGATGTTTATTCATATAGGCCAAAGCCCGTTAGAAGGGGGGTACATATAAAAGAACTTTGCATAATCCATTTCTAATCAGGAGTGCAAACAAACTAAGGTACTACTGAATTTCTTCGTTTAAACCCTCTGTAAAAATACACAGCAAGCTGCTTCACTATTTTATCATTTGTCGATGGCATTAACAAAATCAATCTGAAGAGTGACGGATGCATATAGTATTTGGGTGGAATACACTGTTGTCTAAGATCACTTAGTTCTGGACATGAAAGAACAAAATGAACTTCATTTTCTTGAGATTCCTGACATAATGGACAAACAGTCACACGATCATTTAAATGTCTGTAACACTGTGAATGTGCATAGATATCCGATATACCAAATCTGAACTTGGTTATGGTATATTTCAAATGTCTGTCAATAACTAATCACAAATACCTCGGAACACAATGCATAGGATTTAGCATTCTATAAACATAAAATCTATTGCTGTCTTCAACATGAGAGTTCCACCTCTGCCAACTACAATCAATCAATGTTTGCCGAAAAACACGAATAAAAGCATTTATATCGCCAACACCCTGATTTTCCTGTACAAAACCAAATCCATATTCATACAACTTAAGCCTTACATTCGAGACCCAATTTTTCTTACCTAAATCCACGAGCATCGTATAGGCTTTATAAGGCAATATATAGGCTTTATAAGGCAACCTGTGTGGTTCCATTTGTGTCATCCTCAACCAGTAACGAATACATTTAACCACTGATATTAAATAGATTGGATATCGCTTAGTCTCTGTCATGCTTCCCGGAGTCGTGCCACACACGCACGCACCACCGCCAAAGCAAACTCCGCAAACGCGCGCAATCACTCCTTTCACCCAAGGCGTGTGAAATAAATACACAACACCGAAAAGTTGGTTTTTTCTTTCCCCTCCTCCTACGGGAGAACGAATATAATTAATACATACAATTATCAAATCAACTTATCCACACCTCCTCTCCAATAGGGAGGCAACACAAAATAAACACAAACACACCTCCTCTCCACCAAGGAGGTAACACCAAATAAATACAAAACACACCTCCTCTCCACCAAGGAGGTAACACCCGGTACTGTTTCCCCTTCAACTGCAATGTTCATAAAACATGGGGACTACCTCACTATCTATCACCACCGTATTTATATCATATACCATTATCTTATAACCTCAACACAGGAGATCTTTCATGTCACAATTCACAACAGTTGAGGTTATACAGTTGAGTCATATCATTATGGGGGAATGCGCCAGAATCATTCTTCATCCACATGGGGAAATGCACCAGAGTCATTCTTCATCAACATGGGTTATTGACTTCTGTTACCGAAACCAGAACACCCCTCTCGGCCAAAGGGGCGCTGCCTGGCTGGAATCCTCCTCCGTGAGGAAGGGCACTGCGGGCGAGGTCCGCCACCCGTCCCAGGCTGGGGTCAGATCCGGCCCCTCCACCACCTTCAATCACTCCCACCCGTGGCCCGGCGTGAGACAGGCAACCTGTCAACACACTCGGAACCACGTGCAGTTCTACAATCACTAAGGAGACTCACTTCAACATGAAGATGTAAACAGTAACCTTCTCTTATAAGTTTTTACTTTAAATATTACTTTTCCTTTCTTTTCCCCATTCTTTTATGAAGAAATGTTACAGGTGTAACCACACTGGTTCTTATTCTTTTCTTTTCTTTTGAATACAAATGTTTTCTTTAATTTTTCCCCAAAGATTTGACTTCTCTCTAGTTAAACATTAATGACAAAAATACCTCAACGATGCATCAGCCTTGCATCGGTCTTCAATCGCCGTAAACAAACAGACCATGCGACTCCCCCGGCTGGCGTAGAGCAAGTGATTATACAATTTTCTAGCTAAGTTAAATAACCTTGCTTAACACCAGTCGTGCAGTTTATGCAATCAGTCAAAGACCCACTGCTTCTCACTCTAGCTTTGACAGAGTCATACGTGCTCATGACACTTCGATATAATTTCCCTCTGATTCCATTTTTAAACAAAATATGCCACAAAATACTTATATTAACGGAATCAAAGGCTTTTTCGAAATCAACAAAAGCAACATATAATTTGCGATTCAAAGAAAATTGTTTTTGCACAAATGCCATGAAAGTAAACATATGATCTATTGTAGAATAGTTCCACTTAAATCCAGCTTGAAATTCACCAGTGAGGTTCTTTTTTTCTACCCAGTCCTGTAACCTTCTGTTGATAACAGCACTGTACAGTTTACTACAAATGTTACACAGAGAAATGCCTCTGTGCTTGGATTATCAACATCACCTTTCTTGTATACAGGAAGAACAACAGATTCAGTCCACAGTTCAGGAAACACCTTTCAGAGAGAGGAGAGAGAGACAGAGAGAGAGACAGAGAGAGAGAGAGAGACAGAGAGAGAGGTGGGGATGGAGGGAGACACAGACAGACTAACAGACTGACAGAGATAGTCAGAGTTCTCTGTATTACATTGTATTTTACACTTGAGGAAAGTAAAAAGTTATGATCATGGTGCACTGTTCTCTGAAGCATAAAAAATTTCTGTCCAAACAATTTAACTTTGCTTCCTGTTAAGTGTTCATGGCACATATTTTTACCCCCCCCCCCCCCCCCCCCCCCACCACAACACACCATCACCACATTCTCCATCCTTCTTGTGAACCTTCCATTATCACTCCTCTCGCTCTTCCTCTCTCTCTCCCCCCCCCCCCCCCCCCCCACTCTCCTTCCTGCTCTTTAAGTCCCCACCCCAAACGCACGCACTGACAATCTTCCAGAACCCCCCTTCCCTTCACAAACAATCAGCGATGTGTTTGATTCACATGAGACTTGACATCCGCCCACAGAAACTTGTTGTCGTGCAGCATGGCAGCGAACCGCCGAATGAAGGGCTGGTAGAACTCCTGCAGGAGCCGCTCTGTCTCTGGAAGCATGGGACCCGTCTGTTTGACCAGCGAGCCCTGGTTGCGAACACCTAATTTGAGCATCTTCCTCAGCGTGTGGTTCGTCGGTTGTTCTGCAATGTCAGCCAAAGTTCACAGAGGTCAGGGAGGGCAAGAAGTGATGGCGTATGGGCAGACTGGCAGTACACTGGCAGTACACTGGCAGTACACTGCAGTACACTGGTGTGGTACCGAAATGTACAATGTGTACAAAACAAAAGGCTCTTGTCAAAGAAAAAAACTATGACGCCAGACCTCACGCGAATATGTACATAGCCACACGCTCTCTCTGTCTGTCTGTCTGTCTGTCTGTCTGCCTGTCAGTCTGTCTGTCTGTTTGTCTGTCTGTCTCTCTTTCTGTCTCTCTTTCTGTGTGTGTGGTGTGTGAGAGAGAGAGAGAGAGAGAGAGAGAGAGAGAGAGAGAGAGACAGACAGAGAGAGAGACAGAGACAAGAGAGAGAGACAGAGACACAGAGAGAGAGAGAGAGAGAGAGAGAGGAGAGAGAGAGAGAGAGAGAGAGAGAACAACGACCTTAAAAAAAGTCTGGAAAATGATGTTACTGTTCGTACTTATCCTATAAGATTACAGAATAAACTATTTTTTTGTGATGTGCTTTAAGCTGTGTGTGTGTTGCTGTTGTTTTTCTGCACGAAAGGTTGTAAAAGTCTAGTTTTGTACGTGGTATGTCAATGACAGAGGCGGAAATTACATACAAAGAAGTATGCTGATGAAATATATTAAGAATGTACAGAAAATAAATCTCGAAATACAAATCAGCTGCATCTTTAAAAACATTAAAAGATAATGTTGCCATAAAGGGGACACACACACACACACACACACACACACACCACACACACACACACATCACACGCATGCACACACACACACACACACACACACACACACACACACGTTTGAAAATGTTTTATAATCTTCCCGTTTGAAATAGTTCTTCTTTAAGACGTGTTATCATCTCTAAAACCTCGTGAAAATACCAAGACGACGAGACAAGTAAGAATATTTTAGGAACAAGTACAAAGCGCTAGACGACGACAGTAAAGGAAAATCAGACGACAGAATCAAAGAGAGTTAAAAAAAGGGGAAATTCTGACACAACTTTTCCTGATAGTGGAGACACCATTTATACCGAAAGAGCCTTTTGTGCATCCTTTTGGGAGCTTTAACAGAGAGAAGATAGTACAATAGTTACGTTGTCAAGACAGCCACACGTCTACGATAGCCACAGAGTAAATACGGTCCATAAAAACCAGTCATTTCAGGTTGAACTGATGGGGAAAAAAAACGAGGACTGGACCTACCCAGTCCCAGGAAGTCAAACACCCTGCGGAGGTGTGAGGACACATCATGGCGGTAGTCCTCAAAGCGAAGGAAGAGGAACTGGTCACGTGGTATCACTCTGAGCCAATCCTCGAGCAGCACAGGGTACAAGCTTTCCTGAATGCGTACCTGTGGGACACAAGTTTCACACATACAGAGAGAGAGAGAGAGAGAGAGAGAGAGAGAGAGAGAGAGAGAGATGGCAGATGGAGTGTGGGGAGGTGGGAGCAGACTATTCGAATTGTACGTGTGAAGCAGATGCATGCAAGCAATTTCATTGGACGTGCAAAGGGAGCGAATTAGTGTTTCAGAGCCACACCTCTGCTATCACACATGAGAATTATATTTCATACATGTAGTTACTTCCCTTGGTATTATATATATATATATATATATATATTATATATATATATATAATATATATATATATATATATATATATATACATTCGTGATTCGTGTTCAGGATCTGAGGGTGGAGAATGCGAGCTTTTAACTGGCACAGTCTGTACCCCCTGACGAAGGCAAATAAAGCCGAAAATTTGGGATATTTTAATCTTGTTTGTTTGGATTTTTATCTACTTTGACTGTTTTATATATATATATATATTATAATATATATATATGCGCGGGAAATCGGGGATTCGGGTGAGAGAAAGGAAAAAGAGAAAAGAATGAGCTCCTTTCATCTGGAGATTCACAAACTACACAACAGGTTGACAGCTTTGCAGAAGAAATCAATTTATGCAACGCAGCCTGCCATTACGAAGGCCTAAAACTTTCCTTTTTTTTTTAACTCTGAAATTATGCCAAAAGTGTAAAAGCTTTATGTGTAGCGTATGGTCAATAAAACATGAATAACTGTACGTCATGTATGATATGATATGATTTATTGCTCTAAAGCGGTACAGCTTAATAAGCAAGCCGGCGCGATGAACAATAACACAACAAAACAATTAAACAAGACAGCGCGGAAAGTCCGACATGGAAATCATGGCAAACAATGTTCTTTTTTCCCCTCTTGGCGTCTGTCCAACAGTAACCGGTCCGTCATACGAGTCTCGTGAACACAGGCTGTCACCCCAGGTTGAAGTGGATCAGGCCGTGCAGCGTCTCCATCTCCCGTGCCGCACGTGCTTAGCGTGTTGTGTACTGACAACACGTCTCCCTGGCAAGTTCAGCACGTTTTTCTGCCAGCATGTTTTCTGTCAGCATGTTTGTGTCGTCCTGCTTCACATACCAGAACACACCTTTGCTGTCACCAGAGATAGCCGCACAAGTAAATTCCAGGACAAGATCGTCTGATTCGCACATGAGCACATCAGTGTTGCTTGATCGCTGGCCTGTCACGTTTCGGAAGGATTTATTTCTGTCCTTGTCCCTCAATCGTCTTTGCACAGACCTATCTGTGAGGGTAGCGACATAGTTTTTAACGTCACTGGTACTGAAATTACCAACAGAACTGCCTATCATCGACTCGATGTCCGTGTCAAGTTGCGGAATGGTAGAACTGTCACAGTCAGTCATGCCTGACGTTTCGTTTTTCTCGTTCAATTGAAACACATCAGACGGCGCTTCGTCCTCGTCTTGCTCGCTGTCATTCGGGTTCGGCCGTGTTGTCAAAACGCAGTCTTGTGTATTTGACGTTTCTAACTGTGTGTGAGGTAAGAACGGCGCATCTAGTGGCCGAACCGTGTCGAGGTAATGATCCTGCTTCGTACTTGCCTGACTCTGTTGCTGTCTGGCCCTTTCCCGGTCACGTCGAATCTGAGAGGGTGGCCATCTTCTGTAATATTGCACCGGTGTATTCCGATTCAGGACAGGGTCCGCCATATTTGTTAACACTGGCGAGCTGGCAAGCTTGAGGCGTAAGACAACCACTGTGTTGTCTGCTTCTCCCGCCACTTTCCAACTGCTCACCGTGTTGGCCGTCAGCAGGGCACTCAGGGTCTTCTCCACAGTTGCTGGCAGTCCAGTAACTGGCATGTTGACGATGAAATCAGCGAATTTACTACAGCTCTTCCGATGTGCGCCTTTTCGCTGCGCTTCACGTCACGTTGATAGACGGAGAGATAGATTGATAGATGCGTTTGCGTACTGTCTGAGGGAATTCTAAAGAAATCATCTGGAAAATAGTGCTGCTCCACAACTTGTTGCCGTTATGTATGTTTATCTATTCATTCATTCATTTTACTTGCTTATTTACTTATTTATTCATATATTTCCTTGTGTATGTGTCTGCTGCTTATTCATTGACTATTTTCGTTTTGTTTATTTTTGTCGTTAACCTATATCTAACTGTATTTGTGCTGGACTGTTTGCTTGGTTGGTTGGCTGGTTGTTTGATTGGTTGGTTTTAAGGAACATTTGTTTGTCCGTTTGTTTGTTTGCTTTGTTTGCTTGCATGTTTATTTCTGTCTTGTGAAGTTTTCCCTCATGAAACGGAAGCACACCGAAACATACAGATTCATTCTTCTACTTCCACAAGTAGAGAAGAGGAGCTGGCAGTGTCCTGCTCAGTGGAAGACTGTTCATTACTTCGTGCCAAGCGGGGCTTCCCATCCCACTTTCCACCTTTTGGAGCAGGTTTATGGAGTCAGACAGTATCACAGCTTACAGAGTTCTAAACTGGTCTGTAGATGAGACGTAGTGAGCGAACTTACCTGTGCACACACGTTTACAGTAAAATCAGCTGGCCTTATCTCAGTTGACGTGTGTTTGGTCATTTGTGTCTGCCATTGGAAAGGCCTGTTCCAGTTCTTATTGTTGCCTTGCCTGCCAGTGTTTCTGTTCTCTGATTTCCTTGGGACACCTGCATGTCCTGGGCAATACATCCACATGGGTCTCTCCAGTGGAAGGCTGCTGCCTGCCAGTGTTTCTGTTCTCTGATTTCCTTGGACACCTGCATGTCCTGGGCAATACATCCACATGGGTCTCTCCAGTGGAAGGCTGCTGCCTGCCAGTGTTTCTGTTCTCTGATTTCCTTGGAACACCTGCATGTCCTGGGCAGTACATCCACATGGGTCTCTCCAGTGTTTCTGTTCTCTGATTTCCTCGGACAGCTGCATGTCCTGGGCAGTACATCCACATGGGTCTCTCCAGTGGGAGGCTGCTGCCTGCCAGTGTTTCTGTTCTCTGATTTCCTTGGACACCTGCATGTCCTGGGCAGTACATCCACATGGGTCTCTCCAGTGGAAGGCTGCTGCCTGCCAGTGTTTCTGTTCTCTGATTTCCTTGGATACGTGCATGTCCTGGGCAGTACATCCACATGGGTCTGTCCAGTGGAAGGCTGCTCATCTCTTCGTGCCAAGCAGGGCTTCAATTCCACTTTCCACATTTCGGAGCAGGTCCATGGAGTCAGTCAGTATCATGGCTTATGGAGTTTTAAGCTGGCGTGGACGAGAGCCTGGTTGAGTGCTTGTGTCACCTGCTTGTGCCTCCTTGTTAGATTTGAAATCGTTAATTAAACTGTATGCACTTTTGTCTTCCTGGATAGTTCAGCCATTTTTTCACTGTACATACCCAGCCTGACTTATTTTTGATGACAGTACCGTCAGTGTATACAACAATATCGTCTTTTATGCCGAGGTTTTCCACCCGCATCTGAATTTCTGCGTTGGTTTTGCCTTATGGCCATTTTCGACAGGGTCTTCCAAGCTCTGGAGCGATGGCAGTTTGCTAGAGGTGTTTGAATACTTTCCCCACTCTTTCCTTTCTTTAACTTCTGATCACTGGCACACAAGCTGCATACTCTCCTCTGCCGGTCCCATCCATGATGTTGCACGTCCTAGACGAGTGCCTTTTGTTTCCTTGACTGCCGCATGTAGCGGGTTTGGGGATTATCAGGTGATCTAAAACATGCCTTCATCTCTTCTAGCTTGTGTCTGACTTCCATTGAAGGAAGGTCAAGCACATATCGCATAGTTTCAATTGGTGCGTCCAACGAAGTTTCCAAGATTAATCTTAAATAAATGTTAGCGAACCGCCAAGAGAAACGTGGACAAACGAGTCACAAGACAAAACACGACGCGTTTCGACCTCTTAGGTCTTCTTCAGGCAAGACACAAACAAATAGGACAATGAAAATGAACGAATTTTTCACTTAGCTTAGATCTCTTCAGCGCAAGGTAGGCAGGCGTTGAATGCCCAAATAGCGTAGGTTGTCAGCTCATTCAATTGCTATTCCACTGAAGGAAACTGTTATTTGTTGAGAGTGCAAACCAATGTTTCCAAGATTAGTCTAATTGCTTTTCAATTCTTTCCAATGTAAGAAGATTGCTCTTGGACAGTATGGTAAGCCCTAATCTATAATCAATCACACTGAGTACAACTGCATGATATGGTCGGTAGAGATGGCACTGTTCAATGCCTTTATTGGCCATTGCTTTCACGGCAGACAGGAAACCTTTTGCATTTAAGAACTGTATTCTCAGCATATTTTCCTAAAGGTTAACATTCTGTCAAAGTCTATGCCCAAATAGCGTAGGTTGTCAGTTCATTCAATTGCTATTCCACTGAAGGAAACTGGTGAAGGTAATTGTTCTGATTACTTGTTGAGAGTGCAAACCAATGTCTGGGCTTATGTATGGTTGATGGGCGATCCAGTTTCTTGACACCACAGAGCAATATTGTTTAACTGATGCTGAACTACTTTCGTTCTTTCTTGAGCATTCTTTGATGATTTGTGGATCAGACCGTCGTCTGCTACTGTCAGCACCCGAACTCTTCCGTTTCTATTGAGGTTTGAGGGGCCTTAAATGTAAACATTGTATAAAAACAGGAGGAGAGGAGAACCTTGAGGTAATCTGATGGAGATTTTATGAGTTTGCAACATCCAGTCTCCAAATCGTGGGATGACGTTTCGCTCTCGGAGTGCTGCTGAAGTCCAACGTGTCATTGTCCAGCTGACTTCAGAGTCAAGAAGTAGCTCCACATGAAGTGAGAACTGGACTTTGTTGTATGCATCTTCCATCTTCCACGTCCGTCGCAACTGCCAGTGTCACTTCCTTTCTTTTGAATCATTCATATACTTGGACCTGGAGCAGTGCATTGAGTGCACTTAGTAATTGCTTCATCCACTTCAGGTGCTGTAATTTCATCACCAAGGTCAGTTTAGTTAGACATGGACTTCACTTGGTCAGATATTTTCTTCTTTTCTTCCAAATTTCTCTATTCGCTCTGTTTAACTGACAACAAGATGAGAAACATATACAGTTGTATTAGGTTTATAGTACATTATGGCTGACTTAGTCCCCTGTTGGTGGGGATAATCCACGACAGCAGATAAACGATAACCGGATAAAGTCGACCAGTCATCACAGATTCCTCTTCGCGAAATTTGCTACAACCGACTTTTTCTCTATCGTACTGGTCGTGCGCGGTCAAAGCGATTTCTGGGGTAGAAATATCTTTCTTGGCATTGGCATGGTCACGTGACTGTGCTGGATCAAACGACGTGCTCTGAGACGGGTATGCTCTGGTCTGGCATCGCTTGATATTGACCTGCGGTTCAGATCGGGGCTTTTCTCTAGCCTTTCTTTCAGTAGATTTTGTGGGTTCCTTCTGGTAGATTTGTTGCTTGCAGATCAACATAAAACGTATGTAAGTTACAAGGGAGTTAAGTTGCACACGGTTCGTGAGTGACAGCACGGCCAATGACGACGAGAATGGTTGTTGGGAAAAAGGTTCTAGTTTGTTTAGGGGATATGCATATTAAGAAACAAGTTTATATTTCTATTCGTGTGGTCGTATGTTTTGAAAATTGTCGGGTGTTTACATCGTACATGCACTCACATCTCTTTAAAGCGTGACGTCTCATCCCACCTGTCAACTTCAGGTACATTAGCGAGTCCCTCACCTGGGCCATGGACCTTTGCAAAGTCGTGTTGAAGACACAGTGTCTGAGGGACCAGCGCTGGAAGCAGACCCGGTATTTCTTCAGACCGTCCACCACCCAGGAGTGGAACTGGCGGGGAGAAGGGGGGTCACTCTTGTTGTACAGCGGTTGTTTTCCATAAGCATACAGATACTGTGAGTATAACCTAGGAAAATATAGAAAAGATGATATGATTGGCATAACTTAGGAGAACAGAGATAGGTTAACATGATTATGTATAACCTGGGAGAACAGAAGTAAAATAACATGATCAGTATAACCTGGGAGAATAGAGGTAAGACAATGCGGTAAGTATAACCTGGAAGAATAGAAGTGTGACAACATTATCAGTATTACACAGGAGAACAGAACTAAACAACATGTTAAGATAACCGGAGAGAAAGGTGTCAAGAAAACGTGAGCAATGTAACCTGGGAGAATGGAGGTATGACAACGTGACCAGTATAACCTGGAAGAGTAGAGGTAAGACAGCATGCTCTATATAACCTGAGAGAACAGAGAGAGAACCAAAGAAGGACAACATGATCAATATCATCTGTAGCGTCATTCCATTTTATCACTGAAACCTCTGTCATGATTCCAGTGCTCTGTGGCAGCTCCATCGTAAGTGTCCAGACTTGTCAGGGAGATACCCACCCTGCAAAATATCCTGCTTTCTTTGCAAGGTATACACTCCCCCCCCCCCCCCCCTCCCACAGTGTCCAGACTTCTCCAGAAGATGCCCACCCTGCAAAATATCCTGCTTTCTTTGGAAGCTATATACCCCACCCCTACAGAGTTCAGACTTGTCTGGGAGATACCTTCGGCAAAGTGTCCTGCTTTCTTGGTGAGATATATACCCCACCCCTGCTTTCTTTTGGGAAATACACCCCCACCCCCACAGTATCCAGATTTCTCTGGGAGAAGTCCACCCTGCAACATGTCCTGCTTTCTTTGGGAGATACACCCCCACCCCCATCCCCACAGTGTCCAAACATATCTGGGCGATGTCCTCAGCAAAACGTCCAGGATTTCCCCGGAAATATCCTCAGCGAAGAGTGCAGACATCTCTGGAACATACCCCAGCAAAGTGCATAGAGTTCCGCAGGAGATACCCCCAGC
>CM065734.1:4535650-4548150 GCA_033310375.1 Conus canariensis
GAATTACTCCTAAAAAACCCGAAATAGACACATTCATCACAAAAATATTATTATTTTAGAAATAATGCGCAGAATGTTACGAAAAATTCATGCAAAATGCAAACATTTCAAAAACTGTTGAGAGTTTTAAACCAATAACAATTACTTACCGAAACACACTATAGCGACTGACAGAAATACCGGGTTTAAACCAAAATTAAATTCTTACTGAACACACTACAGTTACTAACAGAACTACTGAGCCAAAACCAACAAAACATTTATCACCGAAACGCACTACAGTTATTGACAGAAATACTGGCTTTAAACCAGCAACAATTTCTTAGTTAAACACATTACAGAGACAGACAGATCTACTGGGTTTAAACCAACAACAATTTCTGACTAAAACACACTACAGTTACTGACAGATCTAATGGGTTTAAACCAACAACAATTTCTGACTAAAACACACTATAGCAATCTAAATAAATGTTACGAACGCCAGAGAACGTGGACAAACGATCACAAGACGAAACACAACTAGTTCGAGCCTCTAGTCTTCATCAGTGACATTAACGTCTCACTGAGAAGACCTAAGAGGTCGAACTATTTTGTTTCGTCTTTGACTCCGTTGTCACGTCCCTGGGGGTTCCTAAATTATTTAAGATTTGTTTAGATTTCCGCCTGCAGTCCTCTCGCTTTGCAACTAACTTAGCAACTGACAGAATACTGATTAAACCAAGAATAATGTCTATCATAACCGCGAAACGTGCACGTGCAAGCCTTGTAAATTACGACATAACTTGGAAACGCACGCGCAAGCCCCTGGCTTACTGTACATAACTTGGAAACGTGCACGTGCAAGCCTGTTACTAAATGTTATAACTTGGAAACGTGCACGCGCAGCCCCTGTACTTACTGTAATTACTTGGAAACGTGCACGTGATGTCTCTGAACTAAGTGTCATAACCCGGAAACGTGCACGTGCATGTCCTCTGAACTTACCATCATAACTTGGAAACGTGCACGCGCAAGCCCTGTACTTACTGTAATTACTTGGAAACGTGCCGTGCATGTCTCTGAACTAACTGTCATAACAGGAAAGTGCACGTGCATGCCTTCGAACTTACGTCATAACTTAGAAACGTACACGTGCATGCCTCTGAACTAAGTGCATAACCTGGAAACGTGCTCGTGCTGCCTCTGAACTTACTGTCATAACTTGAAACGTGCTCGTGCATGCCTCTGAACTTACCATCATAACTTGGAAACGTGCTCGTGCATGCCTCTGAACTTGCCATCATAACTTGGAAACGTGCTCGTGCATGCCTCTGAACTTACCATCATAACTTGGAAACGTGCAAGTGCATGTCTCTGAACTTACCATCATAACTTGGAAACGTGCTCGTGCATGCCTCTGAACTCACTGTCATAACTTGGAAACGTGCACGTGCATGCCTCTGAACTTACTGTCATAACTTGGAAACGTAGACGTGCAACCCCCGCACTTACTGTTGTAACGTCGGCGATTAAAAAAGTGCGGTTCCTTGGCAGTGCGGATCAAGTGGGGGTGGGAGATCAGGCGATAGTAAAGGTCAGAGGTCCCACTCTTGCTGACCCCGATCTGGTAAAAGTAGGGTATGCACATCAGCCGATGGCCCTCCTTCCAGCACGGGTTTCGACTGTTGTTCAGGAACCTGAAAGGACCCTGTCAGACAAATCACAACTCACTTAGCCTGTAGTGGGTCATGACACTCATCAGACAAATCACAACAACTCACTTAGCCTGTAGTGGGTCATGACACTCATCAGACAAATCACAACAATTCACTTACCCTGTAGTGGGTCATGACACTCGGACAAATCACAACTCACTAAGCCTGTAGTGTGGGTCATGACACTCATCAGACAAATCACAACAACTCACTTAGCCTGCAGTGGGTCAGGACACTCATCAGACAAATCACAACTCACTCGGCCTGCAGTGGGTCATGACACTCATCAGACAAATCACAACAACTCACTTAGCCTGCAGTGGGTTATGACACTCATCAGACAAATCACAACAACTCACTTAGCCTGCAGTGGGTCATGACACTATCGAAATCACACAACTACTTAGCTGCTGGCATGACACACAACAATCACAACAACTCACTTAGCCTGCAGTGGGTCATGACACTCATCAGACAAATCACAACAACTCACTTAGCCTGCAGTGGGTCATGACACTCATCAGACAAATCACAACACTCACTTAGCCTGCAGTGGGTCATGACACTCATCAGACAAATCACAACTCGCTTAGCCTGTAGTGGGTCAGGACACTCATCAGCCTTCACAAAACATAGCTCTGTTTAGCACGTCACAAAGGTGATACTCAAAGACTGCATGTGCGTTGTTGCTCTATACTGATTTAAAGGTTGACGTATAATGAAACATCTGCAAAGCTAAATGAAAGAATATCAAAGAAGTATAGACAGACGAAGGGCATGTCCTATGCTTAAGTGGAGAGCAGACAACCATTTTGATTAACAAGAACATCAGGGGCGATACACCGGGATGCTGCACCGTTTCCAGCAGGATCATGGCCATCAGGCCTAGAGCTATTGCCACTCAACGTCACAGTATTGTAGATCTATGCTCCAACATCAGTCCATGATGATGACAGGATTGACAGAATCCTTGTCTCAGTTCATCAATAACGGTTGTAGGAAAGACATCATTGTGCAGGGTAACCATAATACCAGGGTTGGTGATCATGCCCAAGAAGACTGAAAGAATTTCTGTGGCCCCTAGTGCAATGAGACCACCAATGACGGGGTATTATGCCAGGCTGAATTGGCCAATAATGACGACGTTGATTCTTGCCAACACTGGGTGAGCCTACAGCATTCTGACATTGAGACCACCAATGACAGGGCATTATGCCAGGCTGAAATGGCCAATAATGACGACGTTGATTCTTGCCAACACTTTGGGTGAGCCTACAGCATTCTGACAATGAGCATGGCGCTCGGGAAACAGTCAGTGTTGCAGCCAGGTTATACGTTAAAGGTCGAATCGGTCAGAGACCAATAGGACGGACAGGACATTTCCCGGAGCTATAGATGGTAGCGGCCAAGACCTTGTCATGATGAACCTTAAATTACTTTCGAAGAGAAACAGCCGTCTTACAAACTAAAAGATTTTACCATCGCTGACCTATTCCAAGCAGCCAGAGACAGACGGATCACCTCATTTCTGATGGAAGAAGACCTCGAAGGCCTTGCAAACAATTTTAACCAAGGCGGTGACTAAAATGGCAACAGATCTGTTAGGAATAAACCGACATAAACCAAAGCCATGGACAACAAGCATTCTGTGGGAAATGTTTGACATTTGAAGGAACTTGAGAGCGCTCGAGGAGACTGAGAAGAGAGAGAGAGAGAGAGAGAGAGAGAGAGAGAGAGAGAGAGAGAGAGAGAGAGAGAGAGGAGAGAGAGAGAGAGAGAGAGAGAGTCTGAGATGATTTATTTGTTAGGCCACAGGCCCATACAAATGGAGTTCACACGTGTAATGTTGTTACATAATAGCTATGTTTTCAAGAGCATCTTTTCTTATCATATATGCTTTGTATACATATTTACAGAGCCTGAAAATTACATTATCATTTCCATTTGAGAGCAGCAAAGACATTTTAAACATTGAAGGACATCTGTAATATTTACGAGATATTAATTGTCCACGCAGTTCAGTATATTTCGGGCATACCAATAGAAAGTGCAGTTCTGTTTCAGGAGTATCTGTACAGAATGGACAAAAAACGTTAATATCCACATTAACATTGCGAAAGTTGACAGAACGCGAACGCAACGGTAACATACCAATTCTAAATCTGGTTAACATCTTACGCATGTCAATACATTTAACCACACGGAAATAGGGGCACAAAGACAGTGACTGACCATACGTAGCATAAACGTTGTAAAATTTGTGCGATTCGAGAGAAGAATGCCATTCCTGTCTACAACAATCAATTAAACGCTGTTTTAGCTGGACAATAAACAGCTTAACATCCCCTACAGACTGTGCTTCCCACACAAACCCAAAACCAAACATATAAAGCATGTTTCAAACTTTACATGCCCATGTGGAATAATTTTGTTCCTGTCAGAAGCATTGAATAAGCTTTTTTAGGGAGTCTATAATCATCCATAGTAACAACACGCAACAAAATTTTACACATTTTGCGAAAATATTGACTTTTAGAGGATATCTGCCTTATTCTCCTGTTACGGATGGAAATGCGTGTGTGTGGAAGTCTGACTCACTCAGAATTATGGATGCATGCACGACTTTTTCTAATTCACATACACACACACACTCATCCGAACATGGACAGCCAGGCAACAAAATAACTCTTTTTTTCTATGCCGCCCGAGCCATCAAACAAAACACACAATTAAACATAGGTTGGTACACCCACCATTAGGTGTACATATACAACAAGTCAATACAATTTTAATTATCAACTGCCGGGTCCAGCGCTGATGACGACGACGGCAGCGACGAGGCAAGTCTGACACAGAGTCTCTTCCAAGCTGTGGTTCTCAATGAAGAAGGAGGGAAAGAAAAACTAACACGTTCGTGGCGTCTGTCAGCAACACGGTGACTGTCTCACCCACCAGCTGTGGCTCAAACACCTAAGAGCTGTGGCTCAACACCAACCAAGAGCTGTGGCACACACACCACCTGTGGCTCAACACCAACCAAGAGCTGTGGCACACACACCACACACACAGCGACGGCCTCGGACGCAGGTCGCTGGCACAAAAGAAGGGGCGACGTCCTGGCTCACCAGCAGCGACGTCTCCAACCCACTGGCCCAACAGTGGTCGGTCACGGGCACAGTGGCAGGTAGGGCAATTGTCGGCGCTCAGGCCGGCCTCTCAACACCAGCAGCAAACAGGTGGAGAACGGTGCGTCAACACAGCTATGGCCCCGGCCCTAACCCGGTAGCAGCCAGTCCCCGTCAGTCCAGGGAACACTATCAACCTGGTGGCAACTGATTAACTACCTTGATTATCATGGCCACTATTCATTAGAATCGCAACTATCTTCATATTCATTAGCTACGTCATATCTCACTAGAACTTGAGCCACATATCAGCATATTCGTTCATATTCATTACAATATTCTTTTTTTTTTCCGGAATCATAACATTACAACATTCCCTTTTCCGGAATCATTACACTACAACATTCCCTTTTCCGGAATCATAACATTGCACAGGAAAGGATTTCCATATAAACCTTTCAGATTCTAGTTTTCCAAATTGAGGAAAGGATTTCCATCTGGATCCCCTTTAATAAACCATGAATACAATTCATTACACAGATTAATTGATGATTATTTTTTCAAACTATAAATGTCTTTCGTTAATTCAGGAAATGTTCATTTCTTTTGTTGTAACACAAGAACGCTCACTTCACTTCAGTTCATCAGCTTACTATATGCGAGGGAAAGATTTCCACCACACTTTTGTTTAACAACACATATATTGATACCCATGTAAACACATCACACATCAGAATGAAAAACAAAAGTCTATGTCGCTCACTCTGGGAGCTTATTATCCATAGCATCAAAACTCTCCATCTTCTTGCAAACCATATTAGAATGGACACTTTTTCTTCATCATGGAGCTCATAGCCAGTTAAGTCACAAAATAAACACAATCTTTTTTCTTTTTTCTGAAGACCACTTCTTATAACACTCACTTCATCTATTCACATTTTTCGAAACAATTTCGTTTTGTTACCCTATCAAGTCAGGATAACAGAACAACAATACTTTCTTTTTTTTAAATACAACCTTCACAAGAGCGCTGAGGCAGTTTCAGTCGCTCCTAAACGGGAATACAGTTTTAGTTTGTTAATAAATAAACATTCAATGATAAATACCTGACTGCTACTTGCAAACGGCTGAGTCCCTCTTCGGCCTTCTGTGACTTGTATTGCCGGAATCACTGCAGAGACTGCCTAACCGGTGCAACTCACCCGGCTTATAGCAATGCGCCGGTGAGTAGCAGTCAGCTAACTTTTGCAACCGGCTTCCGGACAACGACCTTCCGGTAAGCACGGTCGCACATGACACTTTGTGACCGGATGAAAAACGGTCCGTCACATCTCCATAAACCAAATGCTTTGGTGTTCTCTGAGTAACACACATAAAACGCTTCAATGCTGACAAGTGAACTCTCTCAATAAGAACATGATCACACATAACGCCCCATATTTCCGCACCATACAATAATAATAATAATGTATAATACTTATATAGCGCATTTCTTGTTACACAACTCAATGCGCTTACATCCACCATTTGCACTTATTCATCAACACTCGTTTACACAACGGGCTGCCTACCTGGGTAGTGCCGACTGAAGAGCTGCCAGCTGGCGCTTCATTCAGTCGTTTCCCGTGTCATCCAGTCAATATCGTTCACTCAGTTTCTTTACTTCCTTCATTCTTTTTTTTTTTTTCCATTTCTTACGCAGGGTGCATGCTGTGTGTAACGTGTCATCCATACCAACGGCCAAACTGGCCTACTCTTCCGAAAGTTGGTGATGGGATTTTACGTGTGTGCAAGATATTATGCGTGCGTTCACACACGGAACCTCGGTTTATAGTCTCATTCGAAGGACTGTATGGGAAATGGAGTCAGAACTAATGTTAACTCCGAGGGAAAAATCCCCCTGTACCGAAACGCCCCGGCAGAGATTCGAACCCGCAACCCCGTGATCACCAAGATTACGAGTCAGGCGCTCTACCAACTGAGCTATTCCGGCTGTAGGACTGGCTGTATTTGACTGTCAAATAACTTTAAAAAATATGTCTGGTGAATGTTCTCCAATTGACCATAGTATTCTTATTATTGCTACAACCCCTTTTCGAGCACGATCGGACAAGTCTTGCAATGTAGACTGGAATGAAAGCCGTGTCGTGAGGATAATGCCAAGGTATTTATACCTATTTACAACAGTTAATGCGTCATTTCCGTATGTCCATTTTTCATTTTCAGCCAAGTAACCCCCATTTCTGAAGACAATAACACCTAATATACCAAAATTTACAATTAAATCCAGTCGATTCGCTGTACTGTACAAAATGTTCAATTGCGTTTGGAGTCCAATAACACTGTCAGACAAAAGAGCAACGTCATCTGCGAACAACAAGATCAGTATTTCAATCAGATCAGGTGATAACTGAATACCATGTCTACCGTTTTCGTTAATTTCTTTTGTAAGCTCATTAATTAGCAGGGAAAACAAAACTGGAGAACATACTTCACCCTGTTTCAGACCTCTAGGGCACAAGAAAACATAAGTTAAATCAGCACCAACTCGCACACGGGCTTGAACGATAGAGTACATACTTCTCAATGCATTCAAAAGTTTACCTTTAATTCTGTTTGCATGAAGAATTTTCCATAGCATATCCCTGCTTACTTTATCGAAGGCTTTTCAAAAATCTATAAAGGCGACATAAAGTTTTCTGTGCCTTAGCAACTGTTTTTGTACACACGCCATAAGAGTAAATACATGATCAGTAGTACAATGGTTATCCCTAAAACCAGCTTGTTCCTCTCCTACCACCTCATTGGTCTCAATCCACTTTGTAAGTCTTTTATTCAATACAAAACTGTACAATTTGCTGCATATATTCAATAAAGATATTCCACGGTAGTTGTCAGGCCGATTCGAGTCGCCCTTCTTGTGCAAAGGTTGTAAAACAGCCCCTGTCCAATCAGTAGGAAATATACCATTGTCAAAGATGTGACTGAACAATTTTAACAGAAAAGGCAAAATGCTTGCGGTGCTGTTTTTTTTTAATTTTTAATTTTTTATAAAACTCGCCTATTAATCCATCAGGACCTGCGGCTTTCTTGTTCTTCAAGGCATCAATAGCACATACAATTTCATGCACAGATATTGGTTGATCTAACTCCCTGTAATCATTCTGAGTCTGGGTATTCACATTATCATAATACTCATCAAACACGGCGTCGGAGTTCAGACAAATCTGCGGCACTTACCAGCCGCCGTGGCGAAGTGGTTAGCGTCGCGGACTCCCGGCTGGGAGGTCGTGGGTTCGAATCCCATCAGAGTCATGTGGGTTTTTCTGCCCCGACCGGCTCCTACCCAGAGTTGAGTTTGCTGCGGACTCAGTTGGGAAGACTGGGACCACACAGTCGAGTTTCATCCACTTAATGGATGCGTCTCTGAGAGTGTTGCTCAAATTTCCTGACCAACACTGCAGGTGCCTGTATCTCTCGGGCCTGGTTGACGCCGGGATATATTATGAAAGGAAGCGTAGAGTACAGCCCTGTCATGTAGTCTCAGACCGAAATGGAAATCCGTAGCATCATCTTAATCATCCTCATTCTCATCGATCAGCATTTTAAAAAAAAAGCCTCAAATTCTGTGGCCCTTCATGCCCTGCTCTCATGGTGACCTCAGTTTCGATGTCCTCTCCACGTCTGTGGCCTTGGTTCCGTCGAGGTCACCGGTATCGGCGGGTCCATGGGGGCTGTCGTTGGACGGACGTGGTGGCGCCCTCCAGAGGGAGAGCTCACTCGCGCCGGCTCCGCGACTAAGCAATTATTGTCGTCAGTAGGGGCTTAGTAGGTGGTGTCCTGCGTATGTTAGATCAGAACAGGCGCCACTGAACACCACCGAAGTGACTCGGCAGCAGTGCAGTGTCTTCTCCGGTGGGTTGCCTCTTGACGACTTGACATTGACTGCTCCCTGTGGATTGTCGGTGCCAGGGCTGACCGGGCTGTGGCTGTGGACGGGGTGTCGGAATGAGCGGCGTGTGTGCACTGCCTCTGAGGTGGCACAGAGGTTGGGACAGCAAAAAAAAAAAAAAAAAAATTTGCGGCACTTCGTTAAACACATTACGGAAATGTTCAAACCATTCCTGAGGAGAAATGGTATTGTAGACACCTTGTCTTGGCCTTACAGAACGAACAGTATCCCAGAACTGTTTACTGTCATTTAAATGTCGATGTAATGACTGAAGAACATTTGCCTTATGCGTTTTCTGTTTCAGCCTCAGTAATTCCTTGTATTCCCTTCTCTTTTGACAATATTCCAATCTATCAGATACCTCATCAGATGTATATATTTATGCAATAATCCCCATAATACTTTTCGGCTCTGTTTACATTCCAGATCGAACCAAATTTTCTGTTTCTCGCCGTCAAGGACCACTGTTTTCTTCATACATTCTCCAGCAAAATACAAGCATTCATTAAACATGAGTACAGACTGGTCAACATCAGTGTCCACAAGGGTAATAGCATCAGTAACAATATCCTTTACATTTTCAGATTTCATTCTTTCATAAAAGATATAATTTTTATCCTCATCCGTTTGTATTTAACAAAGAAGGACTTTATAGGTTTTCTTCTTATCCATATTTGCATTTGCCATCTTGCACAATAAAGAAAATTCCACAGCAGCATGCTTTGTTTGAATGAAATGTTTGATACAAAAATCACAACAATATGACAAGAGGAAATAATCAATTACACTGGATCCATGTTCAGATATGTAAGTGAAATCACCTTGATAACCCAAGAGAGAGAGAGAGAGAGAGAGAGAGGGGGAGGGAGGGAGGGAGGGGGGGGGGACAGATGATGCTATACACAAGAGGATCAGTTAGGAAGTGAAGAATACAAAGGAAAACTGCTTTGAATAATGGTCTGAGAACATTGAGAAAACCTAGACAGCAACGACACAAAGATTTTTTTTTTTACGACAAAGACGACAACTGTCTCGCACAGGGAGAAGACATCATTCAAATATGGACTGACCTCTAAAACAAACAAACAGAGCAGTGGAGATGCAAGTGTGCTAACAATATAAGATTCGTAAAATAAGGATGACTCTCAAATACTTTATAAAGAAGTCTAGCTGCAATGAAATTGCTCAGATGTGGGAAGGCTGCAAGTATCAACAGCATCCCTGCGAAACCTTTGAAACACGCCGAAGATGAAGTGATTGGCATCCTAATTGCCATCTGTAACTCCTAAGCAATTAGTGCTGTGCTCATGCAGGGAACTATTGGAGAGCGTTTCCGTACTTCAGTTGGAATTCGTTGGTGCTGCCTTCTACGTCTCACGCTTTTCAACATATTCAGGACTTGAAGATCATGTCAGCACAAACAGCATCGCAAGAGGAACCGTGAAATACCGTCTATTTGCAAGTGATATTGACCTGACATGCAGTGAAGAAGAACTCACCAACCTTGTTCAAAGACTATGTAAACCATGAAGAAGATAGGACATGGAAATCGGCAGAGAGATGACCTAGTTGAACGCTAGCCACAACATCAGCATCAATACTGATATAGCGGTCCATGAACCGAAATTAGAAACTGTCAAACAGTTCTGTTACCTGGGATCCACCATTAGCAATGAGGGAACTAAAGCAGAAATCCTGTCAAGGGCAGCAAAGACAATATCATTGATGCCCAGGTCAGAACTTGAATGGAAGGGCAATAACAACTTAAAACACAACATAAAGCTCCTGCACGCACTGGTGCATGCCATCTTCCTGTATGCATGCAGGACATGCACACTCACAGCAGATCTGGAAAGAGGAATCCAGCCCACGGAAATAAGGCGTTACCACAAGACACTGAACGTCAGATGACCTTAACGTATCCCCAGTGAACAAGTACGTCAAACCTTCCATCAGCGTGTCGCTCCATGTGAAGATCTATTGACGTCAGTGAGGAAAGCTTCATTGTTGTGGCCATGTCACAAGATCCAAAGGCCTGGCCAGCAGCAGTCTTCAGAGAAAACTTCATTGTTGTGGCCATGTCACAAGATCCAAAGGCCACAGCAGTCTTCAGAGAAAACTTCATTGTGCTGTCACAAGTCCAAAGGCCAAGCAGTCTCAGAAACACTTCATGTGTGGCCATTCACAAGACAAAGGCCTGCACAGCAGTCTTCAGAGAACACTTCATTGTTGTGGCCATGTCACAAGATCCAAAGGCCTGGCCACAGCAGTCTTCAGAGAACACTTCATTGTTGTGGCCATGTCACAAGATCCAAAGGCCTGGCCAGCAGCAGTCTTCAGAGAACACTTCATTGTTGTGGCCATGTCACAAGATCCAAAGGCCTGGCCACAGCAGTCTTCAGAGAACACTTCATTGTTGTGGCCATGTCACAAGATCCAAAGGCCTGGCCACAGCAGTCTTTAGAGAACACTTCATTGTTGTGGCCATGTCACAAGATCCAAAGGCCCAAGATCCAAAGGCCTGATCACACCAGTCTTCCAGAGAACTGTTGACGGAGGGACAGGCGGGGGTAGACAGAGGAAACGATGGTCTGACAACATGACAGTATGACAGAGAAAACATGCGCATGTACCCAACCCTTGGCACGTGACCGAAAGAACTGGAGGAACCTGACGAACTGTTCTTCAATGTGTTGCTCCAGTCACTCCCTGTGGAGTTGAGGGCGAAGAAGAAAAAAAGAGCGAAACAAAGAAACGATGAGGCGTGCAAATCTTGCAAACTGTTTATGCTTTCCTTTCAAAGGACATCGTCTTTTCAAACCCACTTTAAGTTTGTTCTAACCCAGCAAAACTGAAAAGGTAAAATTCGATTTGTCAAACAGATCCTGAAAGTCGATTACGCAGGTGACGTCACCAATTATGAAAAAGAAACCCTTCAATTAGATATACATGAAGATGTCAAAACGAACTGTAAAGCCTGTTAGCATCGCTCATCGGTCTTTACTACTCCAGCTGTTTGGAACTCTCTGCCTGGGTTTGTCAAGTTGGCCGAAAGTACCTCTATTCCAAATGCCACTGAACGTCTCCTTGTTTGTTCTTTATGCTCTGAGTTGTCATTTCTGCTAGCGATTTGGTGTCGTAAGCAGCATTCCTTCAGAGTTATGGATCTGTAATTATTTCATCATGGGAACAAGAGTTATCCTACTTGTTTGTTATTTACTATTTACTGTTCCCGTTCCCATGTAAGACTTCCTTTCATACCTGTCAAACTGAAGTCACTTGTATTTGTTACTGTTCATCGGTATGTTTCTTTGCCAATATTTCAGATGAAAAGACTGTGCCAGTCTTCAATAAATGCTAATTTGTATTTGTTCTTTTCTCTATCTTTTGTTGCTGTGTAGATCAGTCAGGTGCAGGGTGTATGGGCAAGCTCGAAACATCTTTTCTGGTGATGTCTCCTTGTTTGTTCTGTGTGCTCTGTGTTTGTCATTTCTACTCGGCGATTTGGTGTTGTAAGCAGCATCCGTCTGGAGTTATGGGCCTGTAATTATGTCATCATGGGAGCAAGAGTTACTGTACTTGTTTGTCATCTACTGTTCCCTGCCTCATAGCAGACTTCCTTTCATGAGGATCTTTTAACCCGAAGGAAAACAACAGACTATTCCAACAAATCTGTTCTCTGCACATTCAGTATATACGTGCTACATTGTATTGTTTTCTTGCTTT
>CM065734.1:4550650-4598150 GCA_033310375.1 Conus canariensis
CTGTTGTTGTTGTTGTTTCTTCTTCTTCTTCTTTTTCTTCTTTTTGTTCTTGTTCTTTTTCTTCTTGTTCTTGTTCTTCTCCTTCTTCTTCTTCTAGTTCTTGTTCTTCTTCTTCTTGTAGCTCTTGTTTTTGTACTTGTTGTTGAAAGTGGATAGTGAAGGGCAAAATATATTTCATGTTTACGAGAAAGAGAAATCCAAATTCATGCCCCTGAAAATGCAAAACTTGTTTTTGACCATATCCATCCGAGGACGCGACAGAATACAACTGTGAAAGCCACATCATCATGACAACCGAGGAAGTAAATGTGTTCCATGTTACAGGGTCAGATCATCGTGTACTTCGCACAGCAGTGTAACTTTCTCGAAGTCGGCTCGTGCTTCTAGCGGATATAATTATGTTAAATTCAGATTGATCTCCGCGTTCACAAGAATCTGGCAGAATTATCTGCATTGCTTTTCTGTACATCAATTTAGCTTTTAAATGACGCTGAAGCATTTTGTTTTACTCTGCAATAAGTTTCATCGAGATATAACAACATCTTTATGACATCATCATCATCATCTTTCACTCTCTCTCTTTCTCTCTCTCAAGCTTGTTGAATATGTATGGTATGTCGAGTATATGCAGACAGACATATATAGACAGGCAGATTTGGAATGTTTTCAGATTTTATTTTGTGACTGCATGTTGATCCCCCTCCATCCCCCCCCCCCCCCCCCCCCCACACACACACACACACACCTTTTTCCCCCTTAATGCTTATCAAGATATACGATCGGTCGTTCCAGGCAGACAGATTTAAGTGAAGGGAATGGGAATTCGGGGAAGGGAAGCAAAGATGGGGTCATGACGGAGTTCAAAAACCTGACATCTGATGTAAGGTGCTGGCTTATTCATGAATCATAGGTAATGTGAAAAATAATGGATCCTCTTTTTTTATTTTAAAAAAAAAAAAGTGAAAGGTTTGGTTAGGGGTATCATTTTGGAGAGCTCTATATATGACTTTATTCTGGCTTTCGTGAAAGAATGATGCAATGCCTCAAAACGCTTACATGGCTTTGCGCATAGTTTTAACTGTGACGTGGGTGTGAGCACATAAAACATGATCTCCACCTACCTGCTGAGTGATGAGCGTAAAGGTCCCTCTCCCACCAGCCAACGGCGCACCTCACTGGGCAACAGACGTGGCAGGTGCCCTGGAAGATAGGCTAACTGGAAGAGAAGAAGGACGACAGCCACCACACAAACCGTCCCCAGTGAATATCGCAGTTCGAATGCCATGCTCATTTCTCTCTGCTCTCTCGAATCACAGGCGGCTCTCTCGAATCACAGGCGGATTGAGGGTGAAAAAGGCCTCCATGCGATTTCTGTCTTTTGTGGTTTTCAACGCCGGGCCCAGTAAGTCCTCAAACTGAGTTGAAATAGATCTATTTAGCGCTCGAGCCGGGTAGAATTGGACCTACTAAGTACACAAAGTGAGAGACAAGGGACTTAATGTTTCCTCAAAGTGAGCAAAACACTGATCTGTCAAGTCCCATAGTAGAGCGAAAATAGACCTACGTTGTTCTCAAACAGGATTACAAAAGACTTACTAGGTCTTATCTAAAGTAAAATAGACTGATTATGCCCTCCAAGTGCCTATTAAGTCTTTGAACTGAGCGAAAATTGACCAACTAGGTCTTCAAACTATGCTAAACTAGTTAGTGCGGAAGAAGTGTATTTAACTAAAACATACACTGAAAATTAAAAAAAAAAAATATTGGTTAAATTTTCAGAGATCGGCCAAGTACTCGAAATATTCCATAAAGAAGAAAAATCGTTATGGGCCGTTATGGCCGTTAGTAACGGATATAACGGTAAAATAAAACATTGGGCATCATCCGTGACCCATAATGAACATGCCAACAAATTTTTCAGAGAGATTGGATAGGTACTTTCTGAGATATTCCGTAAAGAAGGAAAACCGTTATGGGCCGTTATGGCCGTTGGTAACGGCTATAACGGTAAAATAACACATCGGGCATCATCCGTGACCCATAATGAACATGCCTACAAATTTTCAGAATGATCGGCCAAGTACAAAGAAAATTCCGATATGCTTGCGCATTCTAGGTTTTAACAACAAAGAGATGAACTCCCAGCAGGCACCACTCCATACAGGAAATCGGACTGTAAGATCTGCCTCTTCATCTGTACGTCTACTGAAGTGAAGGACAGTAATCACAGATGAAAATCACGAATACCTCGAACGTGACACGTTCAACCTGATTTACGTCATCCGATGGACTTCGTGTTGCAGGCTATACTTAATTGAAACTGGGCAGTCCTTTAAAACTAGGTTGAACGACCGCCCGGCTACTGACATAAAACACAAGAGAGACAACCCTGTGGCCAACTAACTACTTCAAGCAGCCAGACTGTCAGCATACAATGTAAGGGTCAAAGGTTCGTGGTCATGCACTCTGCCGATTCCTGAGACAGTGAGGATATCGAATCTTCTCTCCTGAATTAACTGGGCAGCAGAAACCCAGCTGGATTAAACGAACAAGACTAACAGACACCACTTCCCCCCCCCCCCCCCCCCCCCCCCAACATTCTTCACGGTTCTACCGAGTATGCTCTGCAGCTGCACTGAGGACTCCTTCGGACCACTGGATTCCATCAACCCAACTACTCGACCGCTGTGCTCCGCATGACTGTGCCATTTTCTGTTGGTACTTCGGCACTATGTGTCCATGGGGTACATGTCAGGATTGTCTGGCTCGGTCGAGTCTGTCTTGTCCACGGACAAGTTTTGGACAAGTCTGCCTCAGACGGACAATTCTTCACAAGCCATTACCCTAGCAGCTGTTCAAGCAAGTCTAACTTTTAGTGGGATAAACCTGTGATAGCCATTACTCCTCATCAAGGGTGAAGACAGTCTGGCCTAGGCTAAACATCTACTCAGTTTCAGCGATGTGTGGTAGACATGGGGAGGGGAGTGGGGGGTGGGGGTAATCGGAGTCTGACCGGTACGACTTGATCGTTCCTCTCATTCAGTCCGGGAGAGTCAGGCCTAGTAGTCTTTGCGTCTCTCAGTCTTGACGATGTGGTAGATGTGCGGGCAGTCTGAGTTGAGTGAGTCTGTCATTTGGACGGACAAGCTATGGGCTAGCCTGTCTTTTCGACTGACAAGACGAAGCCATTTGTCAGGCAAGCCTTTTGATTGATGAGATCTTGCTCACTTCTTGCTTTCCTCCCATCCCCCCCCCCCCCCCCCCCCCCCCCATCCCCGCTTACCTCTGTCTGTGCCTTCCTCTGCTCTCTTGTTGAACTAGCCTCTCCGTTCCATTTCTCTTTTCTATAATACATTTATACTGTCATTTTCAGAAGATGACTTAGGATCAAGAACAAGAGCAAAAACATCAAATACAATATATACGTGCACGCACACACACACACACACACACATATATATAACAATAAGAACAACAACTCCCCCCTCAACCCCCCCCCATGCACACACACACACACACACACACACACACACACACACACACACACACACACAACGTGCGCGCATGCACGCACACACACTCACTCTCTTACACAGACACTCACACACCAAGGCGTGTACACTCAAGTCCGTAGACTCTCTAATTAACACGCCTGCATACCCCACTGATGAACACACGCCAGCGCACACACGTCTGCAGTATACTACGCTAGGGGTCCTGAGAGATTCACAGTCTTATCTCAGTTGACGTGTGTTTGATCATTTGTGTCCACTATTGGAAAGGCCCAGTATGAATTTGCCCCAAACTCTAGGAGTCTTTGTAGTGTTGACCTTGAGATTATTCCCAAGTTTGGTTGGTTGGTGACGTTTCTTGCTCATTCCTTAAGTCTGGATTGTGGCCACTTCGTGTAAACGAGTGTTGATTGTAAAGCGCTTAGAGCTTGGTCTCTAGCCGAGAATAGGCGCTATATAAGTATTCATTATCATTATTACTTCCTCTTTTCAGGGTGTCTGTGATCTGGGGAGTATTGTTTTATGCTTTTTTTTTTTTCTATGTCTGATGTTTATTACATCTGAAACTGACGTTTTTGTTTCGGGGTTTGTTTTGAAATAAGCGTTAGTTTGAACATGTTTGGTTTTCAATGCATGTTTTCGGTTTCAGTCTGTTTCTGTCACTGTTTGTGTTCAGTCACAGCCGGTCTGTCGCTGTTGTCAATATCTGGCGGTTTCCATCTTCCTTTTCTCTGCTCTTTTCTTTTATATGATTTTTTTTTTTTTTTTTGTATGACTATGTTTACAGTACTAAGTTACTTCCCATACTTAGTGTGTGTGCGTGCGTGCGTGTGAGTGTGTTTCTGTGTGTGTGTGTGTGTGTGTGTGTGTGTGTGTGTGTGTGTGTGTGTGTGTGTGTGTGTGTGTGCACGCATGTGTGTGTGTGTGTGTGTGTGTGTGAGAGAGAGAGAGAGAGAGAGAGAGAGAGAGAGAGATTCCTTGTAGTTTATTTATTTATTTTCATATTCACGCGTGTATAATCTATACAGTGCTTTTCTGTCCACGTCCTTCGCATATATTTCCATATTACCGTAGAGTGCCTTTAAGCCGTCAGCTGACGGCGCATTAAAAATGCTTTCCCAGTGCCTATGGGCCGTCCACTGACGTCATGCATTTTTCTTGAATTTTCATTCGTTACTATTTCTATCAACGGACTCAAATAGAGTGTGCGTAGTAAGCCTTATATGTTTGTAGTATTAAAATGATATGTAAATGACCACACGTGAGGGGAAAGCCCATTTATTCTCATCACTGACTGGATGACCAGCCAGCACTTCGTCTCGCTTGCAAAGATGGCGGCGCAACCTTCGACAAGCGCAGCGACCAAATCAACGTATTTACACAGCTGAGCAGGCTCTGCTAATGATTTTTGACAAAGACAATAATCTTTTATTCAACGACTCACTCGAGCATGAAGGTGAGATGATGATAGTGATGGAATTGCCGACCATATTCATCAGTTATTGAGTCGGGCTGTGTGACCTCAGTGTGTGTTCAGCTGACGGCTCGCCAGCGTCGAACGAGCCAGCCTAGTGTGTACTCTGCATTGTGTGCCAGTGGCCAGTGACGTGATAGCGTGAGAGGGGAGCGCTGCCTGCTCGCGGCGTGACACGGGGCAGAGGGAAAGGTAGGGGGAGAGGAGGAGTGAAAGAGAGGGTTGAAGTCCAGCAAGGGGGCGTGGTGGGGAGAGGGGGGCGTGGTCGTGGACTGACCTGTCTGCTTAGAGTGTGAGCGTCTTGATAGACTTCTAAACTGTTTTACTTTCATTTACAGGTGTAGTGTGACAATACAAACTTTATTTTCAACTTTTTTGCTTTGTGTTCTTGTTTGGATGTGAAGATGTAGTGGTAAATACATATGTTTTTGATCGTGCAAAAAAATCTATCCAAATCTAAATGCCTAAATACTTTTTTATTATCAAAATTAAAACAAAAGAAGCCCAGATTCAAAATCTTCATTCAATTTCCTTCTGACAACAGCACCTGATGAGAACGACACCTAATGACAACAATACCTGATGACAACGACACCTGATGACAACAACACCTGATGGCAACAACACCTGATGAAAACAGCACCTGATAACGCCCAATGCCAACAACACCTGACAACAACAGTACGTGATAACGCACTAGGTCAACAACACCTGACAACAACAGTACCTGATGACGTCCAAAGTCAACAACACCTGACAACAACAGCACCAGATAACGCCAAGTGTCAACATCTAAAGACAGGAACACCCAACTTCAACAAACATCCAAGGGCAACAAACACCCTTAATTAACAGACCCCAACGTCAACTACACCGATCGACAATAACACCTGGTGATAATAACACCCAAGGCTGAAAATACCCGACGACAGCAACAACCAAGGACAACAATGCCCCACGTCAACACCTAACCACAACATACACAGCAAAGATAATACCCGGTGACGACAAAACCCGCGGCAGCAACACCAATGACAACACCCAACAACAACAATGACGACAATACCCAGTGACAAACGACCTAGTATTAACAACACTGATCGTCAACAACACCTGATGACAACAACTTTCAACAACAATAACACATGACAACAACAACTTCTAACAATAACACCTGACGACAGCAACTTCTAACAACAAAAACAACAACACCTGACGACAACAACTTTTAACAACAACACCTGATGACAACAGCTTCTAACAACAATAACACCTGACGACAACTTTTAATAAAAGAACACCTGACGACAACAATTTCTAATGACACCAACAACTTCTAACAACAACACCTGATGATGACAACTTCTAACAACAATAACACCTGACATCAACAAAACCTGATGACAACTGACAACAACGTCTAACAGCAACAATAATGAACGAAAACAACACCTGACGACAACATCTAACGACAAAATCTAACGACAACAACATGTAACGACACCAACACCGACTGACAACAACAACCAACGACAATAACATTTACCAATAACATCTAACGTCAACAACTCCGAACATGAACAAGACCGCGTGTGAACATCACCTGATGACAACATCTAACATCAACAACACATGACGACAACGAAATATAGCGACAAAATCATCTAACATGAACAAAATCAAACATCAACAACACCTGATGATGACAACATCAAGCGAAAACAACACATGACGTCAGCAACTTTCGACAACATCTAACAAAACAACGTCTAATGACGACAACATCTGACGTTAACAACATCGAACGTCAACAACACCTAATGACAACAGCACTTGATGACAACGACATTTAATGACAACAGCACCTAATGACAACAGCACCTGATGACAACGCACGAGACACACTCCAACCTGATGACAAGCAACACCTGATGACAACAGCACCTATGACAACAGCACCTGATGAACAACGCAACCTGATGACAGCAACACCTGATGACAACGCACTGATGACAACGACACCTGATAAACAACGACACATGATGACAACAGCACCTGATGACAACGACACCTAATCACAACAGCACCAACAGCACCTGATGACAACGACACCTAATAGCAACAGCACACCAACAGCACCTGATGACTACCAGCACCTGATGACAACAGCACCTGATGAAAACAACACCTAATGGCAACAGCACCTAAAGACAACAGCACCTGACGACAACGGCACCTGATGATAACGACACCTGATGACAACAGCACCTGATGACAACAGCACCTAGTGACAACAGCACCTGATGACAACAGCACCTGATGACAACGACACCTCATGACAACAACATCTGATGACAAACATGACACCTGATGACAACGACACCTGATGACAACAACACCTGATCACAACACCACCTGATGACAACGACACTAATGCAACTAACAACAGCACCAATGACAACGACACCTGATGACAACGACACCTAATGACAACAGCACCTGATGATGACATCCAATGACAACAGCACCTGATGACAACGACAGCTAATGAACAACCAGAAAACCTGATGACAACGCACAGCAAAAACACCTGATGACAACGACACCTGATGACAACGACACCTAATGCAACAGCACCTATGACAACAACACCTGATGACAACGACACCTGATGACAACAGCACCTGATGACTACGACACCTGATGACAACAGCACCTGATGACAACAGCACCTGATGACAACAACACCTGATGACAACAGCCCATGAATGACCAATGACACCTGATGACAACGACACCTGATGACAACAGCACCTGATGACTACGACACCTGATGACAACAGCACCTAATGACAACAACACCTGATGACAACAGCACCTGATGACAAAACGACACCTGATGACAACAGCACCTGATGACAACAGCACCTGATGACAACAACACCTGATGACAACGACACCTAATGACAACAGCACCTGATGACAACAGCACCTGATGACAATGGCACACGAATGACAACAGCACCTGATGACAACAGCACCTGATGAGAACGACACCTAATGACAACAACACCTGATGACAATGACACCTGATGACAACAACACCTGATGACAACAACACCTGATGACAACAGCACCTGAAAACAACAGCACCTAATGACAACGACACCTGATGACAACAGCACCTGAAGACAACAGCACCTGATGACAACAACACCTGATGACAACGACACCTAATGAGAACAGCACCTGATGACAACAGCACCTGATGACAACGAGAAGTGATGACAACAGCACCTGACGACAACGACACCTGATGACAACAGCACCTGATGACAACGACACCTAATGACAACAGCACCTGATGACAACAGCACCTGATGACAACGACACCTAATGACAACAGCACCTGATGACAAAGACACCTGACGACAATGACACCTGATGACAACAGCACCTGATGACGACACCTGATGACAACAGCACCTGATGACAACAGCACCTGATGACAACGGCACCTAATGACAACACACCACCCAACGACAAACAACGTAACACCAACATCTAATGTCAACGATACCAAGCGTCAAAAACACCAACACCAGACGACAACAACATCTAAAGACAACATCTAACGACATCAGCATCTAACAACAACAACAACTGATGACAACAACATCTCACGGCAACAACATCAACAACATGTAACATGAACAATACTGAGAGTCAAAAACAGCCGCGCCAATAACATCTAATGACAGTAACATTTACTGAAGTGGTAGTAGTTATGCCTGCGTAGCTGTGAAAGGTGTGTGGGTAATGTTAATAAGGGAGGGAAGGGGGTGGAAGATTAATGGGTGATAAGGTATAATTGGAGGGGGGGGGGAGGGTTTGAAAAAAAAGGGGGTGGGTGGGGAGGAGGGTAACGTGTGTGTGTGTGGTGTGGGGGGGGGGGGGTGGGGGGCAAGAGAAGGAGAGCTCATATCTCCCCATCCACTATGGGGTGGGGGGTATGGGTGTGGGAGGTTGGGAGGTTCAAACAAATAGTGTTGTTGAAAAAGTAAACAATGCTGTGGGATGATGTTCATTGTAACAGGTGAAATAATGTGTTGGCATCAATATGCTGATGTTGGTTGAGAAAAGATAGCAGTGATCAATGAAAACCAGGGCATCATTGTTACACACACACACACACACACACACACACACACACACACACACACACACACACACACACAAGGGGGGGGGGGGGGGACACATGTAAACAGTATTCTGGGTGAGTTATGATCATAATGAGGCTAATCAGTCACTGATGGGTGATGATCATGTGAGATCAACAGTACTATAGGAAGGTTTTCTTCTCCGTTCACTTATGCAGGAATCCTGGAGATACTGGCAAAGGCTGCTGTATGGTGAAGGCCCTCCAGTGGTCAATAAAGTTTTGCACTCATCGGTGTGTTGGCAGGCTAGGTTTCTACTTTTAGTGTTGTTGGAAATGTTCCGCTGTCACTGGGGCTGCATGGATAAATTGAAGACTCGCCAGTGTGGAATATTGTGGAGATGTGATGTCACAGTCTGAAGTGCCCTGTTCTCAGTCTCACAATGATGGTCTTCTTCGTTCACTTAGGCTGGAATCCTGGGGGTACTGACGGAGGCTGCTGTATGGTGAAGACCCTCCAGTGGTCAGTAAGGTTTTGCACTCATTGGTGAGTTGGCAGGCTAGGTTTCTACTGTGGGTTTAGCTGGGAATGTTCCACTGTCGCTGGGGCTGTACTGCATTGGTAATTTGAAGACTCACAGGTGTGGAATATAGTGGACCTGTGATGTTAAAGTCTGGAGAGCCCTATCCTCAGTCTCACAATGTTCACTTGGTCTGATCTGGGCATCCAGTAGTATGCATCCCTCTTGTTGAAGTCTGGGTGCTGCTCAAGTCATCTTCCTATTTGTCTCCTTGGAAATACTTTTGATTTATTCCAAGGAGGCTACCTTTTACAGTTGGGGCTGCTGTCCTCCTTCCTTTGTCAATGGGTCACCTTCTTCATTTCCACATATAGTGCAGTATGAAGGTGTTCACTGGATGGGAGTATTTTCAGTGACTGATAAATGGTAATCATTTTAGATCAGTAGTACCATAGGATGATGATTATTGTTACATAAGTGGAAAAATGTAGTGGTGATGGTACAATGGTGCAAGTTGGGGGGATAAAGGAAAATATCAATGGCCTGTGGGTGATGCTCATTGGCATGGATGAGATCAATAGTACTGTAGGATGATGGTCATTGTTGTACGTGGAATAATAAGGTGGCATTAGTATAATATTGCCGGTTGAGAAAGAGGGTGGAGGGGGGTAGGGGTAGATGACTGATGGGTGATGATCATGGATCATTTGAGATCAACAGTACTGTAGGATGATGATAATTGTTGTATAAGTGGGATAATGTTGTGGCGCTGGTGTAAAGTGCCGGTGGGGGAATGGGGGAGGGGTTCAAAGATGGGTGGATGATGATCATGGTCAAGGTGTAGGTATGATCCACAATGGTGTAGGATGATGGTCATTTTTGTAAAAGCAGTAGGATAGTGTATTGGCAAGTATGATAATGCCAGTGAGGGAATAAAGGAAATGATCAATGACTGATGGATGTTGATCACTGTGATGAGGGAGGTCTACAGTATTATAGGGTGGTGACCATTGTCGTAAGTGAAATAATGTGGTGGCATTGATGTAGTAATGCCGGCTGGGGGTGGGGAAGAAGACAAAAAAATGGATGATTCATGGATAATTGGTCATTGTCTTAAGTGGGACAAACAGTGCTATAGGATGGTGATCATTGCCATAAGTGAAATGGCATGATAGCATTGGCACGATAATGCCAGTTGAGTTAAAAAAAAAACCCTGGGGGGGGGGGGGGGGGGGGGGGGGCAATGATCAATGACTGATTGATGGTGATGGTTGTCATAGATGAAATCATCACCGTCTCACACACACATGCATGCATGATACATGCACGCACACACATGTACACACACCCACAGGTACATACGTACACAGGCACATCCACACACACACACACACACACACACACACACACACACACACATGCATACATACACATATGCCAAAAAAAAAAAAAAAAAAAAGAGAAAAAAGTGGCACACACAGGACATCTTATGAAGGGTGGTAATAATGATAATGGTCATATATGGGAATCTGTGTATATAAACACACACACACACCACACACACACACACACACACACACACACACACACACACACACACGAACACACACTCCCGACAAACACATGTACATACACCCAAGCATAATTACCTATATGTAGAGGGGAGAGGGGAGACACAAGCCCCTTAGTATACTTGTACACAGAGGGGTGGGGTAGGGGAACATAATGTGAACAAAGGAAAGGAAGTGGTCAGTGGGGGGGGGGGGGGGGGGGGGGAAGGGGGAGGGGACGGGGGGCACTGCAAGTTAATGTGGTGTGAGTGGGTGTGTGATTTTGTGGAATATATAGTGGGTTGCTGTTGAGGTGGTGGACAGGTGTAATCATGTAGTTGTGTTAGGATGCTGGTGATATGGGGGTGAAGGGAAAGAGCGGGGGTGTTAGAGGGGGAGGGGGGTGTTGGAGATAGGAGGGTCAACTACTTGGCCTACCCTTCTGATAGGGGTTTTGGGGGAGGGGAAGGGAGAATATTGTGTGTGTGTGTGTGTGTGTGTGTGTGTGTGTGTGTGTGTGTGTGTGTGTGTGAGGGGGGGGGGAAGGGGGGGGGGGTTAGTATGGGATAGATCAAAGGGTAGGCAGTTGATTGGTATAGGACATGGGGTGTGGTGGAAAGCGAAAGGTGAAGGAGGGTGGCTGTAAATTTAGTATGAAGTGGGAAGCGGGGGTTTTTGGGGTGATGTTGTGTGTGTGTGTGTGTGTGTGTGTGTGTGTGTGTGTGTGTGTGTGTGTGTGTGTGTGTGTGTGATTTTGAAACTAATACATATATTGTGGTCGTCTCGGGCACAATTTTACTGTGAACCTTTCCAACACATTTTACGGTGGTCCTTACCTGTACATGTTACTGTAGACTTTTCCAACTCATTTTACTGTCCACCTTTCCAGCACCTGTCACTGTGCACCTTTCCATGCACCATGTCACTGTCCACCTTTCCAGCACCTGTCACTGTCCACCTTTCCAGCACCTGTCACTGTCCACCTTTCCAGCACCTGTCACTGTCCACCTTTCCAGCACCTGTCACTGTGCACCTTTCCAGCACCTGTCACTGTGCACCTTTCCAGCACCTGTCACTGTGCACCTTTCCAGCACCTGTCACTGTGCACCTTTCCAGCACCTGTCACTGTGCACCTTTCCAGCACCTGTCACTGTGCACCTTTCCAGCACCTGTCACTGTGCACCTTTCCAGCACCTGTCACTGTGCACCTTTCCAGCACCTGTCACTGTGCACCTTTCCAGCACCTGTCACTGTGCACCTTTCCAGCACCTGTCACTGTGCACCTTTCCAGCACCTGTCACTGTGCACCTTTCCAGCACCTGTCACTGTGCACCTTTCCAGCACCTGTCACTGTGCACCTTTCCAGCACCTGTCACTGTGCACCTTTCCAGCACCTGTCACTGTGCACCTTTCCAGCACCTGTCACTGTCCCACCTTTCCTACACATTGTACTGACGATCTTTTACAACACACTTTAGTGAGGACGTTTCCAATACATTTGACTATTTTCAATTACATTATATTTCAGGCTTCTCCAAAACATTTTACTGCTGACCTAACCAATACATTTCACTACGGACTTTTCCAACACATTGCAGTGTGAATATTTCAAACACATTTTGCTGTGAACCTTTCCGAACACATTTTACTTTGAACCTGTCCTACACATTTTACTGTGACCCTCAACAGCATATTTGATTGAACCTTTCCAACACTTTACTGTGGACCTTTCCAAAACATGTGACTGTGAACCTTTCCAACACATTTTACTGTGGATATTTCCAACACATTTCACTGTGGACGTTTCTAACACAATTCACTTTTGATCTGACTGACACATTTTACTATGGACCTTTCCAATACATTTCACTGTGCACCTTTCCAAAACATTTCACTGTGTACTTTTCCAACACATTGCACTGTAGATCTTTTACAATACATTTTTAGTGTCAGCCTTTCCAACACATTTTACTATGAACTTTTCCAAAACATTTCATTGTGTGCCTAAACAACATATTTTACTGTGACCATTCCCGACACATTTTGCTGTGGACCCAGCCAACATATTTTACTGTGGACCTTTTTCAATATATTTTACCATTCCAACATATTTTATTGTTGTCCTTTCTTGCACATTTTACTGTGAAACTTTTAAAACACATTCTACTGTGTACCTTTCTAATACATTTTACTGTGGTCCTTTCCAGCATACATTATTGTGGACCTTCCAAACATATTTAACTGTGAACCTTTCCAAAACATATTACTGTGAACGTTTTAAATACAGTTTACTGTGAACGTTTCCAAAACATATTACTGTGACCGTTTCCTATACAGTTTACTGTGAACCTTTCCGAAACATTTTACTGTGGACTTTTTCGACACATTTCACTTTTGATGTAACCAGCACATTTTAATATAGACCTTTCCAATATATTTTGCTGTGCACTGTTCCAAATAAATTTCTTGCGTGCTTTTCCAACATATTGCACTGTAGACCTTTCACAACACGTTTGCTGTGTACCTTTCCAACCTCGTGTCAACCTTTCTAACACATTTTACTATGGAGCTTTCCAACACACTTTACAGGGAACTTTTCCACCAAGTTTTACTGTGGACCTAACCAACACATTTTACGGAGGACTTTTCCAATGCATTGTACTGTAGACCTTTCCAACACATTTTACTGTGGATCTTTCCATCACATTTAACGGCAGACTTTTCCAAAACATTTCACTGTAAACCTTTCGAACACATTTAACAGCAGCCTTTTCCAACACATTTCACTTGTAAACCTTCCCAAAACATTTTGAGTGTAGAGCTTTCCATCACTTGTTACTGCGCACCTGGTAAGAACGTGGGGCCGTATTCTCAGACAAGCCTACTCTCATTCCCACAGGCCAACACCAACACGGAATGTTTCTCTCTGGTTTTCATTGTTTACCCTCAGATCAGTAGCGTCCAGTGCCCTGGCCAGTGCACATCGCTTATCTTCAATCAGACGGACCAACAGAGGATGCCCCACACTCCGACCCCGAATAGAGAACGTGAAGGATGGGATAGGTTTTATTACCTCTATCCGGTTGCACCTGACAAAGGACAGAAAGCTCTGCAGATTCTTTGACTATCCATGTGTCGGTTACGGCACGTCTGAAATCGTCATATCGGGACAACGATGAAAAAGAATCCTTCCTAATAGCTTAGCGTCGGCTCTGTTCAGACACCGGGCGTTGCCTGCATCATTGTAGGTGAGTCCACTGTCTGTCGGTCTGTCTCTTTGTGTACTGGACAGACTATTACAGACCAGCAACACATTCCCCTCAACATCCAAATGGAACTCTCCCGACATATCAAAATGTCCCCTTCCCTGCCCTTTTTCCAAAACAACCAGCCAAAACACTTCCAGCGCTCCTAAGTAGAACAATGCTGGTTAATCAGAAACATTTGTGTTAAAAGCCTGTGTATACCTGTTAATTGACATTATATCTGCTCCCAGAGTCGATAATCTGAAAATACTGTCACAAGCAGTCTATTTCCTAGATCTACGTCTGAATCATCTTATTTCGTCCAAGTGATACCCAATGTCATGTAGTTATCACCAGTTCAGAAGTGGTGACAAACAAGAATTGCAGAAAAGAAAGAATCTGCATGATATAAAATGTTAATGACTTGGCTATTATATTTCCTTCCATGTGCCTTTGCTTGCACTCACAAAAAATCTGAAATGACTGTTTTCAACGCCATTCAATGTCATCGTTATGCACCAGTAGTTCATTACTTGATTATTATTATTTTTATATTTATTGTTATTATTATTATTAATATTATTATTTGTATAATTATAATCATTATCATGATTATAAGATAGTGCCTATCTGCGATTAGAGACCAAGCTCTTAGTACTTCACCATCCATGCTCTCCTTTACATAACCAGACTGTACACCTGCCTATAAACCAAGACGTCTCTCACCTGGAAAATAAGGTGATATTTTCAAGGAAACAAATGAAATGCGCTTACTTTTTTTTTTTTTTTTTTTTCCACAGACGTATCTACATTTTAAAAGTCAGAAAAGAAAGAGCATTCTCATGAATTACACACATAAATGGTGTTGACATTTCATTGATGTAAAGCTACACAGCTGAAATACCATGCACGTTGTTGTATCTTTTAGTTCACAAGATTATTTCATTTATGGGGGAAAAGTGCTAACTGGGAAAAAAAAAAACAAACAAACAAAAAAAAAAAACACATGATTTTCATACTCACATTTCCACAGTACACTAAACTACAATCAAGATGAATGCCTCACGCACTGACGGCCCAAAGTACTCAGATCATAGGTGTGACGTGACAGAAAAATGGCTACCGCCTCGTTTACTGATGCATGCAGCGTACGGCCAACATCCCTCCTTGTGTTCGAGTGTCTACTTGTTCGTGTGTTCCTACTCGTCGACCAACAAGTCGGAGGGAGGTGGAATTATGCTTGTATCCACTAATGCCTTCATGTAGGTGCGTTTTTTTTTTGTTTTTTTTTCAAACATCAGTCAAGAGAGATGATTTTGTCGAGGTGGCAACCCTCATATGACCCATTTACGGTCCGCTGAGCAACGTGAACTGGCTCTAAGGTGTCTGATGACCGGCCTGTGGATGTCGTCCTCTGTGTGTGTGTGTGTGTGTGTGTGTGTGTGTGTGTGTGTGTGTGTGTGTGTGCGCACGCGCGCGAGTATGTATGTGTTTTTGTGTATGTGAGTGTATGGATATGTTCGTATGGAGGTTGTGTGTGTGTGTGTGTGTGTGTGTGTGTGTGTGTGTGTGTGTGTGTGTGTGATGTTCCTCTTCGTTAAACGAAAAAATGTTGACATTTTGTTCATTTCTTGTTCTTAAATGTCAGAACAAATATGAGTTAATCTGACAATAAATTGGTTTCAGCCCGGTCAGCGCGCGCGTGCGCGCGCGCGCGTGTGTGTGTGTGTGTGTGTGTGTGTATCAGAGCCTGTCACTTGTATTCACGATCTCTGGGGGTCGGACTTACCGTTCTTGTTGTGCGAGCTGAGGACCAGGGAACATGAATCTCTCCTTTGTAATGTAAACGTCGACTTTAAGCCAGACGCATCAAGGCTCTGCATGAGAGATTTCTTTTCATCGCAAGTGTTTTGAGAAGGCTATAATTTTCCTTGCCCATCCAGTCTGAACCAACAACTCTCTCTCTCTCTCTCTCTCTCTCTCTCTCTCTCTCTCTCTCTCTCTCTCTCTCAGTCTGTCTCTCTTTCTGTCTGTCTGTCTGTCTGTCTGTCTGTCTGTCTTCTCTCTCTCTCTCTCTCTCTCTCTCTCTCTCTCTCTCTCTCTCTCTCTCTTTTTTCGAGTAAAGTTTTGAAGTGTTCAAACCAGTTGTCCAAAGTGATATTGTTGCTAACGTGTTTCCGTTTACATGAAAGTTTATTTACATTTTCCCCAGATTGCTTTTGATTATTCACGGAAGATAACAATTCATCTAAAAACGGTTTGTGGAAATCCTTCTCTTTGCGCTTTAACAAATGTTTGTATTCTCTACGTGCAATACAAAAAGCATTTCCGTCTTCAGAATATCCTGTTCGACGGGATATTCTGTAAAGCTTTCTTAAATTTTTCTTTGCTGCCTTACATTCATGATCATACCAGTCACCTAATACGCACAATGAGTAGATTATTGGGGCATACTTCAAAGCATGGCCATAAACAAGAATTCTGTAGAAAATGTTTAACAAGAATTCCATCCATTCAAGCCGCAACCGAACATATAAAACATTGTATTAGCCCAGTTGACTGTAATACAGAACTAATTACGCCGAGAGAAGGCACTAAGGTTTGTTTTAAGAACTGGAAACATCAGCAAACGAGTCCATATGTTGTTTACGCAGACTTCGAATCGCTTATTGTTCCTTATGAAGGACCAACCCCACAGTAACTTCCCAAAACAGTCTTAATGAGTAATCATCAGATTTGTTCATTTGCTTTCATCATTGTCAGATCGGATGGAGAGCATTCAGAGCCAGAATTATACAGAGGACCTAATGCTGCAGAATACTTCTTAAAACGCATGCAGCAAGTGCGTAATGACTGTTCTAATAATCTGAATTTATCTGAAATTAAGATGACACCTGAAGACCAAGAACAGTACGAGTCAGCCACACATTGTTGGATTTGTGGGGCGGCCTTGGTTGCCGTCGGTTTAGACCTCTCATCAGACGCAACGAATCCAACGGGTGGCCTTGGTAGCCAGCGGGTAAGAGACCATGATCACATTAGTGGGAAGTTCAGAGGAGCAGCACACAGTAAATGTAATCTTCAACTAAAGGTTGATCCTAAGACATGGAAGCTGCCCATCTTCTTTCACAACTTGCGAGGTTACGACGCTCATCTTATATTGCAAGCAGTAACCAGCGACTTTAGGGTAAAATGTATTGCACAGTCATCAGAAAAGTACATGTGTTTCAATCTGAATAATCTGTCTTTCTACGACTCTATGCAACACTTGAAGGGATCATTAGAGTCTCTGGCTATGTCATTAAAGTCCTGTCCAATAACAGAAGAATATTTTGACACATCATTGGCTAGAAAGGGAATATATCCTTATGAGTACATGAATGCATGGGAAAGGTTTGATGAAGATACACTTCCTCCTAAGGGCGCGTTCTTTTCTAGTCTTAGAGGAAAGGACATCAGTGACTCCGACTATCAGCATGCTCAAGATGCATGGCAGAAGTTGATGTGTAAAACAATGGGAGACTATCATGACGCCTATTTAATGGCAGACGTTTGTTTGTTGGCGGACGTCTTTGAAAATTACAGAAAGATCTGCATGAAACACTATAGTCTAGATCCTACTCATTATGTTTCTGCGCCCGGGATGAGTTGGGACGCTTTCTTAAAATATACCGGAGTACAGATTGACCTGTTGTCTGACCTACCAATGCTTCAGATGATTGAAAACGGATTACGTGGAGGAATTAGTATGGCGTCGCACCATTACTGTAAAGCAAACAACAAGTACTTGGACGACTATGATCCAAGTAAAAGGTCTAACTATCTTATGTATTTAGATGCAAACAATCTGTATGAATGGGCTATGGTTCAGTCACTTCCATTACGTAACTTTAAAATGTATAGTGGCGTCTCTGCGGAAGACATTCCTAATTTTGTAGAACGACTGCATACTCTTACAGCTGATCGTAAAAGAGGTCTCATTTTAGAAGTTGATTTAGAATATCCTCATGAACTCCATGACCTACATAATGACTATCCATTAGCAGCAGAAAGCCTAAAGATGACAAAAACAGAACCATCGAAGCTGGTGCCTAATCTTCGAGACAAAAAAAATTATGTCTGTCATTACAGACTTCTACAATTTTATTTAAGTCATGGTTTAAAGCTAACAGCTGTTCATCGTATAATTGCTTTTGATCAAGAACAGTTCATGAAACTATACATCATGAAGAACACTGATCTCAGAACTAAATCCACTGATGCCTCAGAAAAAGACTTTTTCAAGCTGATGAACAACAGCTGTTTTGGAAAGACTATGGAGAATCCGCACAAGCGTAAAGATGTCAGATTGGTTACCAGAGAGAACGACGCAATTAAGCTGACTTCAAAACCTAATTATCAGGACTTTAGAAGATTTCATGATCAGCTTTTTGGCATAATGATGAAGAAAAAGAAAGTCAAATTGGACAAACCTGTTTTTATTGGGTTTACTGTTTTAGAGCTGTCAAAGCTTTTGATGTTAGAATTTCTTTATGACTACTTTAAACCCTTGTATCCAGAGTCCAGAGTACTTTACACAGATACAGACAGTTTTGTTATAGATATCCCTACTGAAGACGTCTATAAAGACATGGAATTAGAAGTAGCTAAAGGGCATGCAGGATGGTACGACACATCTGATTACCCTAAAGATTCGCCTTTACATTCAACTGTTAATAAGAAGGTTTTAGGCAAGATGAAGGATGAATTATCTGGCATGGTGATCAAGGAGTTTATTGGTTTAAGATCGAAAATGTACAGTGTTTCATGCCAGGAGAAAACCATCAAGACAGCAAAAGGCATATCTGGCAGTGTTGTAGTCAAGCATATCACATGACAACTACAAAGAAGCATTGTTTGACAATAAGACTTTCTATCATAACAACGCGAATCTGCGATCTAATCTACATGAGATCAACACAACTGTTGTAACAAAGAAGTCATTAGATAGTACAAACACTAAACGAGTATTTGTTAATCCAGAGTATTCATATGCAATTGGGCACTGGAGAGCAGTATAATTGTATATCTTCATGCGGGAGACGCGAACTCTGTACGCGATGACGCGAACTATGTACGCGATGACGCGAACTCTGTTCGCAATGACGCGAACTATGTACGCGATGTTTATATTTTTCCTCAACTTTTATCATAAGCGTAATTGTATCATCATCCAATTTAGCCATATTATTATTTATGTTTGCTAAATGTGTTCGAATTTTTTTTATCATTTCAAGATATTCTTTATCCCAATTTGGGGGCGATGTTTTGGGTTGTGGCTGTTCTAGCATGAGATCATCAGTCTTCTTAAATATTTCTCTAATACTGCGATTATAATGATATAATTCTTGCATTAATTTCAAGGCCTCTTCCTTCACTATTCTTGCTTCATTCTGTGCTTCCTTTTGAGCTTCCATTTTAGACTCAAATATATTTACATAAATCAATTAAACGGAACTGTGTCTGGCGGGATTATTTGCAGTTCTTCCTTCACAAAAGATCTTTGTGGGGCTGGTCGTTTTGTTGTGTCAGTTTCTCGTAAATAATACACAGGCGGATTCATCTTTACGATTCTTTTTATTTCATATGGGTCAACACTCCAAACTGGATCTGTTGCCCTGATGCGAGTGTCCCCTTCTGCTTCTCCCGGTAAATAAAGGTACCTTACTTTCAAACCAAATGGTAATAGTTTGCCGGATGAACTGGAGTCTCCTTCAGAGATAGAGTCTCCTTCAACAACATTTGTTGATTTTCGTTTGATTGCTTGTACTGATTTTAGACCCGTTAATTTAAATTCTTCATTATTCATTGCGCGCAAAACTGAGGGCAGTCTTCTAACCCATTCTGTGTTGCGAGAATTGACAGTCAGCTCTCTATGATACTGGTAGGAGAAAAGTCTTTCAGATAACTGTTTGTTAAAGTTTTCAACCAAAGCCTGTGATCTGTGAACTCCTGGAATGCCTCTTTTAATGGTAACTCTATGTTTTAACAATAATTGATTCACTTGGCCTTTAAATTCTTTTCCATCATCGACTTGAATCATGCGAGGATAAATTAAGGGGCCCCGTTGATATATCAGTTGTATGGCGACAGCAACAGCAGAAGCAGTCTTTTGTGTTAATGGTTCCGCATCTTTGTATCTTGAAGCCATGTCTATGACTGTAAGTGCGTACTTAAATCTTTTTCGTCTAATCGTATCATGGGGTAAATATAGAAGGTCCATTTGATGGGTGTCGTTTGGTGTTGTATTCACAAAGTGCGGTCTCTGTATTTGTTTAGGCGCTGGTAGATAAATTTGCCAAATCGCTTGTTTAGATAACCATTCCTTTGCTGTTTGTTCACTGACTCCCGCTGCTTGGCTTAGCTTTTTAATTGCCGTTATTCCCTTCCAATATCCTTTAGGCGAATAATAGATTTTGTTCATTTTTTATTCAGCCAATACTTTGTGCAACAAAATACACAACGGTCATACCAATAGCAATAAACACGAGTTCTTGCATCTTTTGTTTTTCTGATGGTTGATAAAAGTCACTGAATTTTGGTGGCGGCAATGTCTCGATTGGTTTGCCTGTTACTAGATAATATTCTTTTATTGCTTGATCAACATCTTTAAATGTGTAAGCTGCATGTCCCTGTTTTTTCAGTTTGTCGTTAATAAAATCTAACTGCTCAATTCTATGCTTTTCATACGCGGCTTGTGCCGCGGCTAGTTCCTCCATAGCTTTGTTATGTCTTTTTCTCTCGCCGTTATCCCGTAGTTTACTAAATGCGTAATTACTTCCGCTAAAAGCAAGCGCATTAACCACAGCGCCACCTATCATCATTACGAGTGAAGCCATTTTTATAAATGTATTTTTTTTTTTTACATATTTATATTCTCCGGAATTATTCCTTGCTTAACTAGAAAATCTTTCGTAGCAAATGAAGCTGTAATAATAGCAATCAGTTTTGCCGAGTCTTCAAAGTCTAGCTTGCCAAGATCTGCCGGTTTTATTTTTAACAAGCTTTTACCAAGCATTGAGTATCCTACACTTAGACCTCCAATAACAGCAGAATGGTATACAAGGTTAACAACAGTTTTTTCGGAGCTCATTTTTTTTTTTAAATAAAATAATTGTAATTAATAAAAAACATGAATAGCGACGATCTAATACAGCTACAGGGTAGCCTACCTCCTGAACTTATGATTACAAATGATCAAGTTCATACAGAGACAGGGTCGTCTATTATGCTCAAAAAAGAAAGGCTGTATTCTTTAGCAGCATGTGGAAAAACAAAACAGTACCTTGGAAATGAATTCAGCATAGAACAGATTCAACAGATGTCGCCACAAGACATTGTAAAGTATCACAACAGGTAATAAGCGCAACTGGGGTCAAGAATGGTAAAAAGCGTCGGTCAAACGGTTCTTAGTTTGTACACTAAACTAGTAGCTAGATTTGCGCCCATTGATTCTGAACAAGATTTTATGTATGATTTAGCACAGGATCCAGTTTTAACAAAGTCATTAGAGTCTCTAGGATGTGATCTATATTACAGATTTGGAACATTATTGTCGCCAGTAATTATGGGATTAATTACTTTTAATCATATAGATTTTATTTCCCTTAAAAATGACCGAGCCAGAAAAACAGCAGAATCAGAATCAGGAAACATTGAATCAGGAAACAGTGAATCAGGTGGTGAAAGTGACCAGTAAAAAGCATCCTGGACGCATTGCAGCAGGAAAAAAATTAGCAGAGTGGAACAAACAAACAAAATTAAAGTTGCAAGCACAGAATATAACTCATAATGAAAAAGTGCCAGAGCCACAGCCAGTTGTTATAAAAACACCAGAACAAGTTGATTCAAGACCTATAGAGACAGCAACGCCAAAGTCGTTATGGAATATTGAACTTAAAGCAGTTGCCACTTTGGGCGTCATTGCTGTTGGGGTTGGTTATTACGGTTATAAAATATATAAACAACGCCAGCAAAAACCAAAGCCGTCCAAAAAATCTCAGCCACTAAATACAGAAACCGAACAAAAAAGCATCCCAGAACCGCCAACAACAAGACTTCATTTTGATCCATTTCAGATGCAATAATATTTCAAGAACTTAATAAATAATTATAAGTTAACTTGAATAAGAACTTGGTTGTACTTAGAGGATGACTTAATTATGATCTTGGGGCGACTTTAGTTAAGAACTTGGGGTGACTTAAGTAGGAACTTAGAGGTGACTTGGAGTGCGTGACTTGGGGCGACTTGGGGTGCGTGACTTGGGGTGACTTGGGGTGCGTGACTTGGGGCGACTTGGGGTGCGTGACTTGGGGTGACTTGGGGTGCGTGACTTGGGGGTAACAAAAGTGGAACTGGTAGGACCACTTGACAACTGATAGGTGGCTCTCGCTGTATAGCGAAGAACGTGTTAGCGCGCGCCCGCTCGTCTGTCCTCGTTACAGGAGCCACTACATCCTGTTGGCTCGCTGCTAAACTGGGACGTTCACGCATGAACGGCTATTTTAAGTAACAGACCGCAGCCCTCTCGCTGTTTGACGGCTCTTGTTCGCCAGTTAGTTTACGCCTGTCACTGAACATTTTGGAGCTTTTTGTGGAGATAGTGGCGCCACTCACTACCCCACCCCGTTCTGTTAGGCGTACAAAAGAGAACTCTAACTTTGCCAGAAGTTTCGAACATTTCTTCAACAGTTAAAAGCTTATTAAAGTTAACAACATCAGAGAACGAGGAAATGCCGATTCTAGAGCTAGCGCCCCGAATTTTTATGAGGGGCGATTGATCTAGAATCGGCATTTCCTCGTTCTCTAATAGTGTTGTCACATTTCTTTGTTCGAAGCCTAACAGCTCTGTGCTGAACATTTTAAAGTCGGATAAAAAAAAAAAAAAAAAAAAATGAAGAGCGGAGACCAGAAAGAAGACTATAACAATAGTCTAACCCACATAGAATCCGAGATGAAAGAAGCCGTGCTGTACTTGCTAGTGGAAGAATACTAGGCCTGACCACAGCGATCTTCCCCAGATGAGATTAAGAAGTGTGACAAAGAGATGATCTGTGATCATCCATGGGTAGCGTGTCATCGACACTAGGGCCAAGCTATCGGACAGAGGGCTTAAAAGCGACTGAAACTGAGTCTAAGACCAAAGACATTTGGCTGACCAACAGTTAAAAACAAGAAATGAAACGCACCACTAAATTGAAAAAAAAATATATCACAGACAGCGGACAAAATTGCAATGGAAGCATCATGTTCTCAATGTTTAAGATTTCCGCAGTAGGCACCGGAACATGACAAAAGTAGAAAAGGACAACAGGTGGTAAGAGAGACAACAACGCCACATCTTCCGAGGGAAGACTGCTTATCATTCAGGCTTACCGCCCTTGTGTTGTGTGGCGACTGCACACCCCAAATTAATGCGCTAAGGCTTTGCTTAAGGAGTCGAGTATTTATAGACGTGATTGTGTCTGAAAGTTGATTCTCCTCATTTTCTTTCATATGGCCATCAAGGTACAAGCCAGGTGGTTCCATGCAGACAGATTAAAATCAAAGGAATGGGATTATTTTGGGCTCTTGAAGCTGGCGCGAAAATAGGGTGATGGATGAGTGCAAAGGCCTGAAATGTGTGTCATACGTCAACTAAGGGGAAGGTCATGTATTTGAAGATTGTGATGTCTTTGGTGAAGATCCCCCAATTAAGGGGAATGATTGGTGGAGAGTTGTTCACTTGATCAATTATCAGTTTAACATCAAATGCTGGTTCAGATTTATCGTAGGCCTCAAAACGCCCACATGGATTGTATAGTGTTTTAGTGCAAAAGTGCAAAATCCTTATTGTGGCATGTGGCCACATCTCCAGAGGGAAGACTGCTTATCATCCAGAGTTACCGCCCCTGTGTCGTGTGGTTGGTTAGGTTCCATTTCATCATCCAGGGTTACCGCCCCTGTGTCGTGTGGTTGGTTAGGTTCCATTTCGTCCTTTCCCTTTTTTGCCCTTTCACTTGTTCGCGTTTTTTTTTTCTTTCTAATGGTTTTTTCTTTTTTTTTTTTTTTTTAGCTTAGCCATGTCTGAAGTTGTACTGTCTTCACCTGTCAGCGGAACAGCAATGAGAGAGGCAGCGGGATGCACACGGCAGTTGCTTGACGGTGGCGTTTTTTTTTTGCCGCTGGGTTCTGCAGTCATGAAAAAGGGGCTGATAGACCCATGGGGAACGCTCCCAAGGAGGTTCTGTCGTGTCGCATCCAGTGGCCATTACAAATGGCATCTGTCAGGGAGCAGTTATGACCCTTGACGTCTCAATGGAATGCCCTGAACGTGCCTGTACCTTATGTGAACACAGCTCAGGCTTCCAAGGGTGGTGCTGGATTGCTCTCAGCCTGTTTGACAGTTGAAGACAGTACTTCCCACCCGCAACTTCGGGTGTATCTTTTCCTGCCTTATTTTTTTTCCTGCCCTTTTGTTTCCTTAAGTTACAGTCCTGTTGTTTTGTTCCCCGTGGCAGTCTCACTTCGCCGTTTTCTACTATCCATTTTTTTTTCTTTCTGAGCTTCAAATGAGTTCCAAACTCAATGAGTCTTCGCTGTCATAGCACACGACCCTTGATTGTCCTTTTTGTCAACTTTGAGGCAATTCGTGGTCGTCGGCGTTTGATTTCTTGGCACACAAAACTTACGTGCCTGCAATGTTGTCGACACCTGGGTCGTGTGAAAAAAAGTTTAAAAACAGATATGCTTGCTTATCAAGCATGCATATCAATCAGCTCATTGATCTACATGACTAATCCAAACAGTAAAGTTTCCCCGAGTCATATGAAACTGTGTGAGGTCTTATGTTGCACAGCACACTGTGAAAAGAATGAGTGCGGCCTGCGCGCAGCTATTTTGCGATAACAAAGTCGACCTTTCGACCTGTTTTGGAACAACACTGAAAAACAAAACAAAACAAAGCAAATGAAAACAACAAAAAAAGCGTTATACACGGTCTACAGTGTAAGGGAAATAACTGTGTAAGGAAAATAGTCGATCTAAACGGTCGTGTACTCTTCCTTTAATTGGACGTCGCTTAGTGTATTTGGGGGAAAAAAATCCACCGATGCTTAAGGTTTCGGCACAACGCCAATTAAGTAAGGACTGTCGCCTGCCTACGCTCGCTCAAGACAGACTCTGACAAACACACACACACACACACACACACACACACACACACACACACACACACACACACACACACACTGTCAAGCTCGGTAAGACTTGAACTGGAGTGGAAAGACAGAGAAATAGGCCTATCAGTTCTAGCGCCCCCTTTCACTAACTAAATGAGAAATCTTTGAACAGATATCTTTCACACGAATTTATTCTCTTTCACTCACACATTCATGTCCCAAACAAAACATCATGACGCATCATATACACCAATTACAAAATAAACCCACGTAGCGCTGCCCGAGGCAGCACCAAGGAAACAACATAGTATTACACGACATAAAAGTATTTAAAACTTCAAGTGCGCACCAAAGAAGCGATCCACAGAAGATACTGAAGAATGAATAACGTTCCAAAACGAAGAATAATGTAGGTGATAACAGCATATAACACCAGCAGGGACTCCACACGGCGCCGAGCCACCCACAAATACAACTGAACTATAGTCCCACAAAACACAGTAACCGACGTCGAACCCCAGAAGAAAACAGCTGGTCACAAACACAAGCGATGAAGAAGACGAAAACAGGGTTTCCACACAACAAGCACAATAAATCACGTCGAACTATCAGAAGAAGAACCGCAAATTCACAAAGCACAGCGATCCATAGAAGAAGAACCGCAGATTTACAAGGCACAGCAATCCATAGCAGAAGAACCGCAGATTCACAAAACACAGCAATCCTCAGAAGAAGAATCGCAGATTCACAAAAACACAGCAATCCATAGAAGAAGAACCGCAGATTCATAAAGCACAGAAGTTCATAGCAGAAGAACCGCAAATTCACAGAACACAGCGATCCATAGAAGAAGAACCGCAGATTCATAAAACACAGCAATCCTTAGAAGAAGAACCGCAGATTCATAAAGCACAGTAGTTCATAGAAGAAGAACCGCAGATTCACAGAACACAGCAATCCATAGAAGAGGAACCGCAGATTCACAAAACGCAGCAATCCTTAGAGGAAGAACCGCAGATTCACAAAACACAGCGATCCTTAGAAGAAGAACCGCAGATTCATAAAGCACGGTAATCCACGTTAAACCACAAAAAGAATCCGGCTGCATCCAATTCCCATACGTACGGCATCACAGACGAACCACTGACATCACCCCATGGAAATAGCAACGGATGAATAAACAAAACAAACAAACAAATCCAGTGCCAGGCTGGACACAAGGCCCGTCCGTTTCTTCTCCTCCCTTAAACAACGCCCCGATTACCACATTTAAAAAAATGACGTAAATCTTTTTTACATCATTGGTTACGTCATATCTGTACAAACTTTATTATGCTTTTTCTTGCAAGATCGGAGGAAGAATTTCCAAAATATGTTTACATGCAAAAAGCACCTCAATATGGGTCTGAGCTGTTGCACACAAACAAGCCTTTATCAATAAATATCCATGCCTTATAGCTATTTACTTATTACGTACAATCATGCCTTTATCAATAAATATCCATGCCTTATAGCTATTTACTTATTACATACAATCATGCCTTTATCAATAAATATCCATGCCTTATAGCTATTTACTTATTACATACAATCATGCCTTTATCAATAAATATCCATGCCTTATAGCTATTTACTTATTACATACAATCAACCTAACCAGGCTAGTCAATAATAGGTGTGCATGCCTTGGACTAAACAAGGATACATAGGACACATGGTGCTGTACACTGATGACTGGAAGCACCACACATAAGAACAGAAATGCAACCTACCCCTACCGACTGAGAGGTATAGAAGGTTACAATACTAACAGACACACAGAAAACTATTTTCACCTCTAGGACACAAAGTCCAACTACAGGTACAATCATTAACCAGAGACTGGCTTTGACCACCCTAACTGCAAACCGACTGTAACAGAGAGGGGAACTAAACACCAACTGACTCCTCTCTACCTAGCAAGCTAACAGAAGTTAACAGACCACTGTTCACATACAATAATCAATCAACAAACGCATTACAGATAGCAAAGTACAAACCTAGCACAACAGGCATGTAACAAACACAAACACAGGCCCAAATGAACAAAACTAGGCATGTGAGTTTGTCCTAGTTGGCCCAGGCTTCCCAGGCATGCTGTCCTAATTAAACTCTCCCGTCCTTAAATGCAAAGTGAAGAAAAAACTAAAAATGAACAGAACTGCACACACACACACACACACACACACACACACACACACACACACACACACACACACACACCCCTCTCTCTCTCTCTCTCTCTCTCTCTCTCTCTCACACACACACACACACACACACACACACACACACACACACACACACACACACACACACACACAACGCACGCACGCACGCACGCCTGCGCTCGCACACATTACGTGATCCCACAGCAAACCCAAACCACACCACACCATTGTAACGAACTGATTTCTGCCTGGTGAAAGGGAGGGGAGGTAAGGAGTGGTGGAAGAAATCTGGCTTAATCAGTTAAGTTATCATCCTTGGGATCACACACACACACACACACACACACACACACACACACACACACACACACACACACACGCACGCACGCACGCACGCACACAGCACACACACCACACACACCCCAAACCACACACACACACACACACATATATATATATATATATATATATATATATATATGTATATGTATTAGCCCATCTCGTAGTATAAGTCCACCCCCTACTTTGAGGCTAAAACGGTGCGAAGGGTGAAATACCTTGTATAAGCCCCCCCCCCCCCCCCCCCCCCCCCACTTTTAGCTTTAATTTTTTTTTTCAACTCTCTCTCTCTTACTCCCCCTCTCCCCATCCCTCTTTCTCTCTCTCTCTCTTTCCCCCTCTCTCTCCTAGATCATTCTCTCTCTGCATGTGTGTGTGTGCCCAAGAGAGAGTCGTCATATTTCCGTAGTGATGTCAACCTTTTACACTTTGGATCACCGGAAGTGACCAACAGGCCCTGTTTTCTTTTCAGTTAATGGACTATGCCTCGTCGGAAGTCATATTCAGTGGATTTCAAACTTTCTGCCCTCCAGTTCTGACGAAATCACAATGTTTCTGAAACTGCCAAAGAGTTTGGAGTTGATAGAAAACAGGTGCGGCAGTGGAATGAAATGAGGCATGTCTTGATACAGAATCAAACAGGGAAACAAAGGGAGCAGAAGAAGATTCATCCTGGTAAACGCGTTGCATCAGAAGAATTAGATCCGGCTGTGCTTGATTATTTGGATCAAGAACGAGCAGCAGGAAGGGTTGTTCGCAACAAAGGCCTCAAAATCAGAGCTTTAGAAATAGCAGGTAAGCCTTCTTTCTTTTCCAACACTGTTTCTAACAAGTTGCATGCATGTTCGTGTGTGTGTGTGTGTGTGTGTGTAAAAGTTCAGTGGTATTTTTAAAACATCACATATCTTTGCACAGATTGGTAAAGGCACGTGAAATGGATTATGTTGATTCCGCTTTCTTTTGCAGGTGCTTTGCAGCTGGATGGGTTCGTGGCTTCAGACATGTGGGTTCAACGCTGGAAAAGGCGCCATGGCATATCAACACGAAGAAGCACCTCCATCAGCCAGAAGGTGCCAGGGGATTTCCGGGATCTGCTCTCTAATTACCGGCGTGCTGTACTGATGCTGCGGAGACGCCATCACTATCCCTTGAACTGCATCATGAATATGGATCAAACAATGGTGAGATTTGATAGGCTGCCTCAAAGGACCAATGACAGAAAAGGTTGTCGTCAGGTCAGAACAAAGACAACGAGAACGGAAAAACGGGGCTTCACTGTAGCCTTCTTTGTTGCAGCAGACGGGACAAAGTTCCCAGCGATGATCATCTTCAAGGAAAGAAATGGCCTGATCCCTCCACGGGTCTGTCAACAGCTGCAGGTGCCAGATAACGTCCGAGTTCATGCCACGCGGAATGGGTGGATAACTTGAGAGGCTCTGTTTGTGTGGGTCAGGCGAATCCTGGGCCCAGCAGATGACCGGCGATTGTTGGTACTGGATAGCTACCCGGCTGATCGCACCCAAGAAGTGAGGGAAGCCCTACAAGAGTGCGACGTGGATTGGTGGTACATTCCTGGGGCTGCACCCCTCTCGCCCAACCAGTGGACGTAAGCGTCACATAGCCTTTCAAAGATGCCATGCATGACAGCTGGGTCACCTGGATGAGACAAGACCGTCCACTGACAGCCGCGGGCAATCTGAGGCAACCAACTCGACAGGACGTCATCAGCTGGGTGGGCAGAGCCTGGGAGAGCGTCAGACCTGACATCATCGTCACTGCCTTCAAGAGATGTGCTATCTCCAATGCCATGGATGGATCAGAAGATGACCAGACTCTGGAGTGGTTTCCAGAGGACATTGGGGTTCACCTTCCCGCTGCCAACGATGCTCATAACCAGGAGGAGGAAGAGGAGGAAGAAGAGGAAGAGGGGAGAGGAGACGAAGAAGACTTCTTTGGATTTGACTAGGGTCACTGACAATTCATGCAATCTCACTAAAGGGAGAGAAGACGAAGAAGACTTCTTTGGATTTGACTAGGGTCACTTACAATTCATGCAATCTCACTAAAGGGAGAGAAGACGAAGAATACTTCTTTGGATTTGACTAGGGTCACTGACAATTCATGCAATCTGACTAAAGAAGAAAAGGAGTTAGCTAGATTAGAAAGTGACTTTAATTATTTTTTTAAATGAAGGATAAGTCATTGAATTGCCCATTTTTTGTTTAGACAATCCCTAAAGAGAAAAGGACAAATGATTTTTTTTTTTTTATGAAAGATAAATCAGTTTTTCCCATACAGTATTTTTGTTTAGACAATCCTTGAAGAGAAAAGGTCAAGTGACCTTTTTTTTTAAAAAATGAAAGATAAATCATTGATTTTCCCCCATATTCTTTTTCAGGCAATCCCTGAAGAGAAAACCTTTATAAATTAAAATCATTATACCACTGCGTCCGTCTAGCTCTCTCTATAGCTGTATGCTCGTGTTTGTATTGTGTGTGTGTGTGTGTGTGTGTGTGATGGATTTAGAAAGCATTCTGGAAGTAACATGTTGTATAGTTTCCCTTTTATGGGTAATAAAGTTTCCTGCAGAGGGTAAATACCGTGTATAGGCCCATCCCCTTCTTTGGGCCTTAAACTGTGCGAAGGAGGGATGGGCTTATACTCGGTATTTTACGGTATATACAAAATTGTTCAGCATTATATATATATATATATATATATATAATATGTATGTGTGTGTGTGTGTTGGGGGGGGGGGGGGGGGTATGTGTGTGAAAACTTCCTCCAGTTAATCTCATTATGATCACATGATCATAACTCACCCAGAACATTGTTTACGTGTGGTCCACCACCCACCCACCCCCTTTTGTGTGTGTGTGTGTGTGTGCGTGTGTGTGTGTGTGTGTGTGTGTGTGTGTGTGTGCGTGCGTGCGTGCGTGCGTGCGTGTGTGCGTGCGTGCGTGCGTGCGTTCGTGCGTGCGTGCGTGCGTGCGTGTGTGTTGTGTGTGTGTGTTGTGTGTGTGTGTGCAACACATGATACCCTGTTTTTCATTGATCACTGCTATCTTCTCCCAACAAACAGCAGCATATTGATGCCAACACATTATTTCACCTGTTACAATGAACATCATCCCACAGCATTGTTTACTTTTTTAAACAACACTATTTATATGAACCTCCCAACCTCCCACCCCCCCCCCCCCCAACCCCATAGTGGATGAAGAGATATGAGCTCTCCTTCTCTTGCCCCCTCCCCCCCCCCCCACACACATTACCCTCCTCCCCACCCACCCTACCCCCCCCCTCCTTTTTTCTCAACCCCCCCCCCCCGCCCCCAATTATACCTCATCACCCATTTACCTTCCATCCCCTTCCCTCCCTTATTAACATTACCCACACACCTTTCACAACTACCCACGCATAACTACTACCACCTCTTTCATCACCCAGCGAAATCATTTATTTCATTCACCTAGCCTTTTTTTCCCCTTTAAATTACAGTTTCTTTCATTCTATATATATATATATATATATATATATATATAATATATATATATATATATATATAATTTTTTCCCCAATTGCACTCTTCCACCATTTTCTTCTCCCTCAGAAAATGAAAATTTCCTCATGACTCACTTGATGAGAAAAATTTGCCAAGTGAAAAGTCTTTCTTCAAGCAAGAATATACAATATAGCAGTCCACTCGAAAGTTAAACACTTTTTTTTCATTCTTCACAATGGACTGACTTGAAAAAAAAAAGAAAACACTTGTAACACATCAAATGTATTGCACACATTCACAAAGTAACATTCTACTATGATACATCAATGCCAATACATATGCACTTTTGGAAAAAGATCAGTCACAACTACTTAGTAATTCAGATTGACAGTAGCACATGTCAATAAAGTCTGTCCACAATGAAAACAAACTGCAGAAACAGTCTTTCCTTTTTTACGCAGTTACAGCTGCACGAAGGATACTGTGCACTCACGCACGGGACAGAAAATCTGCCATGACATTCTGAGTTCCAGGTAATGGCTCAATGTCAAACTTGAACTCCTGCAATGACAAAGCCCATCTTAACAGCCTGCTATTTTTGGTCTTGGACGACTGCAAAAACGTCAATGGCCTGTGGTCGGTTTGAAACTGAAACTGTCTCCCAGTAAGGAATCTGGCAAATTTCTCACAAGCCCAAACAATGGCAAGACACTCCCTCTCAATTGTTGAGTATTTGACTTGTGTGTTAGAGAACTTTTTACTTGCATATTGCACAAGGTGTGACAATCCATTCTTTTCTTGCAAAAGTACAGCTCCCATGCCTTTGGAGCTGGCATCAGTTCTCAAAACAAAATCCTCTGAAAGAGAGGGCAAAAGCAGTACAGGGAATGAATTGAGGGTGTTTTGAACTCATTCCAGAGCTTTCTGGCACTCAGCTGACCAGACGATACTTTTGTTTTTTGTTCCTTTTGTTAAGTCACTCAAAGGGGCTGTCAAGGACGCAAAGTGCGGTACATATCTTCTGTAATAGGACAAAAATCCAAGGAGTGATCTTATCCGTTTCTTTGTAGTGGGTCTCTTCAAGGCCAAGATCTTTTCTACTTTCTTTTCCTCTGGTGTCATTTTCCCAACAGAAATGACATGACCTAAAAACTCAAGAGTCTTGAATCCAGCACGAATTTTTGATGGTCTAGCCGTCAGACCAAAACTCCGGAGTTTACAAAAAACAGCTCTCAAGTTATCCAGAAGATCATTCCATGACTTTGCAGCAAGCAAAATGTCATCAAAAAAACTTACTGCTCCACACTCATGAAGTTTTAGTGCGCGCATCATTCTGGCAAAAGAAGCTGGGGCGTTTTGTAATCCAAATGGCATTTTCGTCCATTGAAACAGTCCAAAAGGTGTCTGAAAAGCTGTTTTTTCCTTGTCTGCTTCAGACATCAGGATTTGCCAATACCCTTTAGTTAAGTCTATTTTGACAAAATACTTTTCTTCTGACAGTTTACAAAGAAGTTCCTCAATGTCTGGGATAGGTTCTGCATCAAACACAGTGATTTTGTTTAACTTCCTGTGATCGATGCAAAACCGCACCGAGCCATCAGGTTTGTCCACCAATACAACTGGTGAGCTGTATGGTGACGAGGACGGTTCAGTAACTTTCAACCCGAGCATAACTTGAATCTCTCTTTCGACAAGCTGTTTTTTCGCAAATGGGAAGGGGTATGGTTTGACTCGGACTGGGTTTTCCGTACTCAACTGAATAGTATGGGGTTCAATTGTTGTCACTGTCCCTGGGATATCAGTCAGGACATCCTGAAAGTCCTTCAAAATACCTTCCAATTGTTCTAACTGAATCAAAGATAAATCATCACACAAAACATCATGACAAGTTTCTCCCTTGACAGAAAGAGTGGGCAGAGGTACAGTATCATCTATACTGGTAGATGTAAACAATCCCACATTTGTTGTTTGTACAGTCTTTGCTCTGTCTCTGTATGTGGCATCAGGTACAAAATCAGAACCAATGATTTCTGTAACAGCCACATCTGTTCCAGACACTGGACATATCCATTCAATTGACTCGTTAATGGCAACATTTGTATGTTCAACATACTTTTTTTTAGCATGTTTACATGGAATACCTTTTCAGCATTTGCCATTTTCACTTTGTAGTTCACTCCAGAAAGTTTTCCAATGACATCAAAAGGACCTTTCCACATGACACGAAGTTTGTTGTGTTCATCTGTCAGTAGGACAAGTACCTTGTCACCTACACTGAATGAACGTGCCTTTGCTTTCCTGTCAGCAAAGTCCTTATACATGTCAGTTTTCCTGTCAGCTGACTGTTGGGCAAGTTCACATGCGTCTTTTATTCGATTATGCCGGTCATGGACGTATTGGTAAACGTTCTTGTCGTCAGGAATGTCAGACAGTCTGCTTTGCAGTAGAAAGTATAGTCGTCAGTGTCTCGTCGCTTCTCTGCATAGTCTTCAAAATGTCTGGCGCAACTTTAAGTTCATCCAGTTTTGAAACCTTGAGCGATTTTGTTGGTTTTCCCTGCTCTACAACTTTTGATCTTGTGCTGATGAGACAAGGAACGAAAGATCCTCTGGCACCACCATGTACTGTCGCGACACCTGGTAGATTTCCCAAAATCAAATCGTAAACTGGGTTCTCAATAACACAGGCAGTAAGCGACCCGGAGTAGTATGGTGTATCGACGGAAATTTTTGCCAGTGGAAAAGTTTCAATTTTTCCACCAAACGATCTGCATCTCTGAACATTGTTCAAGATATTGGTCCGGTAGAACAAAAGATTTCCTTACACCAGCTGTGGTGCAACCTGTATCTCGCAAAACAGAACCTTGTAAACCATTAATGGCACAATCCTCCAAAAGAAGACCATCAATGGACTGATCTGGCGCCAAAACAAGACCTTCACATGTAGTGGAAACAAATCCAGTCTTTGCTCCACTTCCTTTGAAAGGACAGTCCCGTTTCAAATGGAATTTGCCCTCACAAAAATGGCAACGCATGGTTTGGTTGGCGGACAGCTGGTTACTGTCAGTCTGTGAACCTCGACCATGTCCACGAACTGGACCAAAGGGTCTGCGCGGTTGTTGTTCACCACGCCCTCGGAAAGGAATAGGTCGTTCCGGTGGTGAGTATTGGTACTGACGGAAATCACCAGAACCGACATGGCCCTGACCGCGGAAAGGTCTTTGTCTGTTGCCAAAAGACATGTAACTGTGAGGACCTTGGAATGAAGCGCGATTTCCTCTTCTATAGTTTCCTTGTCCAGAATGTATTTGAAATGCCGGTGAGACTCGAAAAGGGACGAATCCCCCTTGCCGGCAACACCTTTATCTGGATGAGCAATACAGTACTGATCCGCCATCTGACACATTTCTTCAACGTTATCGAACTGTCTTTCTTTAAGGAAAGTGGCCAAATCTTTGCTGACGCTCTGAAAAAGTTGCTCTCGAAGAAGCAATTCTCGCAAGGATTCGAAAGTCTTATTCGTCTTTGTTAGCTCTATCCATCTGTCTAAACAATGACTCATTCTTATTAAAAAAGACGGAAATGATTCTCCCTTGTCAGGACGAACTGATCGGAAACGCTCACGAAAACGGTCAGCGGAACACTGAAACTTCTTTAAGAGTTCTTCTTTTAATTGGTCCCAAGTCAACCCTTCTTTTGCCGCGAGTGTGTGGTATAGTGCCAAAGCGCTTCCCTTACACAGCGACGCGATAAACAATGTCCATTTCTCCTTCGGCCTACACAAGATGTAGCGTGGTTCTCGAACCGAAAAAGAAAACTGTCAATGTCGTCGGTTTTTTCTTCGAACGGCGGCAACTTCGGGATGTATGTTGACTTCGGATGAAATGTACTCGCGGAACCGACCGGTGGAGGTGGTGGAGGTTCTCTCGATGCCTGTAATTTTTTAATTTCCGCATCAGTCTCTAATTCAAGTTGTCTCAATTTAAATTGCCGTTCCTTATCCTCTCTCTCTCTGTCTGTAGTTTTTTTTCCTCAAACTCTAATCTTTTAAAAAATTTTCTTCCATCTCTTTCTGTTAGTTTTTTTTCTTCAAACTCTAATCTTTTTAGATTTTCTTGTCGTTCTTTATCTTTTTCTTCTAATTGTTTCTGTTTTTCCTGTCTCTCTCTCTCTCTCTCTCTCTCTCTCTCTCTCTCTCTCTCTCTCTCTCTTCTCTCTCTCTCTCTCTCTGTCTGTCTGCCCTGTCCAGACATTGTTGGATATTGTTTGCTAATTTATCACCTTCAAAGCCTAAACGCTCGGCCTGTCGTACATATTCATCAAAATTTTCCATCATGAATAGTTACCACAAACAAACAAGAAACAATGACTAAATATGACTAAAATAAGGCGATATGTGATGTTATATACGTTGCCTAAAAAAACAACAACTTTGTTACAGTGTGTACAAATAAAGAATTTAAATGCCGGTATAAACAGGAAAGTAATAAAGGCTTACAAAAGAAAAGCACTAATAAGAATTGACAATGTGATCTTTCCAAAAGAGATTTTTACCAATATTCTTTCCTAAAGGAAAAAAGACAGCTAAAAAAAATAAAATCCAATACTAATAGCCCAATATAAAGTTTTTTCCCGGAAATAAATTCTTTATAATGTTTATGTTCTTAACTGTTCTCATTGTAGTTGTTACTTTCTCACTTAGTTTCTTGGTAAAACAAAATAGATGAGTTCACAAAACAAATGAATCGCCCTAAACACTAGGTGAATATAAAGTTACAAAACAAATGAATCAACGAACAATTAAAAAGAGGGGGAGAAAACGTACACTAACGGAAATCCTACCTAAAAGATGACAATGATGAAAAGAAGCTAGACAGGCGCCTATTGAAGAGAAGGTTTGGAGATTTTTTTTTGTAAAGGAGGTGAAAAGGAAATGAAAGAATAGACAGGTCCGGTATAAATAGGGGAAATCAGAAAAAGCGAAAGAAGCCCTCAGACAGCACCCTAATGGCAACTGTCTCCCGTAAAGCTGGAGACGGGGAAGTATTCAAATAATAATATGCAGAATATTCTAAGAACACAATGCAATAATAAAAAAAAAAACCCAAAAGATAATCAAGAAAAAAGATGTTTATTTGGACTGAGCGGTAATCAACTCCACCACCTACACTAGTTGAGTGATGGAGGTGAAGTCGATCCCACACTCAGAGGGGCAAGGGGAAAAATCCAAATGAAACGATAGACAAGGGAAAGAAATAGATGTTAATGAGAGAGGGAGGGACTATCGACTCCCCAACGCCATGCCCCCCTGCTAAATCAGAGCAGGAAGAGGTTGGGGCTATCAGTCCTGGGGAAGGGGACAAAACAAATTCTAATGCTCTAGGGGAAGGACAGCAACTCCTCAACGCCCTGCCCCCTTGCTGCCAGGTACGAGCAAGAGGAGGTTGAGGCTATCGGTCCGGGGGGGGGGGGGGGGGGGGGGGGGGGGGGGTGAGGGGAAGGGCCAAAAGGAAATCCTACAAAAAAAAAAACAACCTTAACAGAGTAGAGCAACCAAAAGAAATCTGAAACACCCGAAAACACACATACAAAAACAAATGAAAGATAGAAACTGCAAACAGTAATCAAACAAACAATAATACTCTTTTCCTCCCTTAATTTTTTTCCTTGGGGGGGGGGGGGGGGGAGGGTATAAAAAAAAACCCTAGTCCTAAGTCGGGGTCACCACTGTCACACTGAGCACAAATGCTTGCACGCACTCAGCTCAGCATTCACTCCTGCACACGCAGTCTCTCCAAACAACCAGAAGGCGCACTACGATAACTCTTCTTCTCCCCCTCCTCTCCGGGGAATAATTTACTAAACGATAATCAACTTTCCAAATTTTCAAATCTTCTGTTCCACCACTCCAGTGGAGGTACAAACATTCCCACAGATCCACTAGCTGGGACCAAATTTCATCTCATTATACATAGTAATTCACAAGAACTTCTTTTACAGGTTTCTCCTCCTCAATGGAGAAGCAATTTATACACTTTCCCAAAGAAGAATTAAAGATGGCTTAAAATACAGGAACAATATCTGAGTTCCGACCCAGGGGGACAATCAAAAATCATAGTGGGTCAACATGACAAACGCTTTAAGTTCTCTCACGACTGCTGCAGTCGTTGAGAGAATGATAATATCTAGGTTCTGCCCCACCTCATTTTATTTTGCCCACAAACCCCCCTTTTTAACATAAATTTCTTCATTTTCTTGTCGCTTTTGCCAAAAACTAACACTTTTTGTAAAAAAAATTAACGCACAAAACCCCCCAAAATGAAGAATTTAATGTTTTAAAGTGGGGCTTGTGGGCAGAATAAAAATGGGTGAGCTTGAACCTAGATATTATCATTCTCTTCCCAGCATAAAAATCTAATGGTTTACAGAATTTGTCCAGTACTTAACTTGTACTTAACAACACATTAAAAAACTAATTCAGTAAAAATAATGGGTTTACAGCAGGAGGTTGTGCTTTTTTTTGCAGAAGCTGGTTCTTCTTCTTTTACTGTTTTTGTGGGGATTTGTGACTTTGTTGCTAAGTATGGTTTTAGACACTTGTATGCTAAAAACCCTCCACCAACAACAACACACCCCAGTGTATAATAATACATGTTATAGTTTGATTGTGTTGTTGTTGGTGGCGGTGGCGGTGGCGGTGCTGGTGCTGATGTTGTATTACTATCTAATAATTTTTGTTTTGCTGCTTAATTTGCTTTTTGCAGTCTGTACCATTCAGCTAGTTTACGACCAGCCTCAACACGCCCAGGACTTTTAGCTTTAGTAACACTACTCACTTGTGGGACACTCACTTGTGGGGCACTTACTTGTGGGACACTCCCTTGTGGGGCACTCACTTGGACATTCTGCTCCTGTGGAGTCACAATTCTTCTCCTGATCGCTCATTTTTTTAAAATAAAATTAATATGATTAACAGTAATTAATCCCATGATGAATGGACATAACAACGTCCCAAATCTATAATACATGTCACATGCAAGAGATTCTAGGGACTTGGTTAAAACCGGATCTTGTGTTAAGTCATATTTTAAATCTTCTTCTGAATCAATCGGCGCTATCTTGCCTACTAATTTAGTATATAAACTAATCATTGTCTCTCCTACTGATCTAACCATTTTTGATCCTAGCTGTGCTTCGTACCTAGCGTAATACTTCTCAACGTCTGATGTAGACAATTGCTGAATCTGTTCAATACTTAGTTCAACGCCTAAATACTGCCTAGTTTTTCTACATGCAGCCAGAGAGTATAATCTTTCTTTATGACAGAGGTCTGGGTCTGCCGGCTCTTCACACTTTAATAGCTCGTCACAGTCCATTTTTTAAAACCCTTTTTAAAACAATAAAAATAATAAACCCTTTTTAAAACCATGAGTTCAACATTGGTTAATTATGCAGTGCCCATTGTCGGTGTTATAGTTTATTCAACTCTTGCAAAAGGTTTGTTAAAACCGCCCAACATGGGAAGGATAGAAGATTCACCAAAACTAGTTGTAACCTTATTTTTAGCTCTAGCAACAAAAGATTATCTGATTAAAAAGCACATAGACAGTCTTTCATATTATGATTATTTTAATTATTTTTTTAGCTAGTAAAAACATGAGCACTGCAAAGATCACCAATACTATTTACCACTCTGCTGTAATCAGCGGTCTTAGTATAGGGTACAGCGCGTTAGCAAAAAACATGTTTAAAATGAGGCCGGCTGATCTGGGAAGGTTGGACATTGAGGATGTTAAGGTTATAGCTGTAATAACGGCGGGGATTGCCTCAAAAGACTTTGTTACACAGGGGATTATCCCAGAAAACATCAATGCATAGAAAGATTAATGCATAGAAAGATTTATAAAAAAAAAGATTCATTCTAGAAAACATTGATTTATAAAAAAAATTCATTCATTTATAAAAAGATGTCTGGATTAGTTCTGATGGTGGGAGGAGCTATTGTTAATGCGTTGGCTTTCTCTGGCAGCAATTATATGTTTAGTAAATTGCGGTCTGATGAAGAAAGAGAACGTCATAACAAGGCAATGGAAGAGTTAGCTAAGGCAAGAGACGCTTACGAGAAAAGGAGGATTGCTCACTTAGACTTTATTAATAAAAAGTTAAGAGAACAGGGACATGCAGAGCACACATTTACAGACGTTGATGAAGCAATGAATGAATATTACTTAGTGACAGGAAAGAAGTTTCTAACATCGTCACCGCCAGAACTGTCTGACTTTTATGAACCATCTGAGGATCAGAAAATGGTAGAAATAGGCTTTATTATAGGTGCTATGGGAGCAATCTTTCTTCTTGCATATTCAATCTAAAAACATAGTTAAAATGTAATAAAAAAACCAGTCCCTTCTTATGGACGATACGAAGTACAAAATATATTATTCTCCTAGAGGGTATTGGAAAGGAAAGGCTGCTATCGATAAACTGAGTAAAGCTGCTAGGGTGTCTGAATCAGAAGCAAAAGACTGGCTTTCAAAACAAGCGATCTGGCAAATATATCTGCCTGCCCCAAAAAGAATAATAAGGCCTCGATTTGTTAACTCAGTTCCTAATGACACCCACCAGATGGACTTGTTGTATCTTCCACATGACAAAGTTAGAAGAAAAAAGTTTAAGTATGCTCTTACAGTTGTTGACATGGCTTCAGGATATAAAGATGCTGAGCCTTTAACGGATAAAAGCTCAACTGCTGTGGCTGTGGCTTTACAACAAATATACATGCGAGGTCCATTAAAGTATCCTAGGATGATTCAGGTTGATGATGGGAAAGAGTTTAAAGGAGCTGTAAACCAACTGTTTTTAAGACGCCGGGTTACAGTTAAGAGAGGGATCCCAGGCAACCATCGCTCCCAGGCTCTAGTAGAAAACTTTAATAAGAATCTAGCTGAACGTCTGTTTACCTATCAATATCATAGAGACCTTATGGACAAAACACGCAACACAATGGGTTAGAAGGTTGCCAGCAGTCTTACGTGCCATGAACAATGAAGAATTTAAAGCAACAGGCCTTAAGCCAGTGAACGCAATCAAATTAAAAAAAATAAGTATTACTGAAGACATCCGAGGTAATCAGAAACTCTTGCCTTTTGGACTAAAAGTAAGATACTTGTATGCTCCTGGAGAGGCAGAGGGCGATGTTAGAATTAGAGCCACAGACCCTATATGGAGCGTAGACGTATATGAAGTTGAAAGAATTATGAAAACAGCCCCTCTGTGTATTATTTAAGAGAGACTCTCTTCTAAAAAGCCTGCCCCTAAAAGATCGTTTGTTCGCGAAGAGTTGCAAGTTGTTCCGCCAAACACAGTGCCTATAAGTTAATCAGAGAGAATGTCTATACCTGTGGTTCTCGAGCAGCAATATTATTTTGCCCGCAAACCCCACTTTTCACGTGATTAGATTTCTTTAATTTTGTAGGTTTTTAGCTCTTTTTTTGGTTGAGGAAATTTATTTATGTGAAAAGTGGGGTTTGCGGGCGAAATAAGATGGCTGAGCTAGAAGGCAGGTATAGACATTCTCTCAGATTTTTTGTTGTTCACTTTTCAGCGCGGGCGGCTCTCTGCCTGTGCATAGCCTTTGCCCATGCATTGATCACCTGTGCGTGTGTGTGCGCGCGCGCGCGCACGCGTGTGTGTGTGTGTGTGTGTGTGTGTGTGTGTGTGTGTGTTGTGTGAGTGGTGTGAGCTGTGTGTGTGTGTGTGTGTGTGTGTGTGTGTGTGTGTGTGTGTGTGTGTGTGTGTGTGAGCGTGTGTGGGTGTGTTGTGTGTGTGTGTGTGTGTGTGTGTGTGTGTGTGTGTGTGTGTGTGTGTTTGTGTGTGTGTGTGTGCGTTTGCGTGTGTGTGTGTGTGTGTGTGTGTGTGTGTGTGTGTGTGTGTGTGTATGTGTCTATGTGTGTGTGCGTTTGCGCGTGTGTGTGAGGTGTGTGTGTGTGTGTGTGTGTGTGTGTGTGTGTGTGTGTGTGTGTGTGCGTGTGTGTGTGTGTGTGTACAACCTTGTCAGTACAACCTTGAGTTAATCTGACAATAAATTGGTTTCAGTCAGTCAGTGTGTGTGTCTGTGCGTGTGTGGGTGTGTGAGTATGTGTATGTGCGTATGTGTGTGTATATGTGTATGTGTGTGTGCGTTTGCTTGTGTGTGTGTGTGTGTGTGTGTGTGTGTGTGTGTGTGTGTGTGTGTGTGTGTGTGTGTGTGTGTGTGTGTGTGTGTGTGTGTGTGTGCGCTTCAAAAGTGAGAGACAAACACTGTCAGTGGCAACGTGTAGCCAACAGCCTGGACACCCGTGAAGAGAAGGCAGGCAGAGAGCCAATCAGAACAACAGGAGGTGGAGAGTGCCTTCAATCTATCAACAGGAATTAGTGAGCGCCTTCACTCTATCAACAGGAAGTGGTGAGTGCCTTCAATCTATCAACAGGAAGTGGTGAGTGCCTTCAATCTATCAACAGGAAGTGGTGCGCGCCTTCAATCTATCAACAGGAAGTGGTGAGCGCCTTCAACCTATCAACAGGAAGTGGTGAGTGCCTTCAACCTATCAACAGGAAGTGGTGAGTGCCTTCAATCTATCAACAGGAGGTGCTGACCGCCTTCAATCTATCAACAGGAAGTGGTGAGCGCCTTCAACCTATCAACAGGAAGTGGTGAGTGCCTTCAACCTATCAACAGGAAGTGGTGAGTGCCTTCAATCTATCAACAGGAGGTGCTGACCGCCTTCAATCTATCAACAGGAAGTGGTGAGCGCCTTCAATCTATTAACAGGAAGTGGTGAGTGCCTTCAACCTATCAACAGGAAGTGGTGAGTGCCTTCAATCCATCAACAGGAAGTGGTGAATGCCCTCAATCTGCGCTATGGAAGTGTACCAGCCAAAAAAGGAAAGATGCCCGTCCTCCTGCCGTCTGTGTCATCAAGGTTCCACATCGTGTACCAAGGCCTGTGATTGTCGCCATGCTAACATGCACGTACAGATTGTCACAACAACAACACTGGCTTGTACCCTTCTCCCTTTTGCAAAACTGAGTGTAAGAAGCTGCCGCGAATTCGTGACAGCCAACACATTCATCACACCTCTTTTCTTTGCTCCTCTCCCTTACCCCTTTCTTTTCTCTTCCCCTGCCCCCCCCCCCCCCCCCCGCCCCCCCCCCCCCCCCCCCCCCCCCCTCTATTCCCCCCCCCCCCCCCCCTCCACTTCCCCTCCGCTTTCACTTCTTATCCCCCCCCCCCCCCTTTCCTCACTGTTGCTGTCCATCTCTACTTCTTACGATCTATCAACGTGGACCAATGAATGATGAAGACAATACTCAGGAGACGATGGCTCCAGTTCCACTGATAAAAAACAAACAAACAAACAAAAAAAACCGCATCTCACTGGCGTCAGTATAGCGGCCGTGTAAGATCGTTTCAATCAGGACACTGTTCTTACTCAAGGAACCCAAATCAATCCATCTGTAATACCAGCACTGTCAGTCACAAACATTGCCCTTCTCATGGACAATGGCAGCGTCCTCCAGCTGCGACACACCTCCAAGAAAAGACAACTCATTGTTGCTTTAAGTATGTATGACTTCCAGTTCATTGAAGAATCATTAAATGCTGGTGGATGTATCCCCAAGCAAAGACAGCTCTTTGTACCACTTCCAGTTTCATCGAGGAGTCACTAAAAGCTCATGGATGCATATGTTACACCTCATCGACTAAGCCATCAAATACTGGGCGCCAGGTTTACTGCGAGGTACCACATATACGTCAGTAACTTCAAAGAAAACACTGAAGAAGACTGTATAACAGATTTAACAGTTTTCTCCCCTGCTCATTCATCCAGTGCATTTGCGAGACCTCTGTGTCAAGGAAAAGATAACTCCCATAGGGAGATGAAATTTGTGCATGACGTTTTTCCCATTATTGATACCAAATGCTAAATTTGAAGAAATATGATTTATTTTTAATCTACTAATCACCATGTCCCTGCTCTAAAGGAACAGCGTTTAGGTTGCCATGTAAAGCACAGCTGAAGATCACGGTGACAACAATAGCAACACCTATGAACCACAATACTCAACGACAACAACAGCCCAGGTCAACAATGCCTACGTGAACATGACTTGATGACGACGGTACACATTGACAACACTGAATGACACCTACAAAACCTAACATCAACAATACCCAACGCCATCAACATGCAACAACAATAGCACTTATCATAAAAAATAATGAATGAATGAATGAATGTGTGAATGCATGAATAAATGAATGATTGAATGAATGAATGAAATAACGGCAACAACTCCCAACAATATCAACATGCAACAACAATAGCACTTACCATGAAAAATTATGAATGAATGAATGAATGAATGAATGAATGAATGAATGAATGAATGAATGAAATAACAGCAACAGCTCCCAATCAAAACAACACCTAATGATAACAACACCAACGAGAACAAAACCTAAACGACAACAATACCCAAGAACAACAGCACCCAACCACAACATCCAATGACAGTAACACCACCGACAACAATACCTCAACAACAACAATACCTAAACGACAACAGCACCCAACGATAACAAAACCAAACTGGGCTGGGTGGAAAAAAGCATGTATAATTTGCTTATTTCATTAACCGTGGTAAATCATAAAATTTTGTTCATTTGTTCTCTCTCTCTCTCTCTCTCTCTCTCTCTCTCTCTCTCTCTCTCTCTCTCTCTCTCTCTCTCTCTCTCTCCCTGGATAGACCCGTTCCAAGCCAGCAACACATTCCGCTGAACATTCAAATGGAACTCTCGCGGCATATCAAAATGTCCCCTTCCTTGCCCTCTTTCGAAAACAACCAGCCAAAACACTTCCAGCGCTCCTCAGTAAGATAATGCTGATTAATAAGAAACATTAATTTTGTGTTAAACCTGTGTAAATTTGTTAACTGGCATTATTGCTACTCCTATAGTTGATGATATGTAAATACTGTCACAAGCAGTACATTACCTAGACAGACATGGGAATCATCTGATTTCGTCCAAGTGACACCCAGTGTCCTGTAGTTCTCACCAGTTCATAGGAATTTCATAAAAGAATGTTGTTTTGGTGTGTGCGTGTGTTTTTCTTTTTTCTTTTTTTTTGTTTTTGTTTCTTTTTGTTTCTGTCCCACCTCCTGTGCCACCTCAGTGGCATTGCACACACGCCGCTCATTCCAACCCCCCTTCCAGAGCCACAGCCCGGCCCGGCCCGCCGCAGCCCCAGCATCGGCAATTCACAGGAGACAGTCAATGTCAAGTCGTCAAGAGGCAACCCACCGGAGGAGACACTGCACTGCTGCCGAGTCACTTCGGTGGTGTTCAGTGGCGCCTGTTCTGATCCAACATACGCAGGACACCACCTACTAAGCCCCCTACTGACGACAATAATTGCTTAGTCGCAGAGCCGGCGTGAATGAACTCTCCCTCTGGAGGGCGCCACCACGTCCGTTCAACGACAGCGCCCATGAATTTGTCATACTGGTGACCCTGACGGAATCAAACCAAGGCCACAGACGTGGAGAGGGCATCGAAACTGAGGTCACAATGAGAGCAGAGCATGAAAGGCCACAGAATTCGAGACTTTTTTAAAAATGCTGATCGATGAGAATGAGGATGATGAAGATGATGCTACGCATTTCCATTCCGGTCTGAGACTGCACAGGGCTGTACTCTATGCTTACTTTCATCATATTTTCCGGCGTCAGCCAGGTCCGAGAGATACAGAACCTGCAGTGTTGGTCAGGAAATTTGAGCAACACTCTCGGAGACGCCTCCATTAAGTGGATGAAACTCGACTGTGTGTCCCCAGTCTTCGCAACTGAGCCCGTAGCAAACTCAACTCTGGGAAGGAGCCAGTCATGGCAGAAAAATCCCACATGACTGATGGGAATTGAACCCACGACCTCCTAACCGGGAGTCTACGACGCTAACCACTTTGCCACGGCGGTTTGTATCTATTCATACTCTTTATGATTATAGCACAGCCGACCACACAGTGTCTTCTCAAGGCTGTCACTCGTGGAAAAGACGTCCTGTGCTGAAGAAAACAACATGAACAACAAAACGAAAGAATTTGCATAAGATGTTAACGACACAGGTAATATATTTTGTTATGTGTTTTATTGCTCACACTCAATTATAAAAGAAAATCTAAAATTACTATTTTCACCACCATTCAAATGTGATCGTTACGCACCAGTAGTTCGACACTTCATAATTCTTCTTCTTCTCGTTCTCGTTCTTCTTCTCGTTCTCCTTCTTCTTCTTCTTCTTCTTACTATTATTATTATTCAAAGTACTTACATAACGCCTATCCACGTTTAGAGACCAAGCTGTTAGCACTTCACAATCCACACTCTCCTTTACACAACAGACTGCCTACCTGGTAGTGCCGACTAAAGAACCGTCTACTGGCGCCTCATTCAGCAGTTTCCCTGCCTCATTCCGTTTGTCAGTCACTCAGGTATTCGTTCATAGTTTCATTCTTTCAGTGCTTGCTAAGTGTACAAGTGTCATATCTATACCAACGACCGTACTGTCCTCTTCTGCAAGATGGTGATGGGATTTTACGTGCGTGCAAGACCTTATACCCACATCCTGACTGAAATCACCAAAGTTATCACATTTTATATAGAAAATGTGGTTTCTGCTCTTTCACTGAAAATCATAAACCAGTAAGTCTCTTATTTGGAAAATAAGATGATATTTACCAAGTAACAAACGAAATGTAGGCCTACTCCATGTTTTTTTTTCAGATGCATCTACATTTTAAAAAATCATAAAAGAAACACCAATCTCATTAATCAAAGATACATACGCTGTTTACATTTCATTTATGAAACGCTACGCAACTAAAATATCATGCACGGTTGTTGTTTCTATTTTTAGACTAAGAGCACACATCACAGTACAAATGAAGAGTTTATTCATGGGGTTGTTTGTTGTTTTTTTTTTAAGCGCATAGTGTGTGTAACAAAATCTATCAATCACTCTTTAGCTGGATAAAATTCCAAAAATTTCACACTCACATTTCCACCGAACGCAAAACTGGCTACCCTCAAGATCAACGCTTCACACACTGACGGCCTGATGTACTGAGAGTATAGGTGTGTAATGATAGAAAATGGCTACCATCTCGTTTACCGATGCATGCAGCATACAGCAAACAACCCAGCTAGCACTTGAGTGTCTCCTTGTTCGTGTGTTCTGCTCGTCGACCCACAACTAGTCGAAAACAACCACAGTTTAACACAGATGGTTGCAGCATACGGCATGGGCATTGTCAGGGAGCGGTGGGGTCGGGTGGGGTGGGGAATGGGGGGGGGGGGGGGGGGGGGGGGGGGGTAAAAGTCACGAAACGACAAATCGTTGAGGACGAAGACGAGGCGCCCGATACTGCAGTCAGTCAGACACACAGTTTGAGTGGCGGCAGTGTGTGTGTGTGTGTGTGTGTGTGTGTGTGTGTAATTGTGTGTAATAAACTCATGATCGAAACTGGCAGACGATTTGGAATACCTCATGATGAACGATTCTGTCGGGATTGCGACCAGAATGACCTTGGCGACGAATTTCATTTTGTAATGAAATGCACCAAATATGATGATATTAAAAATAAGTTTATACCAAAACAATTTACATGTATAAAGTCCGTATTTAACTATTGTCCTTTGCTCTGTGTTAATTTTTAAAAAAAAGTGTTGCTAAACTTAGCGAAGTTTTTA
>CM065734.1:4603150-4628150 GCA_033310375.1 Conus canariensis
AGTTTATTCTACACAAAAATAGATGGAATAGCATGAATGAAATAGCTGAATGACAACTGTACACACTGCATTCAAAGCGCAGCAAGCCTGACCGTTTACACTGCGAACAGACACGTTGCGCACCTTAATGTACACATTACACCGAACACACACATGTTGGCATACAAGAATACTCACACATACACGCACGACCACGCACGCACGAACACCACACACACACACACCACCACACACACAACACACACACACACACCGAAACACACACGCACCAACATCAACAAGAGGAATAGCGATAACAATTCATGCGCGCGCGCGCGCAGCACACACACACACACACACACACACACACACACACACACACACACACACGTGCATGCATGCAGGCACACCACTAAACTTCAACAACACACCACACACACACACACACACACACACACACCACACACACACACACACACACAGATAATCATCAACAAATTTGGCTGTGATAGAGAGTTATGTAAGAAATGGATCAAATTAAGAATTTATAATGAAATGAACCATAAAAGTAGGAAAGACATAACAATTAACAATCTTAACTGTGATAATATTGTAATTTATGCTGTAGGCCTACATGTACGTACACACTCACTTAGACAACCTGACACACACGTACAGATGCTTTTACATGTAGATGCACACACCCACCCCCACTTTCTCGCACCACCACCACCCCCACCACCATCCCACATCCACACACGCACGCGTCTGATCAAGTCAGCATATAGTAACAGTTTATAGTGTAAAAGTGTATGAAATCATTAATTCAATAATTCTTCGGGCTTGTGGATAAAATTGTTTCTTGTTCGATGCGAAATGTAGCAATTCGTAATATTAAAGAGGATGACTATGATTATTCACAATCTTTCTTGCCTTCGTCTCACACAACGTTCATACAGTTGGAAAGATAACAAGTGTAAGAAAATCAGAGGAGAAGTTCGGTCCCTTCACACGGACAGCCGGGGAAAGTACGGTTTGCATGACCGGCAAAATCACGGCTCTCTTCACACGAGTTGGGCCGGGTGCACTATGCACGGCTGTGGCCGTCGCCAGTAAGTTTTGAAAGAGATGAACGGGAGCAGGGTTTTTTTTCTCCTGGTCAGGGGGCACACGGCTGTGCAAAGCACGGCCGGGTCTGTGTCCACTATGCACACAGCCTAAAGGTATCTGTTAGTGACTGTCAACGATTCGGAATTATTTTCAGCATTACATTGCTGGCACGACTGATCTTTTCTTCTTCTTCTTTTTCTTCGTCTTCTGCATACGCAGGCTGATACTCCTGCGGACACTCCCTGTATAGACAGGCAGGTATTAATCCCATCTACCCTACAAAGGGAGTGGAGTTTTATGTGCATGACCGTTTTTTGTTTGTTTGTTTGTTTTGTTTTTTTGGTGTGTTTTTTCCCCGCCATTAAGGCAGTCATACTCTATCTTCGGGGAAGGTGCATGCTATGTGTAACGTGTCATCCATACCAACGGCCAAACTGGCCTTCTCTTCCGAAAGTTGGTGACGGGATTTTACGTGTGCAAAATGTTATGCGTGCGTTCACACACTGAACCTCGGTTTATAGTCTCATTCGAAGTACTGTACAGGAAATGGAGTCAGAACTAATGTTAACTCCGAGGGAAAAATCCCCCTGTATCGAAACGGCCCGGCAAAGATTCGAACCAGCATCCCTTGGATTACGAGTCCGGCTCTCTACCAACTGAGCTATTCCGGTCCCCGCACGGCTGATCGAAGTGATTGCGTGGCTGAGAGTGTTGGAGATTTCCTGTCGTGAGAAGGGAGACAACTAGTGACTGAGTCCATGGAGAAGGCCATTCCCAGTGTGCCAAAGTTTGTCGCAAATGACAGTTCAGATGTCAGTTAGTGCCTCTCCGCCATGATGACAGTTCAGATGTCAGTTAGTGCCTCTCCGCCATGATGACAGTTAGATGTATTTGCTCTCGCAGAGACATTCAATGTCAGTTAGTGCCTCTCCGCCATGATGACAGTTCAGATGTCAGTTAGTGCCTCTCCGCCATGATGACAGTTCAGATGTCAGTTAGTGCCTCTCCGCCATGATGACAGTTCAATGTCAGTTATGCTCTCGCCCTGATGACAGTTCAGATGTCGTAGTCCCTCCGCCATGATGACAGTTCAGATGTCAGTTAGTGCCTCTCCGCCATGTTTCGGGATTTCTGTAGGGATTTTGTTAATGCTTGCAGCCTGACCACATTTCTCGATGTCTTTGTCAAAACGACTTGTGTACGAAGCTTTGAAAAATCGCTTGATTTACAGAATTCTGTACTGTTGACTTACTTGGGTCTCCTTTACCCTGGCTGTTGTGGAATACTAAGCAGTATTCAATCACTCTGTTTATGACGTCTTCTCTCCGTTTGAGGAAGTCGTCATCTGTGTCTTGAATGGTGCTTATCACTTTGATTCTGTTTGGTCAACGGTTTTATATCTTATACACTTCCTTTTCGTTGTTGTCTGTGTTAGTAGGCAGATAAATTCCCGCTCTCGAAAGGTTAGCATCAGAGCATTTGGGGGGTACGAAAGATGAATTAAAGCCTATAGTACAACAAATCTTATTTACCATTTTCGCTTAACAGAGAGTTGTGTCCCTTCGCATGAAGGCTGAGTCTAGCTCTTGATAATTTTCTTTTGTTCAGTGGTTAAAAGTAAAAAAAAATAACTGTGACGCCCAACGAAAGAACAAACAAATTACAAGACAAACACTTCGCGTTCCCACCTCTTCAGTCTTCAGGCAAGACAAACAACTTTCCAGACTATGAAAACGAAAGACGAACAGTCACTTTTCTGCTCAAACTGGGCGTAAGATGGGTGTGGAATGATCGAGCATTTATGGGGAACGAAAGACACATTAAAGCCTGTAGTACAAAATTTCATTTCCCGTACTTACATAAAAGACATCTGTGTCCAAACACCTGATAGGCTGAGATTAGCTTTCGACAATTTTCTTTTGTCCCGTGGTTAGAAGAAGAATTATCATCATTATTATTTTCTTAATTCCAGTTTTGGGGTTTCTGTTAATCTCATATCGACATCCATCTTTAAAAAAAGTTTAAATAGCCTTTCTCATCGTAGGAATGGACCTGTTCTGAAAAAAAAAAAAAAAAAAAAAAAACCAGGGGAAGATAACGCCTGTCTTTCCATTGCAAATAGAGTTACCTTCTCTCAGTTTATAGTCAAGATCATGACGCAATTTGTGTACGTGTCATTTGGTAACAAACGTCATACCAAACCCAAGACATGTAGATCTGAATCGAATGATCATAGTAATAATAAGTGATGTCGAACTGTTCTGTGTAACACAGTTCGGAATGGAATGATATGCATTATCTCCCCTGATTTTTTTCCCCCCCGGAATAGGTCTGTTTTGCTTTAATCAGAGAGAAATAAGTCGTTTGTTCGACAGTTGCTCCAGAGCACATCGTCGTTTGTGTGTAGGCGTGCATTATGCTGGTCAGTCCGCTGCAGTTCATCAGACTAGTGAAGGAAGCATGTCTGTTGTTCAGTCGACTGACAGAGGGGTGTGCATGTGTGCATTTCATGTAATAATCTTTGTTCCTGTCAATGTGCATGCAGCATGTGTGTTAGAACAATGTAAAACCAAAATGATTTCCTTTGTTCATTCATTGGCTACTAAAGAATCTTGAATCTTGAAAAAATCTCTCTCTCCCCCCCCCCCCCCCCCCACCTTTTCAAAGAATGTCCGAGAAAAAGGCATGATTTGAGTTAGGTTTTTTATTTATTTATTTATTGTAAATCTTATGGAAGGATGAAAAATGTTGATTAGTGAAGCTGTTTAGGTCCAGTTGTGTGCCCATCCATAATTCTAGAGAAGAAAAAAAAATCAACAAGTACTATGCAGCACATAACTATCGTCGTGGGAGTTTTGTAATAAAGATGCGTTGCAGCCAGCTCACCATGAGACTAGCCGTAAGTATAATCAAGGTCATGGATGTGCCAGCCTCTCCTCAGCCCTCCCTCCCCCCCCCCCCCACGCCCCTCCCCCAACACACACACACACACACGCGCGCGCGCGCGCGCGCGCGCGCGCGCGCGCAGGGACACACGCTCGCGCGTGTTTGCATTGTGTCCACGGAGTTTTGCTCAAGGACGATCTAAGTCCTCCCACAGAAACTTGTTGTCGTGGAGCATGGCAGCGAACCGCCGAATGAAGGGCTGGTAGAACTCCTGCAGGAGCCGCCCTGTCTCTGGAAGCATGGGACCAGCCTTTGTGGGCGTAGGGTTCCGGATTGAGCTGTTACGTGACAAAGTCTTCATCTCCTGCTCTGACAGCCGTGCTGCGCGCGCGCGTGCGCACACACACACACACACACACACACACACACGTACGCACGCACGCACATGTACACACACACACACACACGCACACGCACACACACCACACACGCACATGGACACACACACACACACACACACACACACACACACACACACACACACACACACACGCACGCCCGCACGCACGCACACATACACACATATCACACACGATTACTAATAAAGTTCGGCTTATCGGTTTGACTAATAATGCTTTATTTTCATATCTTAAAAAATCCTTACAGACTGAAGCATATGAACGGAAACCACAAAATCTTATTCAATGGTAAAAATTTCCGAAAACTGGTATGCCGCTGGAGTTTGTCATTGCACCTTCACTACTGAACATTTTACCGTACTACTTCTGAACATTTTACCGTACTACCACTGAACATTTTACCGTACTACTTCTGAACATTTTACCGTACTACTTCTGAACATTTTACCGTACTACTTGTAGAAAACGAATCAAAGAGAACTGCCATTCTGCGGTGCTGATGACATGTGTGTGAGTCACTGTAGCCGTGAACAAGATGCAAAGCATATGAAGTACTCCCAGTTTATCTTGAATATGCGTGAGATATTCCATAAAGAGGAAAAACCGTTTTGGGCCGTTATAGCCGTTACTAACGGCTGTTCTGGTAAACATCGGGCATCATCCGTGACCCATAATGAATATACCTACAAATTTCAGAAAGATCGGCCAAGTACTTTCTAAGATATTCCATAAAGAAGAAAAACCGTTATGGGCCGTTATAGCCGTTAGTAACGGCTATAAACGGTCAAATAAAACATCGGGCATCATCCGTGACCCATAATGAACATACCTACAAATTTCCAGAAAGATCGGCCCAGTAGTTTTGTCTGGAGCGAGTGGAACACATTTTGATCACGGACGGACAGACAGACACACAGACAGACAGTCACACAGACACACAGGCAGAAAATGACTGAAGGAAGAGAGCAAATATAGCAAAGGATTCGTCATTGGTCACTGAAAAGCGGCAACCATCTTACTGCTGATGATTTCTCATGGGTCTCTGGAAAGTAGCAATTATGTCACTACAAATGCTTTCTCGTTGTTCACTTCGAAGCACAACCTTGTTCTTTTTCATCATGGCTCTGACTATCCATATCACCTTCGTGTTTACGAATGGATGATGACAATCTAGAAGATAAACACATCGTGAAGTTATCGTGTGTGTACATCATTTAAGAATTAGCATGAACTGGTAGGTTAAGCTGGAATTCAAAGTTATCCTCAAAGTGAAGATCTTCCCGGTCACAAAACGAAACAAACAAACAAACAAACAAACAAAATCTGATGAGATCGAAGACACTAGGCAGAAGAGAGAAAGAGGTGAACGGGGAGCAGAAAGACTGGGGTGTGAGAAAGACTCTGTGTGTGTGTGTGTGTTGTGTGTGTGTGTGTGTGTGTGTGTGTGTGTGTGTGTGTGTGTGTGTGTGTGTGTGTGTGTGTGTGTGTGTGGTGAGTGTGTGTGTGTGTGTGTGTGTGTGTGTGTGTGTGTGTGTGTGTGTGTGTGAGACAGACAGACAGACAGACAGACAGACAGACAAAATCAGAGGGAGAATGTAGGCCTAGTTGTTGTCGTATCTGTTCGCGATGACATTTATTGATCTGCTGTTGATCCTGTATCGATGTAAGCCTAAGATTCCAGTGTCGCCTGCAATGATTTCCTGTAAAAGTGTATGAACAGGCAGGAAGGAATATAGCATTCCACCACAGGACTTTGTATGAAATCGACGTGTGTTATCTACAGAGTCGCCCAAGACCAGACGTCATGAAAATGCACTGATCTAGCATTTCTGATTTTGACAATATTCTTCTTGCGGAGTTTAGGACGTTATAGGGAAAATGCGTTTTAGCTGTACCCATTTTGATTTTAGAAATATTTATCTGCAACATTCAGAGAGAAGAAATAGTTATTACAGTCATTAATAATTCATTTCAGAAGCATTTATTTGCGCTTTGTTTTTTGTTGTTGTTGTTTTTTCTGCCCCCCAACCGGCTCCTACCCAGGGTTGAGTTTGCTTTCGGCTCAACTGGAAAGACTTGAACCACACAGTTGAGTTTCATCCACTTATCGGATGCGTCTTTGAGACTTGTTGCTCATATTTCCTGACCGACTCTGCAGGTATCTGAATCTCTCAGGGCTGGGTGAAGCCGGGATATTCTATGAAAGTAAGCATAGAGTACAGCCCTGTCATGTAGTTTCAGATAAAAATGGAAATCCATAGTATCATCTTCATCATCCTCTCATCCTCAATGATCAGCATAAACAAAGCCTCAAATTGTGTGGCCTTTCATGCTACGCTGACATGCTGACCTCAGCTTTGATCGCCTCTCCGCGCCTGTGACCTTGGTTCTGTCGGAGTCACAGGTATCAACAAATTGAGTCCCGTCAGGACAAAACCAGGGCTAAGTTGCCGGGACCTTCATAGCGTAGGCGTAAAAAGAAGGAAATAGCCGTGGGGTAGTTTGAAAAAATAGCGTTTTTAACCTGTTTTTAAACTGATTTCGGGAAAATAAGCTTACTGGTGGTAAGAATAGACTTTCTACTATCCGTTTCTGAAATTAAAAAAAAAAAATTGCCCCCAACTGGGCCTCAGCTCTGTTTTTGCGCCTACGCTATGAAGGTCCCGGCGACTTAGCCCTGGTTTTGTCCTGACGGGACTCAATTTGTCGTTCAATGGACGTGGTGGCGCCCTCCGGAAGGAGAGCTCTCTCACGCTCACTCCGCGACAGACACCGCTGAACACCACCGAAGAGACTCGGCAGCGATGCAGTGTCTCCTCTGGTGGGTTGCCTCATGACAACTCCACAATGACTGCTCCCTGTGGATTCTTGGTGCCGTGACTGTAGCGGGATGGACCAGGCTGTGGATGTGGACGTGAGGTCTGAATGAGCGGCGTCGGTGCGATGCCACTGAGGTGGCACAGAAGATGGGATAGCACCAAAGAAAGAAAGAAAGAAAAGTAGAAACTTGCCACTGCAAGGTAATGTCGATTTGTCCCGGGATGTGTCTTTAATGTGTGATCTATACGTGCACATTGGAAAGGAGGAGACCTGTAGATGAATAGTGACAACTCGCTCTCGTTATACATATTTCACATCGTAAGTTTATAACAGTAATGTTGAAAACGAAAAAAAAAAAGATCGGGTAATCTGGTTTGTCCCACCACGACTACCCGTACTGTCGGATCTTTTCTGAAGTCAGTGTGAAGAATAGGGGAAAGTCAACACTTCAATATATTCAGAAATCAGCCCAGATGACATTGAGATGGCAAATATTTTGTCTTTTAGAAAATATCAACGTGAAGGACATAGGGAAGTAAAATTTCAACCTTTCCAGAAGTCAGAGTGAAGGACATGTTGAAGTCAAAACTTCAGTCTCTTCAAAAGACAAAATGAAGGACATGAGAAGTCATTGCGGATGACAGGGGGAAGCCAGATCTTCGTTCTGTTCAGAAATCACTGTGAACTGTGCAGAATCAGCGTGGACCTGGGATCAGGACGTGCATCCGAAACGACGACAGTCCCCCCTGCAGATCTTGGAAGTGACCGTGTCCCTGTGCTCCTGATTTATCCGAATCAGGCTGACGAAAATCAAAGAAAATCCAGAAAATCAGACTCAGTCTGGAACTGACGAAAGTGGCGAACCTTTTTCATGGCCGGAAATCTGTCGACCAGCTGTCGGCGGCGAATCGTTTGCCGCTCCGCTAACATCTGAAGCTGAAGTGCTGACCTCTAAGTTCACGAAGTAACAACTGAATCAGCAATGGCCATCTTGAACAAAACAGGTGGAATTCAGATAACAGTTCATAGGAGACTCGTAAGGCTGCATCGGGTTTATGGTTTTCTTTTTCCTTTCCAACTTGAATATGGTTTTATTTTGGGGGGAAAGTCAAACCTTTTAAATAAAAAGGTACCGTCTACAAACAGTATCAAAACATTCCGATAATTAGGATGTTTAATCAAGTTAGGATGTACAGTCAAATCGTATTGTTTATAGCCCAGCCGACAACGGGGACCGCATCCGGGACACCAGCCTGTTCAGAACGCAACTGTACACAAGATACAATATCTCACAATTAAAACTACATTAAGTGCTAATACCAAAAAACAGATGTTAATACAGACTGCACTGCAACCGCCTTGAAGTCAGATAGCTAGGACAAGTATAAAGTCTAGGTAAGTTCTATATTTGATATACTCATATAGTACAAATAATCATAGGACCTACCCAGTCCCAGGAAGTCAAACACCCTGCGCAGTTGTGAGGCCATATCATGGCGGTAGTCCTCAAAGCGAAGGAAGAGGAACTGGTCACGTGGTATCACTCTGAGCCAATCCTCGAGCAGCACAGGGTACAGGCTCTCCTGAATGCGTAACTGTGTACAGACGACAATGGGAATAAAGAGCCGGGCACTGTATGCAAGTGACTCGTAGAAACCTGAACGTTGAGACAATGTCCGAAGACATTGAATAAAGTCACGTAGGTCAGTTCAGTCTGTGATTATAGTGCAGCCATTTAGCGCCGAATTTGAGAAGATAAGTGATTGCTCATTCTTCGTTCTCACCGTCTTCAATGTTGTTTTCTTGCCTGAGAGGTGGAAACGCGTCGTGTGTTGCCTTGTGGTTTGTTTGTCCCTGCTAACTGGCGGATTTACTTTAAATTCCTTTTACAGAGTTACAACCAAGGCTAAAACTGAACAATTGACATGTTGAAAAAAAAAAAAAAACATATTTAAGATCACCTCAAACGCACAGTGTCCAGATTAAAAATCAGAATATAAATGTTGACATAATGAGTCGCCGTTTGAACGCAACAAACAGTAAATTAAGGAGTCCCGACCTGTTGATCGTCTTCAGACAGCACAAGAACAAACAAACAAACGAACAAACAACGGATGCCAACATAATGGTGGAGGGAAAACAAGTACAGATCAACAAGTCCTCAATCACCATCAAAATGACTCTTGGGGTAAAGAGGAAATTCGATATCTGAAAGAAAAAATACAATGAGTTTATATGGGTTTAAAAAAAGAGAGAGAGAGAGAGAGAGAGAGAGAGAGAGAGAGAGAGAGAGAGAGAGAGAGAGAGAGAGAGAAAGTAATGCAACAGAACTTAGTGTCTGGTACTGTTATGAGGAGGGATATTGCCTGGTAGAAGAAAAAAAAACCATGCTGGAATAATGTCAACAGTATTGCTCCATCAGGTAACAAGATTAACTATGACAATCTTAACACAGAAAGTAAGAAAGAAAAAAAGAAAGAAAGAAAAGAGGGACGGTGTTATCCTCTGACGAACATGTGTTTGCCAGTTCAGTTTCAACTGCTGAATTGTCTTTGGTAATGTAATGTAATGTAAAAGGATATTTATAGAGCGCTTTACCTCGCAAAAGCCCCAAGCGCATATTACAGAAAAACATGATAAAATATTAATTCTAATTCAAAGCACACACACACACACACACACACACACACACACACACACACACACACACACACACATGCTCGCGCACGCGCTCGCACACACACACACACACACACACACACACACACACACACACACACACACACACACACACACACACACCCTGAAAACTCACACACGCAGACAGACACACGAGCGCTGTCAACACCAGCAAACACGCGCACAGTGATAAGTGGATATCGTTGATGAGTCCGAGGGAAAAGATGGGTCTTTAGGGAGGTTTTAAAAGTCTCTAAAGAGTCCGTGTTACGCAGAGAAGAAGGGAGACCATTCCACAGTGCATTGTCTAACAAGCTTCTCATGTTTGAAATCATTTAAAGTTTATATTATACAATTCGGAGTTTGGGTACAAAAAAAAATTTTCTCACATTTTCTTCTTTTCTCTCTGATCATGTTGTAATGAGCTTGCTTCCCACGTTTTCTTTCTTGTTTTGACCTGTGTATACAGAACACACCTGAAACCTGTACACACACACACACACACACACACACACACACACACACACACACACACACACACACACACACCTCATGAGTGGCCAGCATCAAGGTCTTGTTGTAGACACAGTGTCTGAGAGACCAGCGCTGGAAGCAGTCCCGGTATTTCTTCAGACCGTCCACCACCCAGGAGTGGAACTGGCGGGGAGAGGGGGGGTCCTGTTTAGTCAGTGATGTATTCCGGTGATCGACAGGTACCTGAGTACAGTCTGTGACAGCAGAGACATTCAGGAATACGACCATCAATAGCAGGTGTGGTGTGGTGTGGTGTGGTGTGTGTGGTGTGGTGTGGTGTGGTGGGATGGGGTGTGGTGTGGTGTGGTATGGTGCGTTGTGGTGTGGTGTGGTGTGGTGTGGTGTGGTGCGTTGTGGTGTGGTGTGATGTGGTGTGGTGCGTTGTGGTGTGGTTTGGTATGGTGTGGTGTGGTGTGGTGCGTTGTGGTGTGGTGTGATGTGATGTGGTGTGTTGTGGTATGGTGTGGTGTGGTATGGTGTGGTGCGGTGTGGTGCGTTGTGGTGTGGTGTGGTGTGACGTGGTGCGTTGTGGTGTGGTGTGGTGTGTGTGGTGTGACGTGGTGCGTTGTGGTGTGGTGTGGTGCGTTGTGGTGTAGTGTGGTATGGTGTGGTGTGGTGTGGTGTGGTGCGTTGTGATGTGGTGTGGTGTGGTGTGACGTGGTGCGTTGTGGTGTGGTGTGGTGTGGTGTGATGTAGTATGGTGTGGTGTGATGTGGTGCGTTGTGGTGTGGTGTGGTGTGGTGCGGTGTGATGTGGTGTGGTGTGGTGTGATGTGGTGCGTTGTGGTGTGGTGTGGTGTGGTGTGGTGTGGTGTGATGCGTTGTGATGTGGTGTGGTGTGGTGTGATGTGGTGCGGTGTGATGTGTCGGAGTTCAAAGAAGCAGAGTTCTCACAGAAATATTGTTTTAATCGATAATACACAGCATCCGCCACGTTGGACAACAGTGTTCATGCTTTCAGAGGAAAGATCAGGGGACGTCATTCCCCGTTTAGTAACTTAATGACTTGTATGTGCTCATACCATTTATCGGATCAAGGACGCTAATGTAGCTTAAAAGTCAAGATAGTCATGGTCATGCTTCTCCTAAGGATGGGATGACGTCACAATTTTCGTCAAATACATCGAAGGTGGAGTGACGTCAAGCCTGCCTCTATACTTTTCGTGATTAGGTGAGATCGTATGTGTCCTGAACCACACAATAATTAACGCGACTACACCTGTCTCGACCCACCCTCGCTGACAGGCTGACGTCTTACTCACCTTTTCTCACCTGTGGATGGTATGACGTCACACTCGCCCCTTCTCACATGTGGATGGGCATGACGTCATACTCGCCCCTTCTCAACTGCGGATGGTATGACGTCGTACTCGTCCTTCTGACCTGTAGATGGTATGTCGTCATACACGCCCTTTCTCACCTGTGGATGGTATAACATCGTACTCACCCCTTCTCACCTGTGGATAGTATGACGTCATACTCGCCCCTTCTCACCTGTGAATAGTATGACGTCATACTCGCCCCTTGTCGCCTGTGGATGGTATGACATCATACTCACCCCTTCTCACCTGTGGATAGTATGACGTCATGCTCGCCCCTTCTCACCTGCGGACGGGGTGACGTATGATCATGAGGATTTTCAGGTGGGGGTTGAGGTGATAGAGGTGATGGGCCAGAATGACCCGGGGCTCTGTGCAATTCTCATTGCCCGAATACAGCGGCCAGTGGTAGTTGTCATAGAAATAGCTGGGACTGCCGTCTCCTGTACACGCGCGCGCGCGCGCGCGCGCACACACACACGCACACACGCACGCACGCACGCACGCACGCACGCACGCACGCACGCACGCACGCACACACACACACACACACACACACACACACACACACACACACTGTTTTGTCTTATAGTGTTGAAATGAACGGAAAATATATTTGAGATTCAATAACCTATTGCTGTTGCTAACCTGCGCCTTCCTCAACAATGAATTCCTCAATTCGATGCCTTAATGAACAGTAAAAAGATGGCTCAATACCATGCCCTTAAAAATGACCAATATGTGACTCCATAACATGTCCACACTGCTAAAGGATTGCACAATAGCACGGCTATATTCATTGAGAAAAGACGACAAAATACCACGCCAATATGTAATATGAATAGTGAAAAAATGGCTCAATACCATGTCTATATAAATAGTGAAAAAGAAAAAAAAAAAAAACAGTTTCATACCATGCCTATATAAAAAGTGAATATATGGCTCCATACCATATCTGTATCAATAACGAAAAGATTACAGTAACAAGCAGGCTCCTTAATATACCGATAGAAATAGTGACAAGGTGGTTCCATATTATGCCAATATACATAATGAAAAGGCGGCTTCAAACCTTGCCCATATGAATAATAAAATGGCGGCTTCAAACCTCGCCTATGCGAATAGTGAAAAGATGGCTCCATACTTTGTTTATCTAAATAACGAAAAGATTGCTCCAACCAGTGTGTATATAAATAGTGAACAAGTGGCTGCAAGCCATGCCCGTATGAATAGTGAACAGGTGGCTGCAAAGCATGCCCATGTGAATAGTGAACAGGTGGCTGCAAACCATGCCCATATGAATAGTGAACAGGTGGCTGCAAACCATGCCTATATGAATAGTGAAAAGGTGGCTGCAACACGTGTTAATATAAATAGTGAAAAGGTTGCTCCATCCAATGTTTACCTAGATAGTGAAAAGGTGGCTGCAACACATTAATATGAATACTGAAAAGGTTGCTCATCCAATGTTTATTTCGATAGTGAAAAGGTGGCTGCAACACGTGTTGATATAAATAATAAAAAGGTTGCTCCATCCAATGTTTATCTAGATAGTGAAAAGGTGGCTGCAAACCATACTATATGAATAGTGAACAGGTGGCTGCAAAGCATGCCTATATGAATAGTGAACAGGTGGCTGCAAAGCATGCCTATATGAACAGTGAACAGGTGGCTGCAAAGCATGCCTATATGAACAGTAAACAGGTGGCTGCAAAGCATGCCTATATGAATAGTGAACAGGTGGCTGCAAAGCATGCCTATATGAACAGTGAACAGGTGGCTGCAAAGCATGCCTGTATGTATTAGTGAACAGGTGGCTGCAAAGCATGCCTATATGAATAGTGAACAGGTGGCTGCAAAGCATGCCTATATGAATAGTGAACAGGTGGCTGCAAAGCATGCCTATATGAATAGTGAACAGGTGGCTGCCAACCATGCCTATATGAATAGCGAACAGGTGGCTGCAAAGCATGCCTATATGAATAGTGAACAGGTAGCTGCAAACCATGCCTATATGAACAGTAAACAGGTGGCTGCCAACCATGCCTATATGAATAGTGAACAGGTGGCTGCAAACCATGCCTATATGAACAGTGAACAGGTGGCTGCAAAGCATGCCTATATGTATAGTGAACAGGTGGCTGCAAAGCATGCCTATATGAATAGTGAACAGGTGGCTGCAAACCATGCCTATATGAATAGTGAACAGGTGGCTGCCAACCATGCCTATATCAATAGTGAACAGGTGGCTGCAAACCATGCCTATATGAACAGTGAACAGGTGGCTGCAAAGCATGCCTATATGAATAGTGAACAGGTGGCTGCAAAGCATGCCTATATGAATAGTGAACAGGTGGCTGCAAACCATGCCTATATGAATAGTGAACAGGTGGCTGCAAACCATGCCTATATGAACAGTGAACAGGTGGCTGCAAACCAAGCCTATACCACACACACACATACCAATAGACAGGGAGTGGAACAGGGTCAATAGAAATGAAGGGGTGGTCAAAGGCGAGATGGAAATCAAAGTTCATTGTGATAGTAACATAGAAAAAGAAGAGGATTCACGCATAACAGGGGCAGTGCACTACGTGGGAAAGGCACTCGAAGGAAGTGTCAGCTGGAATGACACATGGCACATGGCACCTCTCCCGCGCCTCTGTCTTTATCTCAGACCTGTGTGGCATCCCATCCTCAAGTTCAAACCCGGTGAAAGGAGGGAAATCAGCCCAGTTGGTAGAGCGCCGGACTCGTAATCCAAGGGTTGCGGGTTCGAATCTCCGCCGGGCCGTTTCGGTACAGGCGGATTTTTCCCTCGGAGTTAACATTGGTTCTGACTCCTTTCCCCATACAGTCCTTCGAATGAGACTATAAACCGAGGTTCCGTGTGTGAACGCACGCATAACACCTTGCACACACGTAAAATTCCATCACCAACTTTCGGAAGGGAAGGCCAGTTTGGCCGTTGGTATGGATGACACGTTACACATAGCATGCACCTTCTCCGCAGATGGAGTATGGCTGCCTTAATGGCGGGACAAAAAACGGTCATACACACAAAACTCCATTCCCTTCGTTGGGTAGATGGGATTGATACTTGCCTGTCTATACAGGGAGTGTCCGCAGGAGTATCAGCCTGCGTACGCAGAAGAAGAAGAAGAAGAAGAAGAAGAAGAAGAAGACTCTGCGGGTGCACTCTGTCAGGGTAAACAAACAGTGAAACATGTCCTGGGTTCATGCAAAGCAGCGCTAGCCCAGAGAAGGTAGAAACGGAGACAAGACCAAGTGCTTAAAGAGATCGCACATGCCATTAGCACTGCTAGAGAAAGCATTACGCCACCAAGAGCCCAAGCATCGACGATCTGTGCGGCAGGAGGACACAGATCATGGTCTGGAATAGCTGTGGCATCAAGAAGAGCATGGAAGCGACGTTTCTTGGATTGGGTGGACGACTGGGAGTGCACAGCAGACCTCCCAAAATGGGAACCCCATCCAGAGGTCGCCAGGAAGAGTGGCATGAGACTTGATACTGTACTCCACTCAGGTTCATCAGAACCGTTTATCATGATCGAATTCACTGCGCCGTAAGAAAGCAGAATGAAGCGAGCTCGTATCTACGGGAATGAGAAATATGTCAGTCTAGCCAGAAGCTGAAGGGAGTCTGGTTCCAAGCCAAAGTCTTCGCCTTGGAGGTTGGAGCGATCGGGATTATAGGCTCACCAGCCTATGATCTCATGAAACAACTTGGATTTCCGGTAAGAGGACCGGAAGTCTAAAGGCAATGGCGGATGAAGAGTTCCAGCTGGATCTGGTTGAGGAGGAACTTCATAGGACTTAAAGTTCCCAACTTAAAACAGGTGTCCGAAAGGTATGAAAGTCAGATACTCGTCTGAAAAGGCAACACCTTGAGATGCCTACCGAGCTAGAAGTTGCTGGCTGGAATCCCAGCAGCCTCAGAAAACAACCCGACAGCATTAAGGCATCTAGGAGCCATGACCTGGATGCCATCCGACCCCTGAACGTTTCAGGAGTTCAGAGCTGAAACAGTTTGTTTGTTTTTTGTCTTTGAAGACCCTCTGCTGTCAAGCTCTCCCTAGAGTTGTAGTCCTCTACGAGTCCACTATCTTGCGAGCATACCGCAAGCATAGCTGGTAAGTTGACGGGTCACCGACCCTCAACTCTAGGGCTTGTCTACCTTGTATGCGAAGCTGAATTCGGCGGACTGCGCGGAAGAAACCACTGTGGTTCAACGGACAGAAAGGCGATTTCCAGCAACGCGTTGTGGAGCGCACAGGGCGTGTCAAGACACAAAAGGCGTCACGGTCATCCACTGCACCCCAATCTATCTCCAGCCATCACGATTTCGTCTTGCCACTGGACACAGATAGACTGGTGCTAGAGTGAGGATGACGACGCGCAACTCTCCCTCACTATAATCCAAGTCAAGCGCAAGTCATCTCTTCAAACCCAAATTGAAGTCATGGTCATCTTCAAAATCGAAGGACGAACAACAACAACAACAACAACAACAGAACAACAACAGTCCTATACCATCCCATATATTGGGCGAAAAATGGCCCGATACCATACCAGTGTATGGTAGGAATAGTGGCTCCCTATTATACAAATATACAATGGAAAGTGGAAAGATGGCCCTACATCATTCCTACATATGATGTAAAGGTGGTGTTATATCATAACCTAACGTATGCGGGGCAAAGGTGACCCAACACCATACCAATTCTGGAAAAATGTGTATATGAATGTGAGTAGGGGTGTGTGTGGTGTGTGTGTGTGTGTGTTGTGTGTGTGTGTGTGTGTGGTGTGTGTGTGTGTGTGTGTGTGTGCACGCGCACTGGTGCCTCTGTGTTTACCACCGATGACGTGGCTGTACCGTTGACCGTGGAGGTCGGTCTCCACCCTGCTGGCCAGTGCCTTGAAGGTGTATTTGGCGTGCGTCTGGAATGATCTGACCCCTGTCACATAGCGCACCGTCCAGTCACGTGCCATAGAGTCACATGCCACACAGTGCGACAACATTCCATACACGTCACACAGTCCGGTCACATTCCACACATTTCATACTGTCCAATCACAATTCCATATGTGTCACACAGCTCATCCAGATTCCATTCATACCACATAGTCCAGCCACATTCAATACATTTCACACAGTCCAATCACATTCCATTCATGTCACGTAGTCTGAGCACATCCCATACATTTCACACAGTCCAGTCACATTCCATTCATGTCACGTAGTCTGAGCACATCCCATACATTTCACACAGTCCAATCACATTCCACTCATGTCACATAGTCTGATCACATCCCATACATTTCACACAGTCCAGCCACATTCCATTCATGTCACATAATCTGATCACATCCCATACATTTCACACAGTCCAGCCACATTCCATTCATGTCACAAAATCTGATCACATCCCATACATTTCACACAGTCCAGCCACATTCCATTCATGTCACACAGTCCAGTCACATTCCATTCATATCACACAGTCCAGTCACATTCCATGTCACATAGTCTAATCACATCCCATACATTTCACACAGTCCAGTCACATTCCATTCATGTCACATAGTCTGATCACATCCCATACATTTCACACAGTCCAGTCACATTCCATTCATATCACACAGTCCAATCACATTCCATTCATATCACACAGTCCAATCAGATTCAATACATGTCACACGTTCAGATCATATTCCACACATGTCACAGAGTCCAATCACATTTTTATATTTCTATATGTGTCACACAGTCCATTCATTTTCCATTTATGTCACATAGTCCAGTCACATTGAATACCTGTCACAGAGTCGTCACATTCCATATATGTCACAGAGTCCCACCTTTAATTTCCGCACATGTCACACAGTCCAATTACATTCCATAAATGTCACAAATCTAATCACTTTCCACACTTCTCACTTAGTGCAGTCACAATCCCTACACGTCACACCGTACAATCATATTCAAATCAGGTCACACAGAGTAATCGCATTCCAGACATAATTATTATTAATTGCAACCACGTTTCATACACGTCACACAGTCCAGTCACATTCAACTCATATCACATAGAGTAATCTTATCACGTACATACTGCAAAGAGCAATCACACTGCATATGTCAAGCAGTTCAGTCACATTCCATGCACGTCACACGACCATATTCTGCTGCAGATGTGACATGCTGCAATCGCCTTCAAGGCAAATCACACCGTGCGGATTTGTTCCATACATGCCATACGTTGCAATCACATTTCAAACATGTGACACAGTGCAATCACATCCCATAATATATATCACACAGGTTTTTTTGTTTGTTTGTTTGTTTGTTTTGTTTGTTTGTTTGTTTGTTTGTCCTTCGATTTCGAAGATGACCATGACTTCATTCTCAGATGCAAGATCGCTGAGTGTGGGTCCGCAGGTGGCTGGTGAGGCCGATCTGGGCCCGGAGGGAACGCCCACATGTAGGACACATGTGGGTGGGTGCTACAGTGGAGGTGGAGGTAGCTCTGGACTTGCGCGCGGCTCGCTTTCTCTCAGCTGCTGCTGTTCGTCTCTTCTCTGATGTACATGCACCCTTTGTGATGCTGCTTCGCCAGGCTGGGCGGTCCAGGGCAAGCGACTCCCAGGTGTTGAGGCTGATGTTCAGGTCTTTGAGGGACACTTTGAGGCAGTCCTTGAAACGTTTCTTCTGTTCCCCCCCCCCCCCCCCCCCCCCCCCCCCCCCCCCCCAAACTCTGCGCTTGCCCTGACTCCGACAGGGCACACAGTACAAGCGTATTCTCATCACACATTGCAATGACAGTTAATTCATATCACTGAGCTAGAGCAGTAGTGGAAAGAAACTCTGAAGAGACCTTGACAGCAGAAGGTCTTCAGGGGAGAAAACCCCCTCAGACAAGTGTTTCGGTCCTGAATTCCGTACACTCTAAGGGGGCCGGGCCACATTCAGGTCATAACCTCTTGTGTCCCTCTGCCGTCAGATTTGTTCCTGTGGCTGCCGGGATTCAAACCAGCAACTTCCTGATGGCGTTGCCTTGTAGACGGATGTCTTACCCACATCGCTGTCAGAGACCTGCTCTAAGTTAGCCTCATGAAATGCACTTTTGTGTCTTCTCGATCACATCCAGCAGAAACTCTCTTCAGCTGCCTCTGTTAAATGCCTTCAGGGTTCTGGTCGTCTACGTACCAAAACTATCAAACTGTTTCATGAGATCATAGGTTCATGACAATGATATTTAAGGAAAAGACAATATCATAATGAAAGAAGTGACAGTTGTATTGGAGCACAGGACAACGCCATAGTGAAAGAAGTGACAGTTGTATTGGAGCACAGGACAACGCCATAGTGAAAGAAATGACAGTTGTATTGGAGCACAGGACAACGCCATAGTGAAAGAAATGACAGTTGTATTGGAGCACAGGACAACAACATAGTGAAAGAAATGACAGTTGTATTGGAGCACAGGACAACGCCATAGTGAAAGAAATGACAGTTGTATTGGAGCACAGGACAACAACATAGTGAAAGAAGTGACAGTTGTATTGGAGCATAGGACAACGCCATAGTGAAAGAAGTGACAGTTGTATTGGAGCACAGGACAACGACATAGTGAAAGAAGTGACAGTTGTATTGGAGCATAGGACAACACCATAGTGAAAGAAGTGACAGTTGTATTGGAGCATAGGACAACGCCATAGTGAAAGAAGTGACAGCTGTATTGGAGCATAGGACAACGCCATGGTGAAAGAAGTGACAGTTGTATTGGAGCACAGGACAACGACATAGTGAAAGAAGTGACAGTTGTATTGGAGCATAGGACAACGCCGTAGTGAAAGAAGTGACAGTTGAACTGAAACATAGGACAGCACCATAGTGAAAGGGGTGACAACAGTATTGGAACATAGGACAACGCCATAGTGAAAAAAAGTGACAGTGCTATTGAAGCACAGGACAACACCTTATTGAAAGAAGTGACAGTGTCAAACCAACGTTGACACACAACCTATACGGACGCATAGAACAAATTTCCCCCATTTAATTAACAACTGGATTTACACAAAAACACCTGTTGCTAATGTTTTCACATAATGTTTTTAACATAAACACGTTTCCTACACAAACACTTCTTTAGCAAACAAAATACTCTTGTTCTTACAAATCTATACAGCAGTTTTCATATCTGGTTTTGGCGTCAACAACGCCATAGAAATCTTCACAATCTCCACGACCTCATGTCGAATTACAAAATATACATGTTGTACCTGTGCCTCTCTCAGCAGAAAAAATAAAAAGCAAACCGTTTATCTCTCGTCTATCTGGAGGAGAGTTCACACAAAAATAAAAGAGAAGAAAAAGGAAAGTTGAATTCACTTTCTTGTTTAAATCAATGTTCAAATTTTTTCCCGTTTTAGATTTATTGTCTGCTTTTCCTTTTTTTTTTTTTTTTTCTCTTTTCACAGCATCTAAAATGGAGGCTTGTTATTTCTGTAATAGAATAGTCATGGTCTGGACTGACAATGACACATCCCGTGTCGTTTAAAAAGAAAGGATATATATATATGTGTGTGTGTGTGTGTGTGTGTGTGTGTGTGTGTGTGTGTGTGTGTGTGTGTGTGTGTGTGTGTGTGTGTGTCACAACGCCTCGTAAGATGCCGCTGACCAGTCTGTCCTTCAAGACAAATGACCATCCTCCTGGTGATAAACCAGTCACCGTGTGTTATTCGTTCACGTCATTCAGTAACGTTCACTGTAGGCAAACTGTACTGTTTCCATAACTAGATGGGCCTTGGTTTGCCTACACTCCTGCGCCACTGCTACGGATGTTTGTATGCTGCTGTCTTCTGTTTAAATACCATTGTTACGGAGGTCACTATGCTGTTGTGTTCATATACTTCAAAACCACATTCACTGATTTCTGCACACTAGTTATGTTCGTATGTTTCAATACGTATATAATGATAAGAAGACAAACAAGTATTAACAATCCTTCACTTTCAACAGTTTACATAAGTGATGTATGTTTTTCGCCCACATACTCTGTTCATTATACTAACACATATCAAACGATTAGGCACCCGGGCACAATTCCTGACAGACAGTGGTATTGAATCACAGGGCAATGTCATAATGAACGAGGTGACAGTGGTATTTGTAGCATAGAAAGTCAGCACCATAACAAAAAAAAATCAGTAACTGTAGTATTGTAGCATAGGAAGACAGCATCATTGCGAAACCAGTAAAAAGTGTGTTGTAGCATAGGAAGACAGCATCACAGCGAAACCAGTAAAAGTGTGTTGTACAATAGGAAGACAGTTTCACAGTGAAACAAGTTAAAGTGTATTGTAGCGTAGGAAGACCGCATCATTGTGAAACAAGTAAAAGTACATTGTAGCGTAGGAAGACAACATCATAGGGAAATAAGCAAAAGTGTATTGTAGTATAGGAAGACAAACTCATCGTGAATAAGCAGCTGTGGCAATGAAGCCAGGAGTGACATCACTATAATGACATCAGCATCAGTAATACTGAATTGTAGGAAGACACACCATGGTGAAATCAGTCAGGAAGGTGATGAAGTCATACTGAATTGTAGGAAGACCACACCATGGTGAAATCAGTCAGGAAGGTATGAAGTCATACTGAATTGTAGGAAGACCACACCATGGTGAAATCAGTCAGGAAGGTGATGAAGTCATACTGAATTGTAGGAAGACCACACCATGGTGAAATCAGTCAGGAAGGTATGAAGTCATACTGAATTGTAGGAAGACCACACCATGGTGAAATCAGTCAGGAAGGTGATGAAGTCATACTGAATTGTAGGAAGACCACACCATGGTGAAATCAGTCAGGAAGGTCATGAAGTCATACTGAATTGTAGGAAGACCACACCATGGTGAAATCAGTCAGGAAGGTCATGAAGTCATACTGAATGTAGGAAGACCACACCATGGTGAAATCAGTCAGGAAGGTGTGAAGTCATACTGAATTGTAGGAAGACCACACCATGGTGAAATCAGTCAGGAAGGTGATGAAGTCATACTGAATTGTAGGAAGACCACACCATGGTGAAATCAGTCAGGAAGGTCATGAAGTCATACTGAATTGTAGGAAGACCACACCATGGTGAAATCAGTCAGGAAGGTCATGAAGTCATACTGAATTGTAGGAAGACCACACCATGGTGAAATCAGTCAGGAAGGTCATGAAGTGACATTGAATTGTAGGAAGACCACACCATGGTGAAATCAGTCAGGAAGGTCATGAAGTGACATTGAATTGTAGGAAGACACACCATGGTGAAATCAGTCAGGAAGGTCATGAAGTGACTTGAACTGTAGAAGACCCCATGTGAAATCAGTCAGGAAGGTCATGAAGTGATCTTGAACTGTATGAAGACCACACCATAGTGAAATCAGTCAGGAAGGTGATGAAGTCATATTGAACTGTATGAAGACCACACCATAGTGAAATCAGTCAGGAAGGTCATGAAGTGATCTTGAACTGTATGAAGACCACACCATAGTGAAATCAGTCAGGAAGGTCATGAAGTGATCTTGAACTGTATGAAGACCACGCCATAGTGAAATCAGTCAGGAAGGTCATGAAGTGATCTTGAACTGTATGAAGACCACACCATAGTGAAATCAGTCAGGAAGGTCATGAAATACAGGAAAATAACAGCAGAGCGAAATCAGTACCTGGCGGTGTTGAAACATGCAAACTCCACAGTATGCAGAAATCAGGGAATATGGTATCGAAGTATAGGAAGAGAACAGCATCATGACATCAGTAACAATTGTATTGAAATGTAAGAAGACAGCATTTTTACAGACATCAGTAGCAGTGGCACAGGACAACAGGAAGACGACAGGGTTGTAATATGAGCAGCAATGGTATTGACACGTAGGACCGTTAGGAGGGAACTGGAAAGTTAGAACACAACACTATAGAGAAATAAGTAGCAGTAGGTATTAAATCACAGACAGACAACACCATGTGACATAATCAACAGTAGCATTAAAACAGAGTTTAAAAAATACCACCACAGTGAAAATCCTATCCCCACCCCCACCCCCACCCCCAGCCACCACCACCGCCATCACCACCGTCTCAAAAAAAAATTTAAAAAAAAAGATTGTGCAGAATTTCACAGCAAGCTCATTGACCACAGAGAATCACTGTGGGAAAAATCCATCGCGGTGGACAAGTCCGTCGCTTCTCTCAACAGCTGGAAACGGACTTGTAATAATCCTCCTTCACTTACTTTCGTAACGACGGCGGTCGAAGAAGTGCGGCTCCTTGGCCACACGGACTACATCGGGGTGAGAGGTCAGGCGATGGTACAGGTCAGAAGTGCCGCTCTTGCTGACCCCGATCAGGTAAAAGTAGGGACTGCACATCACGTGACCGTCCCTCTTCCAGCATGGGTTTCTGCTCGTCTTCAGGAACTTTCTGGCAGCCTGCAACAAAAAACTGTTCTGGATCTTGCGACATGGAGACAGTTTGTGTTTTAAGGCATGCAGCATCAGCAACTTCTGCAGTTTCTTGTTTCCCACATTAAGAAATTTTTTCTGAACTTCACATCAAGTATAGAGCATTTAATTATCCTGCAAATTCGAGGGTTTTTTTTCAGACTCCTACGATATAATTATCTTTAGGAACTTATCGTGTGGAGCTTTTCAGAATTCTAAAATGTGCAGCTTTGTTATTATCCTGTCTATGCGAAATGTTTTGGGAACTTGCAATACCGTATCTTTCCCTGTAATGTGGATCTTGCAGGCACTTTGTATGTGGAATTTCTTAGCGTTATGAAATATACAGCTTTTTCAAGTTGGCTTTTTTCGTCACTAGTGGTTCGTTGTCTGTGGGCAGGAATAAACTACTAAAGCGACTTTTAATAGAAACCTGATAAGAAATGAATATGACCCTAGAATAAACCCAGTAAACACTGGCGCGAGTCCAGGGGAAAAGGCGGATGGATTCTGCACAAGATTACTCAAGAACATAATTATGAACGGATTGTGGGGAACATGGTGGAACTATGGAACTTGGCCCGCCAGGAACGACGCCATGAAATTCTGATGTGGATCTGTACTGCCGATCCGGATTAAAGGGCGGACTCAGAACCATTCTTCCAGCTAAGCTGATGTTTTCTCCCCTGGCTGTTGGTGTATTTATCTGTAAAACCTGCTGACCCAGTCATGAAACTTTGTTGTTGTTGTTGTCGTACCCTGGCTTAAAGACTCCAGGGATCATCCAAACAGCCAAAGTACTTGAACACTATGGTACAAATGCATCAGCTGGGGATGAGAACATTACGTGTGTGACCGTTTTTGATTACCCCGCCACATGGGCAGCCACACTCCGACTTCGGGGGATTTTGGAGACTGATAATGTTATGCTAGGAGCTTGTCACAACTGAAGACAATCCCTGCATCACTATGCAGAGCACAAGAACATTTTGATGTAGCCTTGGTGTTCTAGCCTATGTCAACTGGCCTGACACAGCCTTAAGCCAAGGCACATGAAACTTGTTTGATTTTGAACGTTCCTCAGGGACCATCCAGGGTGGGTGCGGATCACCATCAAGGGACAAAACCCTGCCCTGATTGGTTTAACTCTGCAGAGGTCTACTTTCTCCTGGGTGCCCTTTGTTTTTATTTGTCAATTTGTTTGTTTGTTTGTTTTTGCCGTTGTTTCTCAGTTTGTCACAAGTCAATATTTTATTCGTTGTTTTTTTATTTTTTTTTTAGGAACTTGGAACAGGACTTTCGCTTCTCTCTCTCCTCTCTCTCTCTCTGCCCTTCTCTCTCTCTCTCTTTTAGGGCATAGTGTAAAGAAATTTTCAGCTTATCTGTTCAACCTCATTAAATTTTTCGTATTCGTATTCATGTTCGTTTTCGTTTTTATTCGTATTCGTATTCTCTCTCTCTCTCTCTCTCTCTCTCTCTCTCTCTCTCTCTCCTCCAGTCTTAAGGGAAATTTTCCCCATGTGGCCACCCCAGGGGGCAGGTCAGAGCGACATGGAGGGAAAAACGGCTGATCTCCAACGAACTCTGACCCCCGTCCGCTGCAGACGCTACCGCTGTACCACCGGGAAACCTCTGGTACGTCATAGCCACTGACGTCACTGTGTTGCAACAGAAGTCTGTACAGGGTCAGCTGAGTTGAAGAACAATTAATTAATCTCTATGTCATTCGTAGGTC
>CM065734.1:4638150-4760650 GCA_033310375.1 Conus canariensis
GATGGTCACTGACTGGGGCAGTTTGTTCTCAGATGGCTCTCGGCAGCAATGAAAACTGCAGGTACTGGGTTCTGCGCTGTGGTTGTGAAAGCTGCTGACTGTGTCCTCATCACTGGCATGGTGGTGGTGGTTTCAGCTTGGTACTGATGTCAGTGTCAGGAGTACCATGTCATTTCGCGTAATGCATAGCCAAGCAAGCTGTCTTTCTTGGCTCTTGTAGAGTGGTCCAGTGTAGGTCTTGGAACATGGCGGAGGAGCAGGACAATTCTCTGTATATTGTTGCATAACAAATCATAGTGCATGACCCTGGATGATTTTGCTTACAATCAGTGTGTTGTTGGTTGTGCTAGTCCCAGACGGGGATATGCATACCTCAAAGCGTGGTGGATACATATATAGGCTTTGTAGTCCATCTCCTTTGTTCCTTGAGACAATCTTCATATTCTCTTGAGAAAGTCAAGTCTTGTTAGCGTTTGTGTACATGTTGTTGATAGTTTGCTCTTATAAGATTGAATATATACACTTAAAATCATATCAGTGACTTGGCTTACACGCTTTATCAGCCTATTGCCTGAATACAGATGGTATATTTTGTTTTCTGGTACATTACATGTTTACTAATGTAATGGCTAGTTTACAGTGGAAACTTTTGTCTGGAAGCTATAAAACTTCCAGTTTCAGTTTCATCAAGGAGGTGTCACTGTGCGTGGACTAGTCCATAATGCTCTTTAAGTTTCGAGACCACTCTGTGCATGGTTTAAAACTGATGGACAAGTGAATTAATGACTGAGATGAGAGAATTAGAAGAGGGTCTCATATGACTTAGCAGATGTCTGACCTGCTCATTAGCCCAACATGCTGGTTAGACCTTGGGTGCCCACCTAACATTGTCTGCGCCACTATCATCATTGTATGTCTTTGTGGTGAAAGTATTCGTGTGTGTTATATTACATGTGTGCATGGGTGAATGGGCACAGCTGTGTGTGTGAGTGTGCCAGTGTATGCGGTGCATGTGTGCAAGGATGTGTGTGTGAGGGTGTATATGTTTGTGTGTGTGTGCATATTGTAGTGTGTGTGTGTAATCTGTTGGTTTGTGTGAGCATGCTGTTGCATGCATGTATGTATGCATATACATGTATATGTATGTACGCCTGTGTATATGGACTAACATGCATGCGTGCATGTGTGCGTGCACATGCAATCACATCTTTGTGCATGTGTGTGTACGTGGCCTTGTTTTTGTGTATGCGCGTGCATGCTCATGTGTGTGCGTGCATGAGCGTGTGCATGTTGTGCATATGTACATGCATGTATGTGTGCGTGTGTGTATGTGTGTGTGTGAAAATGAATGTTTAGAAGATGACGTAGTAATTATATATCAGCAAGATTAGATTTAGTGCATTCCCGAAGTTGGAGTATGGCTGCCTTGATGGCAGGATGAAAAACGGTCATACACATTAAACTCCACTCCCTTTGTTGGGTAGAAGGGATACTCCTTGTCTGTCTACACAGGGAGTGTCCGCAGGAGTATTAGCTTGCGTACACAGGGAAAAAAATGAGAAAAAAGAAAAAAGATATAGTGCACAGTTTCACCAGTTGTGGATGTGTTCTGCATTTTAAAGTTCAGAGACTTGGTGTGAACTGCTTTCATCATAACGTACACACCAAATGTCATAGTCATCTCGATCATACTAACTTTCTATCTCGTATACTCATGCATGTGTTGTGATGAAAGGAGGGAGGGGCAGGCGGCAGGATGGGAGGTTTTTGTCAGTTCTAAAGAGTCATTTTTATTCTTGAATTTGTTACAGGAGTGCGGAGTTATAAATTACCAGCAAAATCATGTTTGACAGAATCTTAAAGTGAGGTCTAATTCTTGATCTGGGCTGCGAGCATGCATTGAAGAACAGTAATGAAAAGAGAAAAACTGCGCCCAAGGAGATGGCGGGTTTTGTAATACACGAGCTTTACCTTTGCACTGATTGGCTGATGATGTGTGAGTCTTGCTTGCAAAAACTGATCATGTCCAACTCTCTTAAAGTGGGCATGATGTTGATCTCTTGCTTGCTGACCTAGGGTATCACACCTGTCGATTGTGAAAAAGAGAGCCAAAGAGACTAGCAAGCATCTCAGCAACATAGTCTTAAGAAAGAGACTGTTACTCAGTTGGAAGACTTGCCCACGCTCTGAAGGCTGTTGAAGGGTGTGTGATAGCCATGTCTACACAACAGACAAGTTGGTCAAATTGATCAAAAGCTGGTTTGCCCTGAGTGACATCTGTTTGGTTGAACAGTGTTATATTGTGACTTGCTTTACCTTTAGATTCTACAGTTGTAAACACAAGTCACCAGTCAATCGTCACGATGCATTTGGATGTGCTATGCTATATTGCAACATGCTTTACCATGAAATACTACAGTTGCACAAGTCAGCAGTCCATCTCCACATCCTGGTTGGTTGCACTTGTTATACTGTGACGTGTGTGACCGTGTTGCAGATGTGTGTGCACGAGGGTGAAGCAGAACGAAGACCAGACAGCAGTGGGGGAGATCAAACTGGACCATCCCCTCACCGCCGACCAACAGACCCAGTTCCCCGACAGACCGCAGGTCAGTGGACTGCAGTGCAAGCACCTGTCTGCTTTGACACTAAAGCACAGCTTCAGATTGTTCATACACCCGTGTCACTGGCACAGAATTCTTTAAAATGGGGCATGGTCCCTTGCCCAAATATACCTATGAGGCATGTAACTAATCACCCAGTTTCAAACCAGTGTGACTAGTCTTTGTCAGTGTATAACAGGCCTACACTCAGAGGTTGCAAAGTTCTACGAGATCAGAAACATTTCGTCTTTTTTGATTGGCTGTTGTAAGTTCTGTTCGCCAATGTGGGCTTTACTTATTTATTACCAGTCTTGCAGATCTTTTCAGCAAGAAAAATAACCACTAAACTTGATTCATTCCTGAAGTGGCCTTTTCAAGAAATAGTGTAATTGAGTGCATATTTTTTTTATGTTCCTACTTTGACATTAGTAGCTATTTCAAATTTGTATGCACTACTGTCTGTTTAATATCATGATTGATGCAGCCTCAGTCATAAGTCAGTGAGTCCAAAATTACTTCTTCCAGTTTCCCTGAAGATGGAGTATGGCTGCCTTAATGGCGGGATAAAAAACGGTCATACACACAAAACTCCACTGCCTGTCTATACAGGCAGTGTCCGCAGGAGTATCAGCCTGCGTAGGCAGAAAGAAAGAAAGAAAAAACTTCTTCCAGTTTGCTAATCAAATCAATCCCATGGAAAATAAGTGTTTGTTTTTTTTCGTTAGAATTGATACTACTTTTGTTTAGGCGAAGGTTGAGGTAAGCCCCCTTCTCCACCCTATGAAATATTTTTGTTTGCCTTCTGTTTTGCAGTTATGGTAAAGTTTTGATACTTAGGCCTGTACCCGACCTCCACCCCCACCCCCCTACCCTTCCCTTGGAATGAGTTAATTTGAAATGGGCCCATGATTTTCTTAAACTGACCCTTCATTTCCACCTTCAATCGGTTGTTAATCCTCAGATTCCGCAGAACAATCTCAAGCTCTGGCTACTAGCTTTTTTTATTTTTTTTTTTTTTTCAAATTAAGTAACGTTGAGATTTTGTTTCAAAGCATCAAGTGCATTGCCTTTAAAGTTTTCTTCCACTTTGTATTTTTTGTTGTTTGTATCTGTAACTATCCGGTTGGTATTACATATTGTGTTTCCTGTCAGTAGGATGATGGCCATCTTTATCTTAAATAGGTTATTTTTTTTATTACATTCAGTTAATTTTGTTTGTTTATTTCATTACTTAGATTGGTTTTTTCTTTATTTAAAGCAAGTGTCTGTCAAAGATTCTGCCTCTTTGTCTCACTCTTGTTAATTTCCTCTTTACTCCGTTATTATTCTCTCTCTCTCTCTCTCTCTCTCTCTCTCTCTCTCTCTCTCTCTCTCTCTCTCTCTCTCCTATGAAAGTCTGTCCCTGTGTTTGTTGTACATCATAATCATATAAAAAATTCACCTTCTACTACATTTGACTGCTACAAGAAACTTGGCAAGCAAACAAATCATCTAAAAACTACGAGGGTTGCGGGTTTGAATCTCCGCTGGGCCGTTTCAGTATAGGGGGATTTTTCTCTCGGAGTTAACATTAGTTCTGCCTCCATTTCCTATACAGTTCCTCGAATGAGACTATAAACCGAGGTTCCATGTGTGAACGCACGCATAACATCTTGCACACACGTAAAATCCCATCACCAACTTTTGGAAGAGAAGGCCAGTTGGCCGTTGGTATGGAGGACACGTTACACATAGCATGCACCTTCCCCAAAGATGGAGTATGGCTGCCTTAATGGCGGGATAAAAAACGATCATACACACAAAACTCCACTCCCTTTGTTGGGTAGATGGGATTAATACTTCTCTGTCCAGGTAGGGAGTGTCCGCAGGAGTATCAGACTGCATATGCAGAAGAAGATCTAAAAACATGCAGTCTTTGCTTGTATCACTGAAACCCAATGTACAAAGCCAAGACATTGGGTGTCTCATTTCTCTTGTGATGTAATGGCAGCAGCATGCCTATTTTCCACGACAAGCAGTGTGACCTACATAACCAGACGCCAGCTTTGCCCTCTCTTTGTAGACGTGCTGGGCACCCTTACAGTAGAAATCACACACCTTTGTCCTGTCAGTAGCAGCAATTGCCATTTTTTCTGTCACTCTCTTTAACTCTTTTTTGTTGTTGTCGTCGTTATTTTTTGCTTTACTTTACTGTCATTCTCAGTCGTCCTACTCCTGTGGTCCATTTACCTGTCGTTGTGAAAATCACTGCACATTCTTCTGCTGTGGAAACTGAAGTGGAAAACATGCCAGTTTGTTGTTGTTGGTTTTGTTTTTATGTTTTTTTTTGTATTTAAATCTTATGACTATTCAGTGGAACTGTCCACACACTGTCCAGAGTGGACATGCATTGTCCATTCTTCAGTGTCTGTCTGCCACTATGTGAGACCTGTTTTTTTACATTGTTTTGTGTCAGTTGTATGTTATCATTAATTCATTATTTTTAACTGTAGGGGTGATAAAATACGGGCACAGTCAAGCCCTCTTGACACAGCCTAATCTTATTAGGCTGAAGGACATCAGCAGAGTAACTAGGAATTTCTTGTCATTTATTGTTGTTGTGATTTTTTTGTTGTTGTTTTTGGTTGGTTTGGGTTTTTTTTTAGCACAAGACTTCTTTTCCAGAGTTCTGACAGCGTGGAACAGGCCCTGTGTGGTTGGCTAGGCTACACTTGCAGTGAAACAAGAGTTAAACATGAAGTTATGGGCTGTATTTCCAATGAAACAAGAATTAAGAATGAAATCATAGGCTGCACTTACAATGAAACAAGAATTAAGAATGAAATCATAGGCTGCACTTACAATGAAACAAGAATTGAACATGAGATCATGGGATGTAAGTGTACAATGAAACAAGAATTAAGAATGAAATCATAGGCTGCACTTACAATGAAACAAGAATTGAACATGAGATCATGGATGTAAGTGTACAATGAAACAAGAATTTAAACATGAATCATGGGCCTCACTTACAATGAAACAAGAATTAAACATGAAATATGGGCCGCCTTACAAATGAAACAAGAATTAAACACTGAAACCTGGGCGCACTTACAATGAAACAAGAATTAAACATGAAATCATGGGCGCACTTACAATGAAACAAGAATTAAACATGAAATCATGGGCCTCACTTACAATAAACAAGAATTAAACATGAAATCATGGGCCGCACTTACAATGAAACAAGAATTAAACATGAAATCATGGGCCTCACTTACAATGAAACAAGAATTAAACATGAAATCATAGGCCACACTTACAATGAAACAAGAATTAAACATGAAATCATGGGCCGCACTTACAATGAAACAAGAATTAAACATGAAATTATGGGCGGCACTTACAATGAAACAAAGATGAAATGAAGTTATGGGCTGAACTGAAAATGAAACAAGAAACAATACTGAAATTATAGGGAACAAAAAGTAAAACTGAAATCATGGGCTCTACCGACAATGAAACAAGAAATAAAACTGAAAATTATGGGCTATACTAAAAATGAAACAAAAATAAAATGAAGTTGTGGGCTAGACTAAAAATAAAACAAAAATGAAATGAAGTTATGGGCTAGACTAAAAATGAAACAAAAATAAATGAAGTTATGGACTAGACTAAAAATGAAACAAAAATGAAATGAAGTTATGGGCTAGACTAAAAATGAAACAAAAATGAAATGAAGTTGTGGGCTAGACTAAAAATGAAACAAAAATGAAATGAAGTTATTGGCTGAACTGAAAATGAAACAAGAAACAACACTGAAATTATAGCGACCAAAAATTGAAACTGAAATCATGGGCTGTACTAACAACGAAACAGAAATGAAACGAAGTTATGGGCTGTACTAACAGTGAAACAAGAAATAAAACTGACATTAATGGTTGGACTAACAATGAAACAAAAAATGAAACTGAAATTATAGGCCAGAGAATTCATAAACAAAAAACAAAAGTGAAATGATGGGTTTGGCTAACAATGCAACAAAAAATAAAACTGAAATTACAGGCCAGACATATAATAAACCCCCAAAAATAAGATTGAAATGATGGGTTGAACTAACAATGAAACAAAAATTAAAACTGAAGTCACTAGAAGGACTAACAATGAAACAAACAAAAATAACCCCTGAAATTATGTGCCTTTTAATTCTGCATTTGTTCTTTTCATTTTTAGACTTGAGTACTGCTGGGGATGTCACTTTCAGTGCATGATGATATTGAAGCCAGTTGCTCAGTGGTAGAGCGCCGGACTCGTAATCTTGGGGTTGTGGGTTCGAATCTCCGCCGGGCCGTTTCGGTACAGGAGGATTTTTCCCTCAGAGTTAACATTGGTTCTGACTCCATTTCCCATACAGTCCTTCAAATGAGGCTATAAACCGAGGTTCTGTTTGTGAACGCACGCATAACATCTTGCGCACACATAAAATCTCATCACCAACTTTCGGAAGAGAAGGCCAGTTTGGCCATTAGTATGGATGACACGTTACACATAGCATGCACCTTTCCTGAAGTTGGAGTATGGCTGCCTTAATGGCGGGATAAAAAACAGTCATACACACAAAACTCCATTCCTTACACAGGGGGAGTCCACAGGAGTATCAGCCTGCGTACGCAGAAGAAGAAGAAGCCAGTGGCAGTCACTGCGTTCAAGGCGGGGTGTTACGTGGATCTGTTTCAGGGAGCGGAGGCCAGTCTGAGGGGGGTTTACTTTGGGGTGTTTGATGGACACGGGGGTCCCGGGGCAGCACTGATGGTGGCCGACCAGCTCATCAATCACCTCCAGGTGAGGTCAGATCCCTTGTCTGCAGGTATCAGGAAGTCAGGCACCATGAGGGTGCTGGGGGTGGGGGGGGGGGGGGGAGGAGGGGGGGCGCTGTTATGCAAGGAACGATCATGGCTATGTTACTTTGTCGATAGTGACAGATACATCACTGCTATGTCACCTAGTCAGACAGTAACAGATGTAACATTACTGGTATGTCTGACTAGTAACAGATGTAACATTACTGCTATGTCACTATGTCGGACAGTAACAGATGTAACATCACTGCTATGCCACCATGTCAGACAGTAGCAGATGTAACATTACCGCTTTGTCACCATGTCAGACAGTAACAGAAGCAACATCACTGCTATGTCACCATGTCAGACAGTAACAGATGTAACATCACTGCCATGTCACTATGTCAGACAGTAACAGATGTAACATCACTGCTATGCCACCATGTCAGACAGTAGCAGATGTAACATTACCGCTTTGTCACCATGTCAGACAGTAACAGAAGCAACATCACTGCTATGTCACCATGTCAGACAGTAACAGATGTAACATCACTGCCATGTCACTATGTCAGACAGTAACAGATGTAACATCACTGCTGTGTCACCATGTCAGACAGTAGCAGATGTAACATAACTGCTTTGTCACCATGTCAGACAGTAACAGAAGCAACATCACTGCTATGTCACCATGTCAGACAGTAACAGATGTAACATCACTGCTGTGTCACCATATCAGACAGTAACAGATGTAACATCACTGCTCACCATGTTAGAGAGTAACATGTAACATCACTGCTATGTCACCATGTCAGACAGTAGCAGATGTAACATTACTGCTTTGTCACCATGTCAGACAGTAACAGAAACAACATCACTGCTATGTCACCATGTCAGGCAATAACAGATGTAACATCACTGCTATGTCACCATGTCAGGCAATAACAGATGTAACATCACTGTGTTGTCACCATGTCAGACAATAATAGATGTAACATCACTGTATTGTCACCATGTCAGGCAATAACAGATGTAACATCACTGCTATGTCACCATGTCAGGCAATAACAGATGTAACATCACTGCTATGTCACCATGTCAGACAGTAACAGATGTAACATCACTGTGTTGTCACCATGTCAGACAATAATAGATGTAACATCACTGTATTGTCACCATGTCAGGCAATAACAGATGTAACATCACTGCTATGTCACCATGTCAGGCAATAACAGATGTAACATCACTGCTGTGTCACCATGTCAGACAGTAACAGATGTAACATCACTGTATTGTCACCATGTCAGACAATAACAGATGTAACATCACTGCTATGTCATGTGTCAGGCAATAACAGATGTAACATCACTGTATTGTCACCATGTCAGACAATAACAGATGTAACATCACTGCTATGTCACGTGTTAGGCAATAACAGATGTAACATCACTGCTATGTCACGTGTCAGGCAATAACAGATGTAACATCACTGCTGTGTCACCATGTCAGACAGTAACAGATGTAACATTACTGCTTTGTCACAATGTCAGACAATAACGGATTTAACATCATTGCCATGTCACAATGTCAGACAATAACAGATGTAACATCATAGCTACATCAGATGATAACAGATGTGACATCATTGATATGTCGCCATGTCAGACAATAACAGATGTGACATCATTGCTATGTCACTGTGTCATACAATAACAGATGTAACATTATTGCCAAGCCAGACATAAAAGAGGTAACATGACAGCTATGACACTGTGTCGAACAACAACGGATGACACATCATTGCTATGTCAGAGATAACAGATGTAACATGATCACTGTGTCACTATGTCAGACATAACATGTCACATGATCTCCATGTCACTACATCAGACAGTAACATGTGACATCATTGCTATGTCATCAAGTTACATAATGACAGATGTGGCACCATGGCTGTGTCTCTATGTCACACAATAACAGATGTAACATCATTGCTATGTCACTATGACAGACATAACATGTCACATGATAGTCACACAATAACAGATGTGACATCATTGCTATGTCACTATGACAGACATAACATATCACATGATAGTGACACAATAACATGTGACATCATTGCTATGTCACTATGACAGACATAACATATCACATGATAGTGACACAATAACATGTGACATCATTGCTATGTCATCAAGTTACATAATGACAGATGTGGCACCATGGCTGTGTCTCTATGTCACACAATAACAGATGTAACATCATTGTTTTATGACTGCCAGACTATAAGAAAGAAATACATTGCTTTGTCGTTGTGTCAGACAACAGATGTAACATTATGGCTATGTCAGACAATGACAGATCTAGCATCATTTTTTGTGTGTCAGTAACAGGTGTAACATAAGTGTTATGTCTGACAATAGTTATAGATCGTTGCTATGTTATACAATTATATTACAATAACAGATGTAACATTGCCCATGTCACTACATATCTCTATGTCAGACAATGAATGTATGTAACATTTGTAGCTGTAACAGATGTAACATTGCCATGTCACTACATGTCTCTGTATCAGACAATGACTGTATGTAACATTTGTAGCTGTAATAGATGTAACATTTGTAACTGTAATAGATGTAACATTGCCATGTCACTACATGTCTCTATGTCAGACAATGAATATATATAACATTTGTAACTGTAATATATGTAACATTTGTAACTGTAATATATGTAACATTTGTAACTGTAATGTATGTAACATTTGTAACTGTAATAGATTTAACATTGCCATGTCATTGCATGTCTCTATGTCAGACAATGAAATCATATGTAATATTATTTCTGAGTCAGTATATGATCAGACAGTGAACAACAGGTCTAACATGATTGTTATGTCACCATGTCAAACAGTCATTGATGTAACATCACTGCTATGTCAGGACGGTGACATTCGTACATCGTCGTTCTGTGACATGGGTCTGTCAGGAGAAACTGGTGGACGTCAGGAAAGACCTTTTTGAACTGGCCCTGAGGGAGTCCAGGGAGTACCAAGCGCCCCCACGCAGCGCCCCTGCCGACACTCCTGACAGCAGTGCAGCCAAAGCGTCTACGCCTTGCTGTCTGTTTGACTGCGTCACCTTTGACGACCTGGTCGTTGGGGCTTTAGAGGCTGCCTTCCAGGCAATGGTGAGTGCCAGGTGCTGTAAGTGCTTGTTGGCTGCTCCGCCTGTCATGCTGTAGAGTGTCCAAGAACATCCAGTGTGTTGGTGCTGTTATTCTGCCTTCATATGTAAATGAGAACAGAATCTTCTGGTGAAAGTGCTCTTTTTTTTTTAATCACTATTGTTCTTGCTGTAGTGAGTACAAAATCAAGTGTAAGTGCACTTTTGTTGGCTTTGTTCTTCCTCCATGCTGTGTTGAGTACAAGAATGTCCAGTATAAGTGCCCTTTTGTTGGAATAGTTCCTGTTTCATGCTGTAGTGAGTGTAAGATCATCTGGCGAAAGTGCACTTCAGCTGGCACTGTTGTTTCACCTTTCACACTGTGTGTGAGTTCTTCCAGTGTAAGTGTACTTTTGAGGCACTGTGATTTTTGTCGTTCATGCAGTGATGAGTTCAGAATTTTTCCATCATAGGTGCCTCTTTGTTGGTAGTGTTTTCTCTGTGTTTCTTGTGTCTTGCTTTCTTTTCCATTCAGATGAGCAAGACAAAAAAATGTATGAACAATGTTGGTTAGTTGGGATATGATGATGACCATTCAGTCTAGCAGCGCAGCGGCTTTTATAGTTCCCTGTGAGGATGCCAGGATACTTTCAGCATGAAATGTATCCCCCTCTTCTGGAAATGTTGGTACCAGAAGTATCCTCTTGTCTGTCACTGCCTGTCAGACTGCTTTTGTTTTTCATCTTTTTTTGTTTTTTCGCTTTCTTCTGCGTTTTTTTTCTCTCCTGCCTTTGTAGCTTATTCTTCTGTTTATCAATGTGCCTGATACGCTCATATACAGAAGAGTGGCCACAGGGGCACTCCATATACAGAAGAATGTGGCCACAGAGGGCACTTCCATATACAGAAGAATGTGGCCACAGAGGGCACCTCCATATACAGAAGAATGTGGCCACAGAGGGCATTTCAAACAGATGTCCATGATACGCTCCATTAAGAAGAATGTGGCCACAGAGGGCACTTTCATAAACAGAAGAATGTGCCATGAATACCGCCTCCATATACAGAAGAATGTGGCCACAGAGGGCACTTTCATAAACAGAAGAATGTGGCCACAGAGGGCACCTCCATATACAGAAGAATGTGGCCCAGAGGGCACTTTCATATACAGAAGAATGTGGCCACAGAGGGCACTTTCATATACAGAAGAATGTGGCAACAGAGGGCACTTCATATACAGAAGAATGTGGCAACAGAGGGCACTTCCATATACAGAAGAATGTGGAAACAGAGGGCACTTCCATATACAGAAGAATGTGGCCACAGAGGGCACTTCCATATACAGAAGAATGTGGCCACAGAGGGCACTTTCATATACAGAAGAATGTGGCCACAGAAGGCACTTTCATATACAGAGAATTGTGGCCACAGAGGGCACTTTCATATACAGAAGAATGTGGCCAAAAGGCACTTTCATAAACATGGTTCATTGATTCCTTCTAAAGACAGGTGGCCTTCATGCCTGTTTTCCTATCTGTAAGACAGGTGGCCTTCATGCTCTGTTTTCCTGTCTGTAAGGACAGGTGGCCTTCATGCTCTGTTTTCCTGTCTGTAAGGACAGGTGGCCTTCAGTGCTCTGTTTTCCTGTCTGTAAGGACAGGTGGTCCTTCATGCTCTGTTTTCCTGTCTGTAAGGACAGGTGGCCTTCATGCTCTGTTTTCCTGTCTGTAAGGACAGGTGGCCTTCATGCTCTGTTTTCCTGTCTGTAAGGACAGGTGGTCTTCATGCTCTGTTTTCCTGTCTGTAAGGCAGGTGGCCTTCATGCTCTGTTTTCCTGTCTGTATAGGACAGGTGGCCTTCATGCTCTGTTTTCCTGTCTGTAAGGACAGGTGGCCTTCATGCTCTGTTTTCCTGTCTGTAAGGACAGGTGGCCTTCATGCTCTGTTTTCCTGTCTGTAAGGACAGTGTGTGCCTTCACGCTTCTGTTTTTCCTGTCTGTAAGGACAGGTGGCCTTCATGCTCTGTTTTCCTTCTGTAAGGACAGGTGGCCTTCATGCTCTGTTTTCCTGTCTGTAAGGACAGGTGGCCTTCATGCTCTGTTTTCCTGTCTGTAAGGGCAGGTGGCCTTCACGCTCTGTTTTCCTCTCTGTAAGGACAGGTGGCCTTCATGTCTGTTTTCCTGTCTGTAAGGACAGGTGGCCTTCACGCTCTGTTTTCCTTGTCTGTTAAGGGACAGGTGGCCTTCACGCTCTGTTTTCCTCTCTGTAAGGACAGGTGGCCTTCATGCTCTGTTTTCCTATCTGTAAGGACAGGTGGCCTTCATGCTCTGTTGACCTGTCTCTAAGGACAGGTGGCTTTCGCATACTGCTTACCTGTCTATAAGGACTCTGGGTGCTTTGGGCGCGTTTTCTTGTCTGTATGTACAGATGATGTTTTGACCAGTTTAAAGGACAGGTGGTGGCCTGTGTTTGTAATGACAGGTGACATGCATACCTCTCTGTGATGGACAGATGGCCTTTATACCTTCAGTTACCTAGCCAGTCCTTCATGATTTGTTTTTCTGCATCAATTTTTCAGTTAACTGTACCAATCCTACATGATTTTGTTTTGCTGCATCAAATTTCCAGTTAACTGTACCAGTCCTACATGATTTTGTTTTGCTGCATCAAACTTTCGGTTATCATGCCAATTTTCAGTAACCATGCGAGTCCTAGATGATTTGTTTTGCTTCATCAAATTTCCGATTTGTCTTGTTGCCTCAAATGTTCAGTTGCCATGCCAGGCCTGCATGATTTGTTTTGTTGCATCAGACTTAAATGACCAGGCCAATCCTCCATAACGTGTTCTGTCGCATCAAATTTTTGGTCACCACGCCAGTCCTATGTGATTTGTTTTGTTGCATCAGATTTTCCATTATTACACCAGTCCTACATGGTTTGTTTTGCTACGTCAAATTTCCAGCGGCCATGCCAAACCTTCATGATCTGTTTCGTTGCATCAAACCTTCAGTTATTGTGCCAGTCTTTCCAGATTTCTTTCGTTGCATCAAATTGTCATTGCTTTGCGAATGCTTCGTGATTTCTTTTGTTGCATCAGATTTTCATTGCTTTGCTAATATTTCATGATTTGTTTTGTTGCATCAAATGGCCGCATGCTTTTCCTGCGTGAGCTAGTATGCTGCATCGAATTTTGTGTTGCCTTTTCTGTTTGGGCTGTTTGTTGGTTCAGTGTTGTCTCTTCTTCTCTCCTTTACTACTTGCAGAGCAAAAATGCTGTTAAGAATTCGTTTTGATAATCGGTTTAAGATGTTCTTTTTTTTTTTTTAGAATAAGTATTCTTATGCCATATAGTGTGCTTTTTTTTTTTCTTTTAAAGCATCAGCATTGTTATGTCATATAGCATGCTTTTTTTTTTCAGGTAAGTGTTGTTAAATGTCACGTCGCTGTATGTTATGTTGCATACTTTTTCTTTTGTAATTAGTATTGTTATATGTCATAAAGCATGTTGTTGTTGTTTTAAGAAAAAATGTTGTTGTATGTCGTATAGCTTGCTTTCTTTTTTTTCTTTTTTTTTTTTCTTTAAGCAGTGAGTATTGTTATATGATATATAGCTTGCTTTGTCTTTTTTGTGTGTTTTTTAGCGATGAGTATTGTTATATGTCATATAGCATACTTTTTTTCATGAATGTGTACACATTGAGCCCTGTGGAAGATGCTGTTAGAAAATCTTGTTTTTAGAATCAGTTTAAGATGTTCTTTTTTTTTTTTAGAATAAGTATTCTTATATGCCATATAGCATGCTTTCTTTTTTTTCTTTTCAAGCATCAGTGTTGTTCTACATCATATAGGTTGCTTTTTTTTTTTTTTTTTTTTTTAATAGGTATCATTATATGTCATGTAGCTCTGTGTTATGTAGCATACTTTCTTTTCTTTTTGAATTAGTATCGTTATATGTTGTATAGTAAGGTTTGTTGTTTTTTGGGGGTGGTGGGGTGGGGTTGTTAAGAATAGATATTGTTAATTGTTATATGTCATATAGCTTACTTTTTTTTTTTTTTAGCAGTGAGTATTGTGATATGTCATATAGCTTCCTTTTTTTTAATTTTTAATAAGTATTGTTATATATTATACAGCATATATATATATATATATATATATATATATATAATATATATATATATATATACTTACTTCATGCATGTATACACATTGAGCCCTGTGGATGTTGTAGGATGAGCAGATTGGAGGGGAGAAGGCGTCATTCAGCATCACTGGTGGGTGCTGCACTCTAGTGGCCCTCTTCCTGTCTGGCAAACTGTACGTGGCCAACGCGGGGGACTGCAGGTTCGGAACTGCTCTTCCTCTCTTTCTTTGCTTTCCGACAGTGTAGCGGTGGGGGTGGTGGGGGTGGTGGTAGCTGCGGCAGTTGTGTCAGGGTTATCTTGACCAAACAACAGATTTGTCTGTGTCTGTCTTGTAGGGTTTGTTTTGGTTGTTATGATGTATATCTTTTTCGTGTGTGTTTTTTTCAGTTTCAAGATCGTTTGGTGTCGAAGCTGTTCTGTGTGTGGGTATGTGGGTGTGTGTACATGGTTATGTGCTTGCGTGTGAGTGTGTGTGTGTGTTGTGTGTGTGTGTGTGTGTGTGTGTGTGTGTGTTGTGTGTGTGTGTGTGTGCGTGTGTGCGTGTTGTGTGTGTGTGTTGTGTGTGTGTGTGTGTGTTGTGTGTATGTGTGTGTGTGTGTGTGCATGTGCGTGTGTGTGTGTGAACACCAACACTCATACCGATCACAAGACCAATCCCCATTGATGAATGCGAGCATACATACATGACTGGATCCATACCTGTTGCCAGAACAGTGAACTAATTGTATGTTCATATCATGCAATCACTCTTCCTGGTACTTGTTTGATTTGTTTGGGGTTCTTGGTGCCTGTGAGCTGTCATTTTAGATATGATAACATTCTCATGACTTAATAGTCACTTTTTCTCATGTGAGCTCAAACATAGCGCTTGACATGATTAAAAGTTTCAAAGAAACACAAAAAAAGTTAGGTAATCAAAAGCAAGAACTCCATCATTTCAACATCATCTCACAGATCAAAGATGGCCACTGCTTACAGACAGCATGGAATCCATATGTGCACACACTATCACACTTGCCAACACTTCCTCTCACTTTCAGACATACATACACACACACACACACACACACACACACACACACACACACACACACACACACACACACACACACTCGATCACACATGCATGCACACACACACACACACACACACACACACACACACACACACACACACACACACACACACACACACGTGCAATCACACATGCACATACACACACACGCACACACACACACACACACACACACATGCACACACACACACACACACACACACACACACACACACACACACACACACACACACACACACACACCTCATCCTTCCCACCCTTACTCCTCTGTCATCCCCTCACCCTAACATACATCAAAACACACACGCCCTAACATACATCAAAACACACACGCCCTAACATACATCAAAACACACACGCCCTAACATACATCAAAACACACACGCCCTAACATACATCAAAACACACACGCCCTAACATACATCAAAACACACACGCCCTAACATACATCAAAACACACACGCCCTAACATACATCAAAACACACACGCCCTAACATACATCAAAACACACACGCCCTAACATACATCAGAACACACACGCAGAGGCACTTGCATTTACAGCTTAGATGTGAGGCAGTTTGAAAATTATTAATGAAAAGAAACGGGTCTGCAGCAAAGACTGCAAAGGGGATTTGGAAGTGGAGTGTCAAGTTATGAACGAGGTGCATTTTGCTATGTACAGGTGAACTTGTTCTCTGGTTTCTTTTTGGTTGTTGATGCCTGTGTTGGTTAATTTTGATTGTTGATAATCTGTTTCCATCATTTTGCTGTGTGTGGTTTATTTTTGGTTGTTGACGTCTGTGTTGATAATTTGATTCCGTGTGGCCAAACTTGTCTGGTTGTTAAAGATTTTTAATGTATGTGCGCAGCTATTTTACAATGTGTGGTCAAACTTGACTTCTGGTTGATTTTAAAATGTTGATGTCTGTATTCTGTCGCTTTGTTCTGTCTGGTGAGACCAGTTCCCACGTTTATTGGGGGCACCAGCAGCCATGGCAAACTGGTTAGTGTTGCAGACTCCCAGCTGGGAGGTCGTGGATTCAATTCCCATCAGAGCCATTTATTTGTGATATTTTTCTGCCCCTCTGAGAGTTTTACTCCAATTTCCTGACCATTACTGCAGATGTCTGGATTACATTGTCCTCACCCTCATAAATCAGCATTAAAAACAAAAAAGAAGAAGTGTCAAATTCTGTGGCCCTTCATAACCTGCTGTCATGGTGACCACAGCTTCGATTGCATTTCCATGTGTATGGCCTTGGTTTGATTCTGTCAGGGTCACCAGGATTGGCAAATTCATGGGAACTATTTTTGGAAGCCCTCCAGAGAGAGAGCTCATGCACACATGGCTCATTAACTGAGCAGTTATTGTCATCAGTAGGGTTTTAGAAGGTGGTATCCTGCGTATGTTGGATCAGAGCAGGCGCCACTGAACACCACTGAAGTGACTCGGCAGCAGTGCAGTGTCTCCTCTGGTGGGTTGCCTCTTGACCGCTGGACACTGCTCCCTGTGGATTGACAGTGCCAGGGTTGTGGCAAGTCGGGCCGGGCTGTGGTCGAGGATTAGAGGTATCAGAGTAAGTGGCTTGGGTACAGTGCCTGTGACTTGGCCCAGAAGATAGGAAAAGATGTAATGGGGGCTGTTGATGTCTTTGTGCTGTCATTTTGCTCTTTGTGATCAAACTGATTAGCTGATGATTTGGGGCTATTGATGTCTGTACATTACTGTCATTGTGCTCTGTGTGATCAAATTCATTGTCTGGTTGATTTAGGATTCTTGATGTCTGTATATCAAGTGATGTTTTGCTCTGTGTGGTCACACTTATCTGGTTGATTTGGGCCTGTTGATGATGGTTTATTACTGTCATCATGCTGTCTGTGGTCATTGTCTGGTTGATTTGGGCTGTTGATGATGGTTTATTACTGTCATCATGCTGTCTGTGGTCATTGTCTGGTTGATTTGGGGCTGTTGATGATGGTTTATTACTGTCATCATGCTGTCTGTGGTCATTGTCTGGTTGATTTGGGGCTGTTGATGATGGTTTATTACTGTCATCATGCTGTCTGTGGTCATTGTCTGGTTGATTTGGGCCTGTTGATGACGGTTTATTACTGTCATCATGCTGTCTGTGGTCATTGTCTGGTTGATTTGGGGCTGGTGATGATGGTTTATTACTGTCATCATGCTGTCTGTGGTCATTGTCTGGTTGATTTGGGCCTGTTGATGACGGTAGAGAATGTCAATATGTAGGCTCTATCCCACCACATCTTATTTTGCACGAAAACCCCCCTTTTCACATACAAATCACGTCCTTCACATGCTAGTTTTGACCAAAATTAACACCTCTTTACAATCAAAATTAACACCCCAAAACCTCCAAAAATTGACGTAATCAGTACTTTAAAAATGGGGGGTTTTCGTGCAAAATAAGCTGTGGTGATATAGAGCCTACATATTGACATTCTCTCTCAGCTATCAACGTCCGCAAGACTTAGCCCTTACTACTTCCAGCACCATTAATAAGTCAGAACAAACAACTAGCCTTCCATCTTGATTAGTTATTTTTACATCTAATGAATTTATAGTCCCCTCAATTAATTCTTTAAATTGACTGTTTCCATTAAACTTGTATAGCTGATAATCACAAAACCCCGCCTTAATTGACGGCAGCGCTCTTAGAACTGCAGATGGGCTGCCATTAAACAAATTAGTGTTTGTTTTTAACTGTTGTAAATGGACATACAACATTTGGTTAATTAGAAAATCAGAAGGTTTATTACCTTCAAATTGATAGATGCCTTCTCTTGTGCTAAATCTATAATCTTTGTTACCATTGTGGAAGCCCAAGATTTTAGCTAGGCCTTTAGGGAAAGTGTACTCTCTTCTTTCCTCTAGTGGAAAATTCATAGTAATTCTAAGGTTTGCCTCGTTAATTGTTAACAATATGCCAAAATCGTTAAGTACTTCTTTTAAAGAACAAAAGTTGTAATAACCATCAGGTATTTGTATATGGCTTATTTGATTGCCTGCCTCGTCATCAACATTAATCCAGTTATTTTGAGCTTCTTCAGATATGTTAACCCACATAACTTTAAAACCAATTTCTCTAAGGGCAATCCTACAACTCCCGCTCCAATTAGTAATTGGGTACGCTAAGAACACACGCTCGTTTTGCTTGGTTATATAGATGTACATCTTTTTTATAACTATTTAAAAAAACTATTTAAAAATGGAACCTTTTAAATATAATGAAAGTGCCACCTACAATGTAGGAGCGTTTTATAACCCCAAATCTTTGGACTTCAGCAATTTAACAATTGCAGTAGATGGATCATACGGCTTCCAAGTTAGACTTGTAAACCCACTAACTAGATATTTAAATCCTCCAATAAAGAGTGACAGAGTGCCGTCAGCATGGTCATCTCGCCCTATGACTTTTTTCCAGAATCAGTTAAATTTTGCCATTTACTGCGCAGCCACTGGCTGCGGTGTTTCATATGCAAACCATTTAAACCACCCCAATCTTTTAGTAAGGTCAGTATATAACTTTCATGTTTATTATCAGTATAGACGCATACTAACTGAACTACAAGTACGTCTCCCCAACGACAACGCGTTTAATCCATTTCTCAGTCCAATGGACAATAATGCATATGAAAGAATCTGCAACGAATTTAACATTAATCCTTCAACTGACTTTAGACAAAAGTTAGACCGCAATCATGGGCTAGGCACATTGTATTTGTGGGGTACAAAAAGAGAATATACTTATGACTACTGGCCAGGCCACACCTCTTTTCAACCAAACAAACAAGTTGATTAGGATCCATAGAACAAAAACATCCTAATGCTTGGGCAACATTTATCTTAGATGAAAGTAAAGGTTTAACAATGCCAGGAGTGCAAAGGCTTAATGACTCCATAAGAACATACGTTTGGTGTCTATTAGGAGCACAAGCACAGCTAAATCTAGCATAGTAGATCAATCTACAGGTTTTGACGCCAGAAAACAATTTCTAGCCAATTTAGAAGATGCTATTAACTCTGCTGTTGATTTGCCTGCAAGCATACAAAGGTACCAAAACGTTCTTTCACATGCTAGGTCAAAGGTTGACTTTGTTGTTGGTCATGGATTATACATGCTGCCCTCTGACCTTAGACTGCAGATTGGCATGATACAGAATTATAACAATGAAATCCTTATAGCCGGAGACGATCAAAACTTAGGACACAATCAAGGCTTAAACACAAGGCCGCTCCATCCATTTTAAAAAAAGTACATCCTGAAAGCGATCCATTAGCGTCACAGCAGAAAGCGATCCAGTTATAAGCACCCCACAGCCAGAAAGCGATCCGCCACCAGTTATAAGCGTCCCACAGCCAGAAGCGATCTTAAGACCACACAGAAACGATCGCACCATATAGCCCAACCGATCGAAGCCCACTGTGATCTGCCTCACCCCGACAGACACGCTAGCGAAAAGACGGCCCTTGTTGTGTTTTTAACTTTTACTGGATTAGCCATACTTTATTTCACTAAAAATTAAACCGGCAGCCAGCACTCCTAACGTCCACAGATGGTCAGCTATATAACCAGCCACTTTGCCTATGGTAGACAAAACCCAACTAACAACACTGCCAATTATGCCAGGCAGAGCATCAAGCGCTTTGGCTGCTAACTTCTTTAATAAGTTTGCTAGATGGTGCAATTGTTTTCTAATCCAGCTTTTACCGGGCTGAGGCGTTGGAGGCGTTACTGGCCCTGTTGGCGCACTGCCAGTTAAAGCATAAACCAGTGTAGAGATAGCAAACCCAACAGCCGTTAATATACTAACTATTGTAATCCCCTGCTCTCTGAACAGAATCCTTATTCTTTCTGCTAATGTAGTATTTTCATAAAGTATTCTGCGTATAGTTTCTTTGATTCTGTTTGTTTGTGATGCTATTTGTTCTCTGTTAGTAGACAACGTTTCTAACCTGGCTGCCCTTAGTAACATTAACTCCTGTATTTTTGCCTGTATTCTAGCCTTTTCTTCTCGCCCTAAATTGTTATCATCTGCATCAGCCAGTTTATTTTTTTCTTCTCTTATCTCTCTCTCTAGCTCACCAAGTTTTGACAAGTTGTTTTTTAGCTCGCCATTTATTCTCTGCAGAGTTTCATCAAGGCCCCTGAGTTCACGTATAGCAGCTTTAAGATTCCTGTGTACACTCTCAGGCAATGGAGGGTCATCAATTGTTTGTAAAGCTGCCTCTTCTTCAGGGCTCAGCTCACGTTCTCTTTGACTAGGCGAGCCGACAATTGTTTTTAACTGCGTCTCCTCATTAAAACTCGTCTCAATTTCTGCTATTGCTTCATCTGTTCTTTGACCTAATTCTTGAAAAGAGAACACTTCTATTTCAGATCGTGTTGGCAACCCCCGCTCCAAGTTCTGTAAAGCACTAACAGCCTCAGGCCTTAAATCTTTAATAAGGGCTAACCGCCTTCGGTCGGCAACAGAGAGTTTTCTAAGAATTGTGCTCATGCTTAAAAACTTGCCCGGGTCTGGCTTTGTAGTAAGTCGTACAAGGCCTTTACTAGTCCTTACATACAGATGATTATTTTTATCCATCTTAAAATCAAAAGCACTGTGGCCTTCTGGCGGCTCTAGTCCTATGCTTCTATAGAATGAGTTAATTTTATTTGTTAATAGTTCTGCACGAGCTGTAATAACTCCAGGGGGCGTTTCTTCTACTGAAGGGGTTAAAGAACGTGCTTCTTCAAGTTCATCTTCTAATGAAGGGCCCAATTCTGTTTCATCATCTTCCTCTTCAATAGGATCAATCGCGTCAAAATCTTCATCCATATTTTTTATTTATATTCTTTTTTGTTTTATAAAAAATGAACTCATACGGTTGTGACCTTGATCCATACAGAAAAGAGAAAGAACCCCACGGCGTAAAAGGTATAAGGCAGACTGTAATTAGTGTAAATACTCCATCAACAGTTCAGCCCGGACAAACTTTAATAGTTAAGTTCCCTGATCTTGGCGCTGGCGATGTTATAATGCCAGGCACTGCTAAACTATCATTTAAAATAGATATTGCATCGGAAGATCCTAATGCTACTGTTGTTGCTAATTTGGGCAGGGCAATCGTTAATCATATAGCAATCAAACTGGAGGGCAGAGAAGTATTTGTACTAAGCGAGGCAGACATTTTTGCCCTCTATTCTGACCTATGGCTGCCTAAAAAAGAAAGAAAAGAGAAAGTTTATCAGGGAATACAAAGTCCAAACGGTCTCAAAGCACAGAGTGGGGGCGGAGGATGCAAAGGATGATGTTAAAGATGAGGCAGTAGCAGAAGCATTTGGCAACAGATTCTGCATCCCTCTAGATTTTGAGCTGTTAAAGACGCATATGCCATATTACCAAGGTGCACTAAAAGAAAAACTTACTTATGAACTGACATTTAATCCTAGCAGTTCTGTTGTTTTGTCTGAAGATCCTGAAGCTAAATACACAGTTAGCGACATTTCTCTTGAGTTTGATGTTGTTACTAACCCTGAACTGGCCAGAACAATCTTAACTCAGTATAAAAATAAAACAGTTATTTATTATGAAAGAGTTATACACTCCACTACAGAAAATAGAAACAAGCGAGACACTCTCTGGAACATACATCTAAATCAGTCTCTGAAGTCTTTAAAAGGAATTTTGTTTTTGTTTACTGAAGGAACAACTCCTTTTCATAGAGAATCAGAAGCGTTTTATAATCCAAAAATTGAGAAGGTCGACTGTGCAATAAATGGTAAGTCTGATCAGTTGTATTCGGGCCGCGGACTTTTACCTCACCAACACTTTGATGAAATAAGAAAGTTGTTTGCTGGAGGTAGGCAAAGAGATCCTGCAGTTGATCGTGTATGTAAAAAACTTCGCCTTTATAATGTAAGACTTGAAGACTACTTAATAACTAAATATGGACTGTGGCTGGATTTTAGATCCACATTTGACAACAGATTGTTTGGAAGTGGAGAAAGGGTGGGGCAAGATGGCATAAAAATAAATATTCACAAGAAAGCAGACGGAAACGCACCAATACAAATTCATATTTTTATGGTTTGTGATGCTCAGCTAAACATTGAAGAAAACAGGCTAAAAGACGTGGCTTATTAAAATGCAGAAGAAATATTCTAATAAAAACAGATGGATAGTTTGAAGTTTCTGCCAAAAGATCCGCACTGTTCTCTTATCTGCGGGATTACTGGGTGTGGGAAAACTGTCTTCGTACTTGATTTGTTACAAACAGTCTACAGGTTTCATTACGAGCACATTGTTATATTCTGCACAACCATTAAGCACAACAAGTCTTACAAAGAAAGGAAGTTTATTTGGACAGACGATAATATATTTTTAGTTGATCCTAGCGACAAACTGAGCGACTGTTTAGAACATTACTATAGACTATTTGAGGGAACTGAAACACTGTTTATTATTGATGACTGTTCAGCCGAACAAGACATTGTTAAAAAAAGAAAAGCTTTGTCTAAGCTAGCCTTTAGTGGACGCCACGCCTTAGTTTCTGTGTGGCTCTTAACTCAAAAATACAATGCTGTCTTAAAAGACTTTAGATCGCAGCTAAAATCAGTCATCTTATTTTACACTAAGGACAGGGATAGTTTTGAAGAATGTTAAGTGAAAATTATATAATAAGGGACAAAGATGAGCTAAAAAAAATAAAAGAGCAGTTAGAAAAATCTAAGCACGCTAAGCTATGCTTACGGACTGACCCTCCAGTTCAATACGTTTGTTTATTGTAGATTGTTTATTACAGATTGTTTATTATAGGCTGTTTATAACAAATTGTTTATTATAATTTTAATATTAAAAAGAATGTCTCGAGGGCCAGAATCAAAAGCGCAGCTAGCTCCTAAATGCACTGCAGTAGAGCTAAAAGACCTAGCAGACACAACTGAGTTTGATTTAATAGGAGTTCCAGGAAATGTTTATGGATTTGAGTACACCGACGATGGGGTTTACAAACGAACAGAAATTGAAGATAAAAAACGGCAGCAGTATCCTACCCTAGAAGAGATAAGAAATCTAAGAACAAACGATTTTGGCAAACACGAATACAAACTTCATAAACGAGAGAATGTTTGGGCGTTGCTTCCTGAAATTGCTTGGAATTTAAAGTTTGAACTACGAAGCCCTAATGTATACTTTGATAAGAAAAACAATTTTAGAAAAGCTTTGAATGCAGGTCCCTTTCTTGTTAGCCTGGTCCCAGGAACACAACAGAAAAAACAGATTGAAATAACTAGGCAGGGTTCTGAATATATGCTAAAGAGAAAGAGACCCTTAGCTGAAGTGGGGGATGACACCGTTGGCTTAGAGTTTACTCCAACGCTACAGTCACTACCTAGGCAAATGACGATGCTTTTTCGCTTATTTATTACTCCAAGGGAGGCTGATTCTAGTTTGCCAGAACATACATTAATTAGAGGCATACAAATAAAGGCTGAAAACTTGGATGCTCCTCTGAAGCTCGCTATTGTTATTACTAAAAACGGAGATGAAATAAAGACTTTTGTATCATCTGACAAGGTTACTGTGATGGTTGACAAAGACAAACTAACAGTACTTGATTTTATTTTCATTAAGTATGTTGATTTTATTGCGTTTTACTCTGTTGATGAAGTGCTGCCAGAAGGATTAATAAGTAAATATGTATAAGATTAATCTTAATTAAAAAATTAATCTTAATTAAAAAATGGAGGTTCAACAGTTTAGATTAGAGCAAATAACTGAACTTCGAAAGGAAATAGAAAGTGACTTAGATAAGTATAGGGTTACTAGAAAGAAATATGCTAAAGCTTTAAGTACTCTTTCTCATGTAATTACTGGCTCATCAGCTGTAGCTAGCGTAAGTGCCGGGTCTAGTGTTGCTCTTTTAGCTACTGGGGCTGGAGCGCCAGCCTCTTTAGCATTAGGGAGCCTTGGACTAGGTTTAGGCGCCATGTCTATGATTGTGAGTGCTGTTTTAAAAACATTAACGCCTAAACTACAAAAGCACACCGCCATTGTGGCCCTAGCATCAGCAAAACTTTCTTCATTAAGATTAAGAATAAGCAAATCAATACAGGATGAAAACATTACAGACGAAGAATTTCAGAAGCTTATGACCGACGGTGAGGATTATAGACGACAAAAAATTGAACTTCAAAAGGAGTGGAGAAAGACTTTTACTTCACAACAGGTAGACACTGGTGCAATCAAACAGAACATTGAAAAGCAAACACATGACTGGTTAAACCCAAAATAAGCCAAAAAAATAAGATGTGAACTAAAATAAATAAATCATAAGTTTAGCAAAAAAATAAATCATAAGTTTAGCAAAAAATAAATACTATTTTTTTTAACTAATCGGCACTGTGTTTGGCGGGACAACTTGCAACTCTTCACGAACAAAGGATCTTTTAGGGGCGGGCTTTTTAGACGCAGTAGCACCGCTAGAAGAGAGAGTTTCTCTTAAATAATACACGGGAGGGGCTGTTTTCATAATTCTTTCAACTTCATATACATCTACGCTCCATATGGGGTCTGTGGCTCTAATTCTAGCATCGCCTTCTGCCTCTCCTGGCGCATACAAGTATCTTACTTTTAGTCCAAACGGCAAGAGTTTTTGAGCCCCCTGCACATCTTCAGTAATGCTAATTTTTTTTAATTTGATCGCGTTCACCGACTTAAGACCTGTTGCTTTAAATTCTTCATTGTTCATGGCACGTAAGACTGCTGGCAATCTCCTAACCCATTCTGTGTTGCGTTCTCTGTCCATAATTTCTCTATGATATTGATAGGTAAACAGACGCTCAGCCAGATTCTTATTAAAGTTTTCTACTAGAGCTTGTGATCGATGGTTGCCTGGGATCCCTCTCTTAACAGTAACCCGGTGCTTTAAAAACAGTTGGTTTACAGCTCCTTTAAACTCTTTTCCATCATCAACCTGGATCAGCCTAGGATACTTTAATGGACCTCGCGTGTATATTTGCTGTAAAGCCACAGCCACGGCAGTTGAGCTTTTATCCGTTAAAGGTTCAGCGTCTTTGTACCTCGAAGCCATGTCAACAACCGTAAGAGCATATTTAAACTTTTTTCGTCTAACTTTGTCATGCGGAAGATACAACAAGTCCATCTGGTGGGTGTCATTAGGAACTGAATTAACAAATCTAGGCCTTATTATTCTTTTTGGGGCAGACAGATATATTTGCCAAATTGCTTGTTTTGAAAGCCAGTCTTTCGCTTCTGATTCAGACACTCTAGCAGCTTTACTCAGTTTATCAATAGCAGCCTTTCCTTTCCAATACCCTCCAGGAGAATAATATATTTTGTACTTCGTATTGTACTTTGTATCGCCCATAAGGGACTGTTTTTTATTACATTTTAACTATGTTTTTAGATTGAATATGCAAGAAGAAAGATTGCTCCCATAGCACCTATAATAAAGCCTATTTCTACCATTTTCTGATCCTCAGATGGTTCATAAAAGTCAGACAGTTCTGGCGGCGGCGATGTTAGAAACTTCTTTCCTGTCACTAAGTAATATTCATTCATTGCTTCATCAACGTCTGTAAATGTGTGCTCTGCATGGCCCTGTTCTCTTAACTTTTTATTAATAAAGTCTAAGTGAGCAATTCTCCTTTTCTCGTAAGCGTCTTTTGCCTTAGCTAAATCTTCCATTGCCTTGTTATGGCGTTCTCTTTCTTCATCAGACCGCAATTTACTAAACATATAATTGCTGCCAGAGAAAGCCAACGCATTAACAATAGCTCCTCCCACCATCAGAACCAATCCAGACATCTTTTTATAAATCAATATTTTCTAGATTAATCTGCCTATGCATTAATCTTTCTATGCATTAATCTGCCTATGCATTAATATTTTCTGGGATAATCCCCTGTGCAACAAGAAAGTCTTTTGAGGCAATCCCCGCAGTAATTACAACTATAACCTTAACAACATCCTCAATGTCTAACCTTCCTAGATCCGCCGGCTTCATTTTTAACATGTTTTTTGCTAGCACGCTATAACCAATACTAAGGCCGCTAATTACAGCAGAATGGTAAATCGTATTGATAATCTTTTTTTCACTCATCTTTTTATTAACTAAAAAAATAATTAAAATAATCATAATACGAAAGGCTGTCTATGTGCTTTTTAATCAAATAATCTTTTGTTGTTAAAGCTAAAAATAAGGCCGCAACTAGCCTTGGCGAATCTTCTATCTTTCCCATGTTGGGCGGTTTTATTCCTAGCAGACATTTTGCAATGGTTGAATAGACTATAACACCAACGATAGGCACTGCATAATTAACCAGCGTTAAACTCATGGTTTTAAAAGTATTATATTATTTTTTTATTGCTTTTAAAATGGATTGTGACGAACTATTAAAGTGTGAGGAGCAGGCAGACCTCTGCCATAAAGAAAGATTATACTCTCTGGCCGCGTGTGGAAAAACCAGGCAGTATTTAGGCGTTGAACTAAGTATCGAACAGATTCAGCAACTGTCTACATCAGACGTTGAGAAGTACTACGCCAGGTACGAAGCACAACTAGGATCAAAAATGGTTAAATCGGTGGGGCAGACAATGATTAGTTTATATGCTAAGTTAGTAAGTAAGATGGCGCCGGTTGATTCAGAAGAAGATTTAAAATATGACTTATCACAAGATCCAGTTTTAACAAAGTCATTAGAGTCTCTAGGATGTGACATGTATTATAGATTTGGGACGTTGTTATGTCCATTCATCATGGGATTAATTACTTTTAATCATATTAATTTTGATCATATTAATTTTAATTGCAATAAAAAAAATGAGCGATCAGGAGAAGAAGACTCCGCAGGAGCAGAATGTGCCGCAAGTGAGTGCCCCACAAGTGAGTGTCCCACAAGTGAATCTACAGGCGAATGTCCCACAAGTGAGTAGTGTTACTAAGTCTAAAAGTGCTGGGCGTGTTGAGGCCGGTCGTAAACTAGCTGAATGGAACAGACTGAGAAAAGCAAACCAAACAGCAAAACAAAAATTATTAGATAGTAATACAACATCGCCGCCGTCAACAACAACACAATTAACAACAACACAATCACAATCAAATGATAAGATGTATTATTATGTATTTGCTGCTGTTGTTGTTGGTGGGGGTTTTTTAGCATGCAAATGTCTAACACCATACTTAGCAGCAGCAAAGTCACAAACCCCCACAGTAAAAGAAGAAGAACCAGCTTCTGCAAAAAAAGGGCAACCTCCCGCTGTAGACCCATTTTCTATGGAATAGTTTTTTAAAGAACTAAATAAAGTACAAGTTAAGAACTAGATAAGTACAAGTTAATTTACAATTATTTTTTTATTTATTTTAGATTTAAAAATGGCTGCCGAACTCAGTGAATCTGATTTAAAGAATTGTAATGAACTATTTGACGAAACAATGAAAGTGTTAAACATTGATTTTAGTGAATTTGGGTTTGAGAATGATGTAAACAATATAATAAAAGATCATAGTGAACTATTTGACGAAGCAGTTAAAGTGATGAACATTAACTGTAGTGATTCAGAAAAAGCTAAAATATTAGCAGGTGTTATTGTAAGGTTAACGTGTCTTGAAGTGTTGCAACGCTTGGGAGAAGAATAAAAAGCCCGTTTACTTACTTTTATTTACATTTATTTTTTTAATTTACGTAAATATTGTGGGTTAAAAAATGAACCCCGCAAGTGAGTCCGAGTTTGAAATACTGCCCCCCAACAACGTACAGTTGGACGGTAGTAACAAATCATTAAGCAATAAGCTCATTAATTTAGACATGGACATTATTAACCCTATAAATGTTTATGAAAGCGTGACACATGCTATCTCTAAAATCCCAGAGTCTCTTCAACGCAAGCCGCCAGTAAAAGTCATGTTAACTATTCTGATTGAATATATAACCCCTGATGGTAGTAGTATGCAAGTCTGGGTTTCAACTATACAGAAAGAAGTTACTGGCTATCACGACTTTACACCTGACTGGGCTGATTACATGCTCACACAGTTTAACCATGCAAGTGAAGCAGCAGAAAAGCGCGGCTCCGGCTGGACTGAAGGAACAGTCCTTGAAATCAGATTAAGACAAGCAAAGTTTTATGATATAGTTGGCAATTCTTACATCCCTCTCCCGAGAGAGTTAGTTATTAAACGAGCAGCCTTAAACATACATAATTCTGACAATATGTGTTTCATGTGGTGTGTTTTAGCACACTTACACCCAGTTAAAAAGCACCCAGACAGAGTATCTAATTATTGGCAGTATAAAGATAGCCTGAACTTTGATAACATAACCTTTCCAGTGAGCATAGAAAGTATATCTCAGTTTGAAGAGCAAAACAAATCGATAACCGTAAATGTATACACGTGGTCTGTAGTAGACAATCTAGTCCCACTAAGGATTTCTCCCAATGCTCCCCCTTTAGGTGAATCACTTAAAAATCATGTAGACTTAATTCTGTTTACAGACGGCTCCAAGAGCCACTATGCATTAATTAGAACAATGAGCAGACTTCTGGCGTATACTACAGCGGATACATCTAAACAAGAGCTCTGTAGAAGGTGCCTGGTTAGAATCCCATCTATACAGGCGGCTGACAAACATAAGAAACATTGTAAAAGTATTGTAGACTGTAAAACCGAACTTCTTACGCCCCCACCAGGGTCTAAAGTTAGTTTTAAGAATGTACGCAAAATGCAAATGAGCCCTTACGTAGTCTATGCTGACTTTGAGGCAATTTTGCCACAGTACTACGGCCCTCAAGAACGGACACAACAAAAAACAGCCTTATTGTCTCGTCATCAGATCTGTTCTTATGCATTTGTTGCTGTTAGGTCAGATGGCGGGCACACGCAGCCGGAGATTTACAGAGGCCCCGACGCAGCTAGTAGATTTTTGGAGCAGATGAAACACCTCCGCAATCAATTCTCCAATCAGCTGAACCTTTCAGACATTAAGATGACTCCTGAAGATCAACAGCGTTATAAATCAGCTACCCACTGCTGGATATGCAGCAGAGAATTATCAGGCAATGCTGTGAGAGACCATGATCATATTACTGGGAAATTCAGAGGGGCAGCGCATAATAGCTGCAATCTTCAACTTAAGGTTGACCCCAAGACATGGAAACTGCCAATCTTCTTTCATAACTTACGAGGCTACGATTCTCACTTTATCATGCAGGCAGTGACTTCTAAATATAAGAGGGTTAGCTGCATTGCACAGTCTTCAGAAAAGTACATGACCTTTACTCTTGACTGTTTATCCTTTTATGACTCTGCCCAGCATCTGATGGGGAGTTTAGATAAATTGGCAGGATCTCTGCAAGACTGCCCAATCACTAAAAAATATTTCAACCCATCTTTAGTTCGTAAAGGCATCTATCCTTATGAATACATGGACTCGTGGGACAAGTTTGATGAGCCAGCGCTGCCGGCAAAGGAAGACTTTTACAGCCGTCTTAGAGGCGGAGGCATATCTGACGCCGACTATGAATACGCCCAGAAAGCCTGGACAGAATTACACTGCAAAACGATGGGCGATTATCACGATCAATATTTATTGGCCGACGTGTGTTTATTGGCAGATGTGTTTCAGAATTACAGAGCTACTTGCATGAAACATTACGGCCTAGATTCATCACAGTACATCTCTTCCCCAGGGTTGTCTTGGGATGCATTCTTAAAGTCTACAAACGTCGAGATTGACTTAATATCGGATCTGGATACACTCCAAATGATTGAGGGCGGGCTGAGGGGAGGCATTAGCATGGCCTGCCATCCTTACCGCAAAGCCAACAACAAATATTTAGATGACTATGACCCAACTAAACCATCCAACTATCTAATGTACTTAGACGCCAACAATCTGTATGGGTGGGCCATGAGCCAGGCGCTTCCATTAAGAAACTTTGAAATGATGAACGGGCCTCATGATGTCAATAAAGTGTTGAGTATGCTATCACAGCTTACACCCGATAATCCAATAGGGCTAATCTTGGAGGTAGACTTAGAATATCCAGCAGAGTTGCATGACCTTCGTAATGATTTCCCCTTAGCCGCAGAAAAATTAAAGATGAGCCCCGCCGAGCCGCCCAAACTCGTGCCCAATCTTCGAGACAAGACTAAGTACGTGTGTCATTACAGGTCGTTACAATTTTACTTAAGACATGGGTTAAAGCTGACGGCTGTTCACAGAATAATTACCTGTGAACAAGAGCCTTTCATGAGGCCATACATCATGAAGAACACTGATCTTAGGACTGCGGCCACTGACGCTTCAGAAAAAGACTTCTTTAAACTGATGAACAACAGCTGTTTTGGTAAGACGATGGAAAACGTACACAATCGTAAAGAAGTAAGATTAGTTACAAACGAAAAACAAGCAATTAAGCTGACCTCTAAACCTAACTACCAAGACTTTAGAATATTTAGCGACAGCCTGGCTGGCATTATGATGAAGAAACTGAGTGTGAAGTTGGATAAGCCAGTGTTTATCGGATTCGCCGTGCTAGAGCTGTCAAAGTTATTAATGCTAGAATTTCTATACGACTACTTTAAGCCGCTGTACCCAGAATCAAATGTCCTTTACACAGACACCGATAGTTTTATTCTGGACATCCCAACTGAAGACTTCTATAAGGATTTAGAAACAGAAGTAGCTAAAGGAGCTGATGGGTGGTACGACACATGTGACTATCCTAAAGATTCACCTCTACATTCAACTGTGAACAAGAAAGTGATTGGAAAGATGAAGGATGAACTTAATGGGGCAGTTATACAAGAATATGTTGGCTTACGGTCGAAGATGTATAGCGTTGCCCACCAAACTTCTGTAATGAAAAAAGCTAAGGGCATAAGTAAAGAAGTTGTCAAAAAAAATATAACTCACGACAACTACAAGCAAGCTCTCTTTGAAAACAAAGTATTTCATCACACAAATGTTAATCTGCGCTCTACTCTTCATCAAGTAAACACAACTGCAGTTAATAAAAAGTCATTAGTCTCTAACAATAACAAGAGAACTTACGTCAATCCTGAGTTTTCATATGCTGTAGGACATTGGAGAACTTTAAAAGATTAACTTAACTGACTTGGCTTGTACTTAACTTAAGAACCTAACTAGTACTTACTTAAGAACTTAACAAGAACTTACTTAAGAACCTAACTAGTACTTAACTAGAACTTATATTTTTTTTGCGCTTAACTTGTAATTTACTTGCGCTTAACTTAAAAAGTACTTTCTATAACTAACAATGTAAATTCAGCTATTGTTTATTATTCATAGTCTTTTCTAATCGTAAAACCTGATCTTCATTAAAACGAATAGCTACTCCTTCAGGGCTGGTAGAAACAGTCAGATTAGCATCTTCAGGAGCCATATTATCAACTAAAATGGCAAACAACTTTACAACTGGTTGGGGCCAAAAATCTGGTATTTTGCTAACGACCTGCTTTACGCTTTCTCGCATATTTATGCGCTCAAAAAGATCAGTAATTAATTCTTCAAACCTGCTCTCTAACTGACCTTTATCACCCTCCCGCTCCCAATCCAACTCGTAAAGTATATTAATAAGCTCTGTAGCTACTTCGGGCTTCATTTTTTAAACCAGAATATAAACGACAATTTAAAAAATAATTAACTAGCCGTTCCTCTTGTTTTGCGCAAGAATCAGAAGAGAAATCAATAACAGGTAGCCGATTGAGCGCTACCGCTGCACGCTTGTGCTTGAACCGCCCACGGCTGCTTTAACGTGACTCATATGTGGCGTGATCGCCCCACAATCGCTCCAGAAAAATCTATTGTCGCAATGCGCAATTCAGTCGTGCATGCGCCGCCGCAGAGGTAGATTTCATCATTCTCTCACTGACTGCCGTGCGAGAAGGTTGTGTTTGACTGTGCTCCTACTGCGTTTGGCTGTGTTGTTATTTTAACAATGGCTAACAGGTTTACCGAAGAACAGGCTTGTGCTATTCAAGATCACAAGTTTTACTGTAACTGCATGTTAGAGTATTTGTCAAAAAAAGAACTAGGCGAAGCCTGTTCTCTACCAGTGAAACCCAAAAGAAGCATTGCTTTTCTAGAAGGCAGAAAAAAAGAAAAAAGCGAACCGACTGCTTTGGAAATGCACAACTATCTTGAAGACTTGTTGGTTAAGGAAGATGCAAAAATTGAAAATGACATTAGCGAACAAGATGTGGCCAATTTTCATAACTGTTTGACTGTTGATGAGATGCTTCCATTTCTAAAAAGTGGTGCTATGTTGATAAAACAAAATAAAAGCAAAACAATCCATCATGCGTTAATTTTTGGGCGCTGGCTTGAGACAGCTCAAGTCATGTTTAAAAAAATAAAAACGCTTCAAACATGGCGGTCATTTCTTAAGGCTAAGGTGGGCATGTCTGATTCATATGCCAGAAAACTTATTCAGCTTTCAATATGTTTTTACAACTATCCCAAATTCCACAAGCTGGGGATCAGCATTACTGAGCTATATAGCAAACGTCAAAGTATCATTAGGCTTATGCAACTGAATAGCGATTTTCGGGAGTTCTGGCAAACAAACTAGATAGGGCTAGGCGGGGTCTTAGTACATCTACCAGTATGGAGAGGAGTAGTGTGTAGCCAGCACTATCTCCATATAAATGCTCCAAATATACAATGACGGATGTACTACTACTGGCGATTAGAGCCGCCATAAAAGCTCGGCTACAGCAGTAACTGCTGTAACTCTGCCAAAGCCAGTTGTAAGCCTGGTTGAAAAAAGAGGAACACAGCAGCGATCTAGACAGAGCGCTCTTACAAGAGCGTCTGACCTAATTGCCAGCCCTGTAAACTAGGTCAAACGCTCTTGTAAGAGCGCTCAGGGCCTACAAGCAGTGCAGTAAACTAGGTCAAACGCTCTTGTAAGAGCGCTCTGTCTAGCTGATTAAAGGTTTTACTTAGCTGAGGGAGAGAATGTCAATATCTATACTCTATATCGCCACATCTGGAAACAGTCAATTTAAAGAATTAATTGAGGGGACTATAAATTCATTAGATGTAAAAATAACTAATCAAGATGGAAGGCTAGTTGTTTGTTCTGACTTATTAATGGTGCTGGAAGTAGTAAGGGCTAAGTCTTGCGGACGTTGATAGCTGAGAGAGAATGTCAATATGTAGGCTCTATATCACCACAGCTTATTTTGCACGAAAACCCCCCATTTTTAAAGTACTGATTACGTCAATTTTTGGAGGTTTTGGGGTGTTAATTGTTTTGATTGTAAAGAGGTGTTAATTTTGGTCAAACTGCATGTGAGGACGTGATTTGTATGTGAAAAGGGGGTTTTCGTGCAAAATAAGATGTGGTGGGTAGAGCCTACATATTGACATTCTCTACGGTTTATTACTGTCGTCATGCTGTCTGTGGTCATTGTCTGGTTGATTTGGGGCTGGTGATGATGGTTTATTACTGTCATCATGCTGTCTGTGGTCATTGTCTGGTTGATTTGGGCTGTTGATGACGGTTTATTACTGTCATCATGCTGTCTGTGGTCATTGTCTGGTTGATTTGGGGCTGTTGATGATGGTTTATTACTGTCATCATGCTGTCTGTGGTCATTGTCTGGTTGATTTGGGGCTGGTGATGATGGTTTATTACTGTCATCATGCTGTCTGTGGTCATTGGTTGATTTGGGCCCGTTGATGACGGTTTATTACTGTCATCATGCTGTCTGTGGTCATTGTCTGGTTGATTTGGGGCTGGTGATGATGGTTTATTACTGTCATCATGCTGTCTGTGGTCATTGTCTGGTTGATTTGAGGCTGGTGATGATGGTTTATTACTGTCATCATGCTGTCTGTGGTCATTGTCTGGTTGATTTGGGCTGTGATGAGGTTTATTACTGTCATCATGCTGTCTGTGGTCATTGTCTGGTTGATTTGCGGTTCTTCATGTCTGTATTTCTTGATTCTGTTTATTAGCTGATATTTTGCTCTGTGTGGTCACACTTATCTGGTTGATTTGGGGGATGGTGATGTCAATATATTACTGTCATTGTGCTCTGTGTGGTCACACTGATTGGCTGTTGACTTGGGGCTGTTGATGTCTGTACATTACTGTCATTGTGCTCTGTGTGGCCACACTGATCTGGTTGATTTGGGGCTGTTGATGTCTGTACATTACTGTCATTGTGCTCTGTGTGGTCACACTCGTTGTCTAGTTGATTTGGGGCTGTTGATATCTGTATACTACTGTCAGTCAGCTCTGTGTTGTCAAATTTGTTGTCTGGTTCATATGGAGTTCTTGATGTCTGTATATCAGCTGACACTGTTCTCTGTGTGGTCACACTCATCTGGTTGATTTGAGGCTGTTGATGTCTGTGCATTAATGTCACTGTGCTCTGTGTGGTGACACTCATTGTCTAGTTGATTTGGGGCTGTTGATGTCTGTATATTACTGGCATTGTGCTCTGTGTGATAGAATTCATTGTCTGATTTGATCTGGGGCTGTTGATGCCTGTACATTACTGTCATTGTGCTCTGTGTGGTCACACTGATCTGGATGACTTGGAGCTGTTGATGTCTGTACATTACTGGCATTGGGCTCAGTGTGTTCACACTCATTGTCTGGTTGATTTGCGGCTGTTGATGTCTGTAACTGTCATTGTGCTAAATGTGGTCAAATGTATTGGTTGATCTGGGGCTGTTGATGTGTATACATTACTGTCATTTTGCTCTCTGTGATCTGTGGTCTCAGAACAGTGGCCTACATAGGTGACCAGGTGATTCCTATGTCTACCGACTTCACCGCTGACCAAGATGCTGACAGAATTTATGCTTTGGTATGCTCTGTTTTTCCATCTGATCCCTATCTCTAATGTTGTGTCATTCTCTCTTTTGTTTTCTCTCTCTCTCTCTCTCTCTCTCTCTCTTTCTCTCTCTCTCTCTCTCTCTCTCTCTCTCTCTCTTTTTAAATGCAAGTGAAAATATTTTTGTTTATCTTGGGTTTGTTTCCTTGAATTATTTCCCCTTGTAATTGTTTGCTTGTGTGTTTCTGGAAAGAAATTTCTTCCTTAGCTGATGACGTGTACCCATTGTACACTGGTCGGTGGCCTTACAGCAAAATCAAATGAAACATGCATGAAAATGTATCTCCACAGATCAGTTTACAAGGCGTCATACAAAGCATCATAATATCCTAAGACTGTATAACAGGAACCAAACCAGAACTATTGAAAATAAGAAAATGACAAGAAAGAAAAGGAGAGAGAGAAGGGGGGGGGGGGGAGAGGTGGCAGAGAGAGAAAGAGATTCAGGGAGTGTCGGAACCACAATAATAATGAGAAATAAGAAGAAAACACGAGATGTGGACATTGAAAGTAGGCTTATAGCATATACGTTGAAAGTTATAATCGCAGGAAAGCAATGGAACGAGAAATATATCAATAACATGGCATAGACACAAAGAACGAGCGAGAGGGAGAGAGAGAGAGAAAGGGGGAGGGGTTGTAATATGAACATTTCATCAAATTTAACTATTTCATGAATTTAGGCAATGCACAGGTAATTATTTAGACAGTTGATCGGATAGGCAATGTACTACAATAGAATATAGAAAACAACTTTATACCAGAGAGAGAGAAGAAATGTCATTTTAAAACTTATGATCGGCATAGGCTATATAATGATCATCTTGTTGTAGTGATCATCGTTATCATCATCGCTGTCATCATCATAACTACAGACATTGAGAACAGAAGCAGCAGTGGGTCAGTTAGATTGCAGCATAATGTATATGTCCAAAAGTTACAGTGATTATACTTGACATACGTATACCGAAGTGCGACATTTCAGCGGGCCCAATCCTAAATGCACATTGACCACTGATTTGTCACAACCCGCCGACATGTCACACGTGCAACAAGTCGCCAGACAGCAAACCGCGGTTTTATCACAGTCCCTGTCGATGCTCGCGGATTTGTCGCTAATGTGACAAATTGGCAGGTTGCGACGAATCAGCGGTCTATAGGGGGAAGGTGGTGGGGGGAGACTGTGCACTTTCAATCTGCCTATGTGAAGCTGTGTAAGAAAACGAAACACGCTTAGGTTATGCAGGTAGTCAAATGCATGTATGAATGTGTGAACTGTGTTTAGAGCAACGCATAATAAGCTTTATGTTTCATATGCCATGCTGACACTTCTCCATCTCCCTAGAATAGCATGTGATGGTATGAAGCAATACACATCGCAGCGAACTAACTAACCACTTCTGAGAAAATAACCTCTCCGTTATATCCGGCTTGAAGTCTTTGCGGGGCTGAACGTAATGATTTGTTATAGGCAGCTGCTTTGTTCTAACAAGCGTGATCACCCGCTGGGGACACTGAAACCATTTTGTTATAAGCAGCATTTCGTTACATCCGACGACTTGTTGAATCAGAGAGAGTTTAGTCATTTAAGGAAGGATTTGTGCCGGGACCACCCTTTTCGCTTCGTTATATCCGACGACTTGTTGAATCAGAGAGATTTTTAGTCATTTAAGGAAGGATTTGTGCCGGGACCACCCTTTTCGCTTCGTTATATCCGACGACTTGTTGAATCAGAGAGATTTTTAGTCATTTAAGGAAGGATTTGTGCCGGGACCACCCTTTTCGCTTCGTTATATCCGACGACTTGTTGAATCAGAGAGATTTTTAGTCATTTAAGGAAGGATTTGTGCCGGGACCACCCTTTTCGCTTCGTTATATCCGACGACTTGTTGAATCAGAGAGATTTTTAGTCATTTAAGGAAGGATTTGTGCCGGGACCACCCTTTTCGCTTCGTTATATCCGACGACTTGTTGAATCAGAGAGATTTTTAGTCATGTAAAGAAGGATTTGTGCCGGGACCACCCTTTTCACTTCGTTATATCCGACGACTTGTTGAATCAGAGAGAGTTTTAGTCATGTGAAGAAGGATTTGTGCCGGGACCACCCTTTTCGCTTCGTTATATCCGACGACTTGTTGAATCAGAGAGATTTTTAGTCATGTAAAGAAGGATTTGTGCCGGGACCACCCTTTTCGCTTCGTTATATCCGGCATTCATTACATCCACTTCGTTATAAGCGGCTTCAGCTGTATATTTCTTACCTGCATGACGTGAAAAATACAACAAAGTGTCTACAGATATGACATAACTAATGATGTACGATGGTTCACGTCTTTTTAATACAGTATCATTTGTCGCAGACCACATGTCTTTGTGTGTGTATATTTCTATGCAGAGGTTCTGCAGCCTTGATGGAGGTCTACAGTCTCCTCGGTACCAATCTCCTTGTCGTCAGTTTTCTTAGTCGCAGAGTGAGGCGACTGCAGGTGGAAATCTAAACAAATCTTACAAAGTGTTTGAAACAACTCTACCAGACACCATGGACAAACCAATCACAAGACAAACACAACGTGTTTTTGACCTCTTAGGTCTGCTTCAGGCAGGAGAAACAACACTCAGGACAACGAACATGAAGAACGAGCAATCACGTATCTTGTAAAAGATGGGTGTTGAATTGAATTGCATAGTGTTTTGTCTTGTGATTTGTTTGTCCATGTTGTTTGGCAGAGTGATTTCAAACACTTTTTAAGATTTATCAATTTTTTTGGGTTTTTTTGTTTGTTTGTTTTTCTTGGATTTTTGTTGTTTTTGTGTCAGTCAGTAATCATGACCTGAAGATTCTGCAACAGTATTTAAATACCAGTGCGTTTAGCGTTAAAAAAAAAAATAGTTATCAGTCTGAGACTTGAAATGAAGCGAAGTGAACCATGGTCTGTGCCCTCAGCGTCTAGTTCCACAGTGGACGACTGTAGCCGATGTGACTCCAACTGTTTTCAGGCCAGGCACCAGCCTGAACTGACCCAGGGCTTCTTCTCCACCACCCAGTTCTGCCGCTCCGTGCACAAGACCGACCTGGGCCAGCGACTGCTGTGTAAAATGCCCAACGCCCACGGATGGTGAGTGGTCTCACGACGGGGTGGGGTGGGGTGGGGTGTGGGGATGGGGGCGGAATAAGGAGGGCATGACTGGCATGGGCGCCACACCGTGTCAGCTTCAAAGCCACCTGGTACTCCTCCACTGTGATCAAGCATGGTAGCTGACGTGGGAGGTCAGTGCTCCAGGTGCCACACCACAGTCCGTGATTCAGTGTGTAGGTGCTGTTGTTCATGGCGACCATTCAGGTCAGCCAAGTATTGTGTAGTTTGGTGTGAGGGTTGTTATTCTTGATGATCGTTTGGGATGGTGAATAGTGGTAAAGACAGTGACTAATATATAACACCATGTGAAGGCTTATATATATATATATATATATATATATATATATATATATATATATATATATATATATGTGGTGACCAATCAGGACAGTTAATAATATACGGTTCAGTGTGAGGGCTGGATCTTGACGACCAACTGGGACAGTGGGTTATATGTAGCTTAGTGTGAAGGCTGTGTCTATGGTGACCTGTTATGCATGCAGATAATGTGTACCTCAGTGTGACCAACAGTAACCTCAGGTAACATGTGGCTTGCTGTCAGGCTTGTGAACAATTATTACAGGTGGTTATGCGTAGTGTAATGTAAAGGTTGTATCCATGACAACCAACTATGACAGCAGGTAATGTGTAGGTCAGTGTGTGGGTTGTGTCCATGGTGACCAACTGTGACAGCATCTAATGTGTAGGTCAGTGTCAAGGTTGTGTCCAAGGTGACCAATTCTGACAGCAGGTAATGAGTAGGTCAGTATGTGGGTGTGTCCATGTTAACCAACTATAACAACAGGTAATGAGTAGGTCAGTGTGTGGGTGTGTCCATGTTAACCAATTATAACAACAGGTAATGTGTAGGTCAGTGTCTGGGTGTGTCCATGTTAACCAATTATAACAACAGGTAATGTGTAGGTCAGTGTCTGGGTGTGTCCATGTTAACCAATTATAACAACAGGTAATGTGTAGGTCAGTGTGTGGGTGTGTCCATGTTAACCATTTATAATAACAGGTAATGAGTAGGTCAGTGTGTGAGTGTGTCCATGTTAACCAATTATAACAACAGGTAATGTATAGGTCAGTGTGAAGGCTGTGTGCATGGTGACCAATTACACAGCAGGTAATGTATAGGTCAGTGTGAAGGCTGTGTGCATGGTGACCAATTACACAGCAGGTAATGTATAGGTCAGTGTGAAGGCTGTGTGCATGGTGACCAATTACACAGCAGGTAATGTATAGGTCAGTGTGAAGGCTGTGTGCATGGTGACCAATTACACAGCAGGTAATGTATAGGTCAGTGTGAAGGCTGTGTGCATGGTGACCAATTACACAGCAGGTAATGTATAGGTCAGTGTGAAGGCTGTGTGCATGGTGACCAATTACACAGCAGGTAATGTATAGGTCAGTGTGAAGGCTGTGTGCATGGTGACCAATTACACAGCAGGTAATGTATAGGTCAGTGTGAAGGCTGTGTGCATGGTGACCAATTACACAGCAGGTAATGTATAGGTCAGTGTGAAGACTGTGTCCGTAGTGACCAATTATGACAGCAGGTAATGTATAGGTCAGTGTGTAGGGTGTTTCTATAGTGACCAGTTATTACAGTAAGTAATGTGTATGTTTGTATGTAGGGTGTGTCCATGGTTATCAATTATGATAGCAGGCAATGTGTAGGTCAGTGTGTGGGTTGTGTCCATGGTGACCAATTATGATAGCAGGTAATGTTTGGCTCAGTGTGAAGGTTTTATAGCATATAAATGGGAAAACTCTATATGACTGGATTTACGAACTGAATAACGTCTCTTCCTCTCTCTCTGTCTTTCTCCCCCTCTCCTCCGCTCCACTTCCACCTCTCCTACCCTCCGGCCCCCACCTCACTTTCCTTTTTTTTTTTGTTTGTTGTTGTTGTTTTTAATGTGGGAAACTGTGCAGTTCTTTCACTTCTTCTGACGTGGTCATCATTTTTCAGCCTTCGCTGTCAAACTCTTAAGCCGTTCATATAATTCCATCATGGTCATCGTTTTTCAAGCCTTCGCTGTCAAACTCTTAAGCCGTTCATGTAACTTCCATCATGGTCAGGATTCCTGGCAGGAGCAGCTTGGATACTGGAAAGCACATGAGATGTGGTATTATGCCATGTTGTTGATATGTGCAGAACTCATGTTTCTCATTGTGAGTGGAAGGAGATGTGGTATTATGCCATGCTGTTGATATGTGCAGAACTCATGTTTCTCACTGTGAGTGGAAGGAGATGTGGTATTATGCCATGCTGTTGATATGTGCAGAACTCATGTTTCTCACTGTGAGTGGAAGGAGATGTGGTATTATGCCATGCTGTTGATATGTGCAGAACTCATGTTTCTCACTGTGAGTGGAAGGAGATGTGGTATTATGCCATGCTGTTGATATGTGCAGAACTCATGTTTCTCACTGTGAGTGGAAGGAGATGTACTTTTCGCGATGTTAGTGTTGCATGACCTCACATTGTGGTAATGAGAGATGTGGTATTGTCAGCCATGCTGGTGATAGAAGCAGACCTGACATTGTGAGAGATGTGATAACTGTTTGCCCTCGTTATGCTATAAGACTGCGCACCTCGCATTGTGAGAGATGTGGGTTGTGTGCCCTGTTGATGAGGTACACAGACATCATGATGCGCACTGAGGGTCATGGGTTGCAGGAGCAAGAAAGAGGTCAGCGCGGCAGACATCAACTTCCCCCTCATCCATGGCAGAAAGAAAGCGGTGGGTATCACTTGGTGTTTCCAGCTGTGCTAATAAAAAATGGATTAAGATAAAATATCGCTCCTGTCAGTTCACTTATTCAACCTTTTAATTTACCTTTCCTCCCAACCATCATTTTCCAGTAGCTCCTCTTTGCCTCATTGAGTGGACTGTATAATTTATTGCCATTCAGTTATTAGTGAAAGTTTCAGTGGAAAGATACAGGTCTTTGAGCCGTTGGTTTCAGTTCCTGTAAACAACCATTGCAATGAATGAATAAGTTAGAGAATATTATTTCCACCTCGAATTAAGTGTGTGTAGCCAAAAGATTACATGACAGTGATAGAGGACTGTCCATTTAGCATGATTGTAGTTGATTTAATGGGCTAATGCAAACTCTAAATATCAGTGTAGATTATGGTAATCGATATGTGTCCGATCTGTTGAAAGTGAAGTGCCAGTGACTCAGGTGACCAAGTCATGGTTTGTCCGCTGTTATAGATCTTAAGATGCGAGTGACTGTACATCAACAACATACATAAAGACAAACACGTTTAGGACAACTACTAGAGTTTATTCAAGATTTGGTGAAGTTTGGACTTACAGGGTTTGGGGGATGTGATTTTGAAAACAGCACCACAGAGTCGATCCCATTCTTCCCTTCTCTCACGCCCAGCATCTTCACTAAGATGGGAGTGCAATCAAGTGGGCAGAACATGTGCATGCAAAGCTGACTGCTGTGAGTTTGAACCACTCGTAGGGTGGGATTTTCATGGCTTGAAGACCTCTGTCCACCCAGAAGTAAATGGGTTAAGGAAAGTTAAGGAAAGGTTGGAGCAGCGGAAGGAGAGAGATGGGCAGCGCCTTCCGTCATGCCATGCCCCAGATGTGGTAAACCTCGGACGGTTCAATGCCTCTTTGGTGAAGAGGCTATGGGACTTTGACATTCGGCCTTAACACAAGAATGTTAGTCTCGAATTACTGACGTTTATTGGTGGACTTTGATGAAAAATAAAGACACAATATTGATCTCTAATAGATGCATACCCATACAATTCCACCATATTCTGTGCACATGTGTGGCAAAAATACAATGGATACAACAAACTGGATAAATATGAGTCGAAAATTCAGTGCAGAGACCAAGCTCTTGAGCGGTAAATGCACTTCAGGTGTGTAACAATTGTGTTGTCTTGGTACGCTGTGTCCAAAGAGCAACAACTCTCACAAACTCACGCATTTGAAATTGCATCTGGATGTGTCTCGAGTCTCTGACAATGTGCCTGTACATTGGAAGACTAGCAGGGACCACGGATCCAAATTTTTTTTTTCTTTTTAAACTAGAGATCATTAATTTGTGCCAAGCTATGCTTATGAATCAGGTTTGAAAATGATTTATCAGGAGAAACTATTTCCACTGTAGTTACTGGAAGATAGGTTCCTCTGTACCCACTGCTGTGTGAATGGTAGGTAAAAAATGAATCATCCCCCCCCTCCCCCCTCCAACCCTGCTTTAAAAAGATTTGGACGAAGAACTTCCTCCCCCCTCCCCGCAAACCGCCCATGGATAGAAAGGCTTATGTGAACTTTTTAAGCATTCTATGCATGGCATTTCCTGTCTCCGTGGTTTCAGTCGCGGCTGATGAACTGTATTGGGGTGTGCCGAAGTCTTGGTGACCATGACCTGAAGGATGTCTACACCTCCCTGCATGTCAAGCCCTTCCTCTCGTGCATGCCTGAGGTAACACTATGGGAGTGACCTCCCGTCTTAACTCTTCACTCGCTGTCGTTTGTCCTTTGTGTAGGAGAAGGCATAGACTCATGGTGCTCTCTAATGCACACACACACACACACACACACACACACAATTCACACATTCACATATTCACATATTCATGTGCATGTCTGTGCAGATGCATACACTCAGGGCAGCATTTTCTGCTGTACGATGAGTGTGTTATATGTGGAAATGCAATGTACCACTGGATCAGCTGAACACATTATGTTTATTTAAAACATAAGAAACGTACCGTACTATCAATGATGGAACCATGACAACAGACAGAATGCTGCTTTTCCCAGTCCAAAATGCATGAAATATATTTGGCATTGCAAGTCTGGTTTTGACTTTTTCTCTTTTTTTTTTTTTTACCCAAAAATTCTCACCAAGGTATCTGAAATTATAAAGCACCTTGTGCACATCAAAATAAGTTTTTGCAACTCACTGTGTCAGGGGGTCTGTGCATTATCTGAGCAACTTTTTGTGTCCCTGTCCACACAGCCCATAATATTTTAGTTTTGTTTATTTTCTTTTTATTTTGTGTTTTCACATGCACAAATAAATATGTACAAAATGCAGCTCTAGACATTGATCTTCCAGTCATCCAAAATGCACATCGGTCAAAGCACACAAACACAGCAGCCATGTAGCGTGTCCAAACTTTGTTTTCAGTTTACACCAGTATTAGGCCCAGCAAAAACTGCTATTGTTTTCACTTCAACTTTTGTTTTATCGGTTACTGTAAACAAGTAGTCACGCTTTTTTTTTTTTTTTTTTTTTTTGTGTCCCAACCTCTGCGCCACCTCAGAGGCAGCGCACCCACGCCGCTCATTCCGACACTCCGTCCACAGCCACAGCCCGGTCGGCCCCGCCGCAGCCCCGGCACCGGCAATCCACAGGGAGCAGTCAATGTCAAGTCGTCAAGAGGCAACCCACCGGAGGAGACACTGCACTGCTGCCGAGTCACTTCGGTGGTGTTCAGTGGTGCCTGTTCTGATCTAACATACGCAGGACACCACCTACTAAGCCCCCTACTGACGACTGCCCAAACGACTATAAGCAGAAATGAAAACTGCATCAAACAATACTGCCGAGACGACTGTCAGCAGAAATGATAGATGCACCAAACAATACTGTGAGACGACTATCAGCAGGAGAAGGCTGGCAGTGGAAAGATAAAGTGTTTGAGAGGGAAGCAAATGACATGATAATATAAATGAAGACTTTAACTCTGACATGCAGTCAGAAACAAGTAGCAAAAATTATCGCTTGAGGTGAACTAGAAACAAAAGAATGATCATACTTTTTTACATGAGCTCCTGGCAGTACAGTTCCGTTTATTCTGAGTATTCTTTATGATCATTATGGTACTAATCATACAAATTTTTTTTTTCAATTTATATCATCCACAGCATTAAATCTTTTTGCACTTTTATGCTGTTTTTTTTTTTTTAACAGTTCATTCCTGACACAGTTAATTACGAAGTTTGACCATGTCAGTACACCTTTGGTGTGAACTCATGTTCTTTATCTTGTTCACAGACTTGGTTTCCTGCATAGCAGAAGTTGTGTCCTCCTGTCAGTGGTGTCATGCCTGTCAATGAAAGGATTTCCAGCTTTGGGAAAAAATCTAAGAGATGCTTCCTTAACACCAAATCAGGCTAAAGAAGGAAAAAAAAATCTCTGTTTACTCAGTGCAGGACAAACAACTGCTACAAAAGGTCAGGAACACAGACATCAACATTGTGTCCCATGTGATTACCTGTCATAGAAAAAAAAAATTACTGTGAAGCCTGTTAACAAACAAGTCTGTGGTATAATTTCAGTGAAGAAAACCAAGTGCTTTTGCTGTCGTTGTGTCTTCGTTTACCAGCACAGCTCAGTAGCCTGATGGCAAGGGTTTGGGGGCCCTAGACACCTGTGTACCAAAGGTGATGTGATGTGACAGGTAAAGGCCAGCACAACTCAGTAGCCTGATGGCAAGGGTGTGGGGGCCCTAGACACCTGTGTACCCAGGGTGATGTGATGTTACAGGTAAAGGCCAGCACAACTCAGTAGCCTGATGGCAGGGGTTTGGGGGCCCTAGACACCTGTGTACCCAGGGTGATGTGATGTGACAGGTGAATAGCCCGATGGCAAGGGTTTGGGGGCCCTATACACCTGTGTACCCAGGGTGATGTGATGTGACAGGTGAATAGCCTGATGGCAAGGGTTTGGGGGCCCTATACACCTGTGTACCCAGGGTGATGTGATGTGACAGGTTAAGGTCCTGGACCTGAGAGACCAGCAGGTCGCGAACACGGACGTGGTGGTGATGGGGTCTGACGGGTTGTGGGACGCGGTGAGCAACGAACGCATGGGACAGCTGATCCGCTCTGCCTTGACCACACACACCCAAGAGGGGGACTGGTGAGTGGGCTCACTGCTGACAGGAATGCCCAGCAGTATAGGGGAGTCAGGCCTGTTGTGAAGTCCCATAGTGATTTTACACCCTGGTTGAAGTCCTGTGCATCGCCGGCTCCAGCGAGCATGGATGGCCTTTATACTTGGATGCTGGAAAACTCTTTCTTGTGCTTGAAAATGGTACTACTTTTTAGGCACAGACACCAAATGCTTGTTTTTCCATTGGTCTAAACTTGACTTAAGCAGGACATTTCATTTTCGTGGTGTTCATGTACAAACTAGAGCGTAATGTAGGATGGAAAATCTACGTCAGGAGTGAGTGACAGGCAGGGTGCAGAGGGTATAAGTAATCGCCAGGAATTTGCAGTTGGCGGACTGCAACAGGATAATGTTTGAGAGTGTAAACTGACTTCTTCCTTCGTGACTCCTTCGCTGCTCATTCTTGCTCTTTCCTTCACGTCACCCTCAGAGTTGTTCTGTTGCTGTCCCAACACCAACAGATTCCAGGGAGCTATCGATATGAGGTCATCATGATGAGGCAACCATCAGAGGGGACTCTGCACTGCTGCTGAGTCACTTTGTTGGTGTTCAGTGGTGTTTCTTCTTTTCGTTTACTTCCACACTCCATCTCTGAAATGAACTTGGCTGTCCCCTGGAGCTTCCTAGGGTACCCCCACGGCTTCCTGTACATCTTCAACCCATCTGCCCAGGGTCTGTCTCACTTTCAGGGTGTCATGGAGTAGGTGGTCCCTTACAATGTGCTGCCCAGTCTGATCTAACATATCAGTACACCACCTGCTGATGATGACAATGGCTAGTCTAGGACCCAGTCTGGAAGAGTGCCCTCCCCTAAAAAGCGCCACCTTCGCCCAGCAACAGCGACAGTGGCCATGACGTTGCTGACCATGACTTTTTTTGGTGTGAATTCAACACATACCTGGCTAAGGAGGAGTCAAGGAAACTGGAGGGTATGGGGGGAGAGCAGGTCACATGGGAGACCTTTGGGTGATGATCAGCGAGCATACTGCAACACCAGCATCTCTTGTGTAGTTCTGTAAAGCAGTGACATCAGGGAAGAAGTACAGTTCAGTCCTGCAAATTTTATTATTGTTAAAATGGCACGGTAAATTTCTCTCTTTTTGTTGTTCTCTGTTTTGGGGTGTGGAGTGATTTGGAGCAATCCGGCCAGGCCTGAGGAATGCAGACACCTGCTGTGTTGTTTACAAAAAGATTCTTTTTTTTGTTGTTAAGGGGGGGGGAGGGGGGGCATTTTTGTTCAGAGATACATCCTTTGAGGAAATGAACTTGACTGTATGGTTCCAGTCTTCCCATATTACACCCTAGATGGGAGCTGTCTAGAGCTAAAAACGTCCCACAAATAAATGTCTCCAGTTGGAGTTGAACCCAAAACTGACCACTCTGCAGCAGGCAGTACTAGCCACTGCGGCTGGTCAGAACAGGTCATTCGGCGGGGGGGGGGGGGGGGGGGGGGGGGTGCAGCAGGCAGTACTAGCCACTGCGGCTGGTCAGAACAGGTCATTCGGCTGGGGGGGGGGGGGGGGGGGGGCTGCTCAACTGGAAATGACCACCCTGCAACAGGCAGTACTAGCCACTGCGGCTGGTCAGAACAGGTCATCCTGGGGAGGGGGGGGGGGGGGGGTGCCTGCTCAACTGGAAATGACCACCCTGCAACAGGCAGTACTAGCCACTGCAGCTGGTCAGGTCATTCTGCGGGGGGTGCCTGCTCAACTGGTAATGGTTCGATCTACCCCATTCTTGGATCAACAGTGTTAAAGGGAGGTTACAGATGTTGCAGATGCTGGGTTGTCACATGACATCTTCCCCATCCAGAGATCAGTTTGCTGTCTGCAGAGCTGCTAAGTGCTATGTTATGGGCATAGCATGCTATGGTTTTGTTGACATGCTACTCTTTGTGACAAAAGGCTATGCAAAAAAGACACACAAAAAAAGAAAGAAAAAAAAACATACTTCATGGATTTAGCAGTAGCTTAAATGGAACAGAGTAGAACTTTAGACTGGAGACTTAATGGATCAAAAAATGGCCAAATCAGAAAGGAGATGGGGGGAAAAAGCAGGAGAAAAATCAGTAAAGATGGATCATGACTTTGGTGCCTTATCAATTGTTTTCATTGTCGACATTTCTTATTTTTTGTAGGTCATGTCATAACTGGTGAGATTTCCATCTTTTTTAGTCCAGTATCAAGTCAAGCGCAAAGCGAAATGCAGCTGAATGTGCTGTGGAGTCTTGACTTGTCACATTCGCATATGAACGCTACACTTAAACTGGAATGTTACACATCAAATATCAAAATGCTACACTTTGTGCTTTTGAGGCCTTGTCGCATCACATATGAATGCTACACTTGAATTGGAATGTTACACATGAAATGTCAAAATGCTACACTTTGTGCTTTTGAGGCCTTGGCAGCTCCGCCTCTGTTTGTACTTGAGGCAGTTTTCATAAACTGCAAAGGATGGTCTTAGTGTTGTTTGCTTACTTGTTCTCCACTGTGCACCAGGAGGAGAGAAAGTGTGACCTTGGTGTTGGAGAAATAAGTTCACCAGTGAAAGTGTGACCTTGGTGTTGGAGAAATAAGTTCACCAGTGAAAGTGTGACCTTGGTGTTGGAGAAATAAGTTCACCAGTGAAAGTGTGACCTTGGTGTTGGAGAAATAAGTTCACCAGTGAAAGTGTGACCTTGGTGTTGGAGAAATAAGTTCACCAGTGAAAGTGTGACCCTGGTATGGAAGAAATCAGTTGAACAGTGAAAGTCTGATCTTGGTGTAGAAAAAATAAGTTCAGCAGTGAAAGTGTGACCCTGGTGTTGAAGGAACCAGTTGACCTTGGCTCTGTGGGCAGGTATGGACGAGCAGCCCACCAGGCAGTGCTGGAGGCCAGAGGAACCAGGGACCCGGACAGACCCGGATGGAACCCAGTGAATGGGCAGGAACCCTCCCACGATGACATCACAGCCATCGTCATACCGCTCCACCAGGCAGCCACCTTCACGCACCTGACCCTGAACCCTCATTGACCTTTCCCCGTTGCAATGGCCACACAATGCTCACGGACTTTTCCCTGTTGTTATGTAAGGCTGTGTGAGTGGGGGTGGGCTGTTCCAAGGGGCGATGATGCCCTTATGGCTGTGGTGAAATCCCAAGCACTCCATGGTTGTAACAAGGGAATGGTATCTCAAAGATCGAGGAATATTATCTCTCAGTATTTGGTGTCAACGCCAATCTTGCTCTGAATATGAGAAGATAAGTGATTGCTCGTTCTTCGTTTTCGATGTCCTGAATGTTGGTTATCTTGCCTGAGAAAGACCTAAGAGGTTGAAACGCGTCGTGTTTTGTGTTGTAATTTGTTTGTCCTTGATTTTGATTCGTACCTGGTTGTATGGTACTTTGAAGGTATGTATATCATTACCCGGCCAATACTACTCCCCCTCCCTCTTCCTGGTTGGTGCTGCCTTACACTGCATTCACTCTCAGCCTGTTTCACTCTGCTGTCTGGCTGGCTGTCAGCAGCATTGTTCCCACACTTATCCAGATTCTCCTACGTAAACCCATTCCACCAGTTAATCAGGCTGTCCTCCACACAGCTTTATTCCATCACTTATCCAGACATTTCTACATACACCACTATTCTATTATTCATACAGACGTTCCTGTATATGTATATGTACACCCTGTTCCATCACTTTTTCAGACTTTGCTTTACATGCCTCTAATCCATCCTTATTTACCTGCGCATGCCTATTCCATCAGTTATCAAGTCTTACCTACGTACACCCCTGTTCCATCACTCATACAGACTTACCTATGTACACCCCTGTTCCATCACTCATACAGACTTACCTATGTACACCCTGTTCCATCACTCATACAGACTTACCTATGTACACCCGTGTTCCATCACTCATACAGACTTACCTATGTACACCCTGTTCCATCACTCATACAGACTTACCTATGTACACCCTGTTCCATCACTCATACAGACTTACCTATGTACACCCTGTTCCATCACTCATACAGACTTACCTATGTACACCCCTGTTCCATCACTCATACAGACTTACCTATGTACATCCCTATTCCATCATTCACCCAGACTTTCCTACACTATACTCCCCTTATTCATCGCTAATCCAGGCTTATCTATATACAGCCTTAATCCATCACTCATTCAGACTTACCTACAAACAGCCCTCATCCATGTCTTGTCCTGACTACTGTACACATAGCCCTATTCCGATACCGTCTTGGCACCAGAACTCCAGGATACTGACAGTGTTGTGTCATGTTGAGGCCACTGGTGAGAGGAGACCCAGCAATGGTGCTGAGTTATTTTTGGATGGTGTTCAGCGTTGCTTAGTCTTGTATCTAAAGTATTGTTTGTCAGACTGGTGCTTTCACTTCACGGTACTTGTTTGTTGATGTTTGTGTTGACTGCAGACATTGTCACCTGTCTTACTGTGTCTCTGCACTGTTGATTGTTGATCCCTGTGATGACCAGAGCCCTGTATCTTCAAAGAGATTTTTTTATTGAAAAGATCATTCCACTTTTTGTCTATAAAACATGCCATGTCATTGTGTACAATTCAAAGGATGCATACGTTGAATTATTCTGTGACCTTATTTCTAGACAAGGAGGAAGTACCACACAAATTCACAGAACTTTTTTTTTTTTTTTTTTTGCTGTCCCAACCTCTGCGCCACCTCAGAGGCAGTGCACCCACGCCGCTCATTCCGACACCCCGTCCACAGCCACAGCCCGGTCGGCCCCGCCGCAGCCCCGGCACCGGCAATCCACAGGGAGCAGTCAGTGTCAAGTCGTCAAGAGGCAACCCACCGGAGGAGACACTGCACTGCTGCCGAGTCACTTCAGTGGTGTTCAGTGGCGCCTGTTCTGATCTAACATACGCAGGACACCACCTACTAAGCCCCCTACTGATGACAATAATTGCTTAGTCGCGGAGCCGGCGTGAGTGAGCTCTCCCTCCGGAGGGCGCCACCACGTCCGTCCAACGACAGCCCCCATGGACTCACCGATACCGGTGACCCCGACGGAACCAAACCAAGGCCACAGACGTGGAGAGGACATCGAAATTGAGGTCACCATGAGAGCAGGGCATGAAGGGCCACAGAATTTGAGGCTTTTTTTTTTTTTTTTTTTAATGCTGATCGATGAGAATGGGGATGATTAAGATGATGCTACGGATTTCCATTTCGGTCTGAGACTACATGACAGGGCTGTACTCTACGCTTCCTTTCATAATATATCCCGGCGTCAACCAGGCCCGAGAGATACAGGCACCTGCAGTGTTGGTCAGGAAATTTGAGCAACACTCTCAGAAACGCATCCATTAAGTGGATGAAACTCGACTGTGTGGTCCCAGTCTTCCCAAATGAGTCCGCAGCAACTCAACTCTGGGTAGAAGCCGGTCGGGGCAGAAAAAACCCACATGACTTCTGATGGGATTCGAACCCACGACCTCCCAGCCGGGAGTCCGCGACGCTAACCACTTCGCCACGGCGGCTGGTAAATTCACAGAACTTGTGGCAGTGAACAAAATGCAGGTTTGTTGTAGGAAGAAACTCGAGGGAGAGCTTGATTGCTCCTCGATCAGATCCAGCTGGAACTCTTTTTGGCTGCCCCTGTTGTTGCTTTTAGGGCTCTGGTCCTCCTCATACCAGAAATCATGAGCAGTTTCACATCATAGGCTGATGAGCCTACAAATCCCTTTGCTCTCTCTCCATGGGGAGAGTGGCCTTCTCTTTTTTTTAAAGTGAGCTTGCTCCATTCTGCTTTCATGTGTCACAGTGAGTTAGATCAGGATCATTTGTTTTGATGACCCTGAGTGGAATACAATTACCGGTCTCATGCCACACTTCCTGATGATTTCTGGATGGTCCTCCCATTCTGGAAGGTCTGCTGTGCATTCCCAGTCATCCACTCCATCCAGTAAGCCCTGCTTCCTTGCTCTAGATGTCACACCCATAACAGATCATGATTTATGGCCTCCCACCTTGTGAAACGTTGACGCTGGAGCCTCTGGTGGCATAATGTTTCATCTGGCATTGGTAACTGTTCGTCTGATCTCTTCGAGTGCTTGGTTGTGTTTCCATGCCTACCTTCCTTTTGTTTGCGCTGCTTTGAATGACTCAGGATATGTTCCACTGTCTGGTTGCCATGACGGTGGAGACATAGGATCACCTGATTTCCCCCGTTTCACCAGGTTTGAATGCCAGGACAGGAGGTCAAGGACAGATCTGAGGATGATGCTGATCCTGAAAAGTGCCATGTGTCACTCCAGCTGAGAATTGTGTAGAGTGCGTTGTCCCATGTAGTCCAATGCCCCTGTTGGCCTTGCTGGGCTGCCTCCTGGATTCTTGTTGCATCTTGTTGTTTCTTCAGCTCCTGTAATACTGTGTTTCTCTTTGCTACTCCCTTTTTGCATTTGACCACCGCTTCATTCCTGTTCCTGTCTGTTGGTTTACGTGTGTCCTGTTATTTCCCTGATGCTAATGTTTTCCTTCGCCATATCCACTGTGCCTGAATTTTCCATTTTCCACCAGTCCTTAGCTTAGTTTGGACTGATCTCGCAACCATGTCAGAGTCCTCAAGGATGGTTAGTAAGTTTGCTCTGTCCACTTTGTATTCCTTAACGATGGATTTCAGAGCTAGCTTCAGTGTTGCTTGGCGGCAGTAGAGTGCAACGTCAGTGAGACCAGATGGGACTCCAAGCCATTTCCAAGTGTGCTTGTTGATTTTGGCCTCATTTGATTCCACTGTGCTAGTAGAGGAGCTCCAGGATCAGTATGAACTCTAGACACAGACCTTGTATTCACCAAGGAGGCCACACTGGTCTTTCATTTGCTGGCTTTCTTCTGCCATATGTTTGGCTTCTGTTCCCCTCTTTCTGTCTTTCAGGGAGTCATCGTACCAGTGTCCAAGGTTCTTCATCGGTTCTCCTGTCACCGTTGGAATGGCTTGGCTGGCATCAGTGAACGTGACTGTGTCAGTGACTTTGTCTTTCCACAGGGAGGGGCTTCACGATTTCTTGATTTGGGGGTCTGTCTTGATGAAGCAGCTGACTTGTCTCACTGCTTCAGTGTTTTGTGTGGGTCATATTCCATGGTGGAAAGGATTGGTGTGTCTTACAATGAGACTTTTAGATGGGGCATTTGGTATCCATTCCCAAAGTCTTTTGAATCTGGGCCACTCATTGTTGCTTTCAAGATTACCTTTGTTGCCAACTGAAACAGGATAGGAGAAATTTCACCATCTGTCGGTACACCAGCTTCCAGATCGATCCAGTCTGCTGTGTATTCCTCAGTGGAGAAGCTCATTGAGAAGTCGTGGAGATACTTCCTCAGCATTTCCCAAATGTTCTTTGGGACATGATACATCTCATGTGCCGGTTCAATCATCTTGTGTGGAAGTGAGCAGTATGCATTTGTCAGATTGAGCCACACCGCATTGAGGTCCTTTGCCTTAGCTCTTTGGATTTCTTCCCAAATCATAGTGGCATGCTCCACACAGACCAGTACTTCCAGGATGACTGCTTTCTGGACTCACAAGTCTTGAGTGCTTATTATCTCTGAGATGTTTAGTCAGCCAGGCTGCCACGCCAGAGATCTTCCCCGCAACATTCAAAAGTGATACCAGTCTGAACTGATTGATGTCCCTCGAGTTTTGCTTTTTGGGGGACTGCACGCTATCAGCTATCATCCATTGGTCGCTGATCTTCAAGTTCTCCGTACTGATCTTATCATTTTGTGGAGCCACTCAAGGGCATTGGGACACTTCCTACACAACATATACATGGGTGAAACTTTTCCATCTATGGACGGAAATCCGTCAAAATGACTTTCAGTCTTGACGGAACTTCTGTCAGTTTAAAGAAATAATAATAATAACGATTTATCAGCTCCGATTTTGTGTTCGATCCAAGCTTTCGATCTCTTACTGGAAGTAGCTGTTTCTGTATTTCCCGCGTCTTCACAGGCTAACATTGGCGCGTTTGGATGACAACGAAAGTTTGCACGGTGCTCCGGAAATTAAGTAGTTCTGGCTTTTTTGAAAGAAGGAGATCCAGTAGCATGCATCAAGGGCCAAATTAGAAACAAAAGGAGATGGCAATGGTGAAACGAAACAACACCATGGAAAAAGATAGAATTGTGGATCACAGCTTTGCAATTTATTGATGGCTATAATAATTCTGAAAATGCTTGAAAGGATAAATTATACTTTATGTATATGGTGGCTTTTTGACAGTGAGAACAAGAGGAGCTGACAAGATAAGAAGGCCACCTTTATTCATCCATTTTCTGTATGTGGTGTGGTTCCTTGGATATAAAGACAAAATGTGCTGACAAGATAATGTCAACTTTGATTTCTCCTTATTTAAAATGGTGTGATTCCTTGGACTTAAAAAGACAAATGGTACCAGCAAGAATAAGGCTACTTTGGTTCCTCACTGTGCATCTGAAATGTGTGAGTATATATAATCTTTTTGAACACAGTCTTGATTTAAATAGTAAAGTGACCATTTTAAACAATTTGTGAGAGAAATTTTGTTGATTTTTGGAATGTTTGATCAGTTCAGATTTGGTGAGAAAAATTTCCCTTTTTGAGTTTTTATATTCTGGTTTATTTCTACACTTTTAGACTTTAATTTTCCTGAGCTTGTACAATAAGCCATATATACTATTTTTATCCATTTAAATGAATTAATGGAACATAAAGTCTAACAGTAACTCACAAAAGCATGTTACAGTTAAGCTTTTTACTGCAGAAGTCATGTTACAATTAAGCTTTTTCTGGTGCAGGAGAGCCAATGAAATTGGCCTAAAAAATAAAAAAATTAAATTTCGTCTGGGGGGCTTTGCCCCCTGGACCCCCCAACAGGGCACTGCCCCTGTACCCCGTCAGGGCCTAGGCGGTCCCTGGATCCCCGCCTTATTTCAGTCAAATCAAGTTTTGCAGGTCTCACCCATGCATATACGATATTCCAATGGATGCAGGTGAAAATTTAGTTATAGCTTTCTGAACTACTGCCTTTACGTTATCCAGAATTGGTGGCTGGTCCATTGTGAATGTCCCTTATTTGGCTGCTTGAATAGTTTCCTGGAGAATTGGAAAGGGTGTCTCAAAAAGTAATGTAGGTTGTTTTTTCTTAGTTTGTCCCTTCTTCTTCTTGATGAGTCTGCTTTGTTGAGAGCCTCTTCATGCTTTCATTTCGGCTGCTGAGGCCATCTTCATCTGTTTCTTGACATTCTTCTTTCTCTTTCAGATGAGACCCATCTCTTGCTGGCTTCCGGATTTTGAGGAGGTATCCTTTTACTTTGGGTTGTTTCACGCCATAGGTACCCCCACAGGTTTCTTACACAGTGTCTTAAATGTGACCAGTGTTTCAGTTAGTTGTTATCCCCTACAGGTTCATACACAGTGTCTCTAAATGTGACCAGTGTTTTCAGTTGATTGTTTCCTGCATAGGTACCCCCACAGGTTTCTTACACAGTGTCTGTAAATGTGACCAGTGTTTCAGTTGATTGTTTCCGTCATAGGTACCCCCACAGGTTTCTTACACAGTGTCTCTAAATGTGACCAGTGTTTCAGTTGATTGTTTCCGTCATAGGTACCCAAGTTCTTACACATGTCTCTAATGTGACAGTGTTTCGTTGATTGTTTCCGTATAGTATCCATAGTGTTTCAGTTGATTGTTTCCTGTCATAGGTATCCACTAGTGTTTCAGTTGATTGTTTCCGTCATAGGTATCCACTAGTGTTTCAGTTGATTGTTTCCCGCCATAGTACCCCACAGGTTTCTTACACAGTGTCTTAAATGTGACCAGTGTTTCAGTTGATTGTTTCCGTCATAGGTACCCCCACAGGTTTTCTTTACACATTGTCCTCTAAATGTGGACCAGTGTTTCAGTGATTGTTCCGTCATGTACCCAAGGTTTCTTACACAGTGTCCTAATGACATGTTCAGTGATTGTTTCAGGTACCCCCACAGGTTTCTTACACAGTGTCTCTAAATGTGACCAGTGTTTCAGTTGATTGTTTCCGCCATAGGTACCCCACAGGTTTCTTACACATGTTGTTGCTCTAAATGGTGTCACCAGTGTTTTCCAGTTGGAGTTTAGTCATAGTACCCACAGGTTCTAATTTCTAAGTGCTGTTTCAGTTATTTTCCGCATAGACATAAGTCATGTTTTCAGTTGATTGTTTCCCGTCATATGGTATCCACTATGTGTTTCAGTTGATTGTTTCCCGCCATAGGTTACCCCCACAGGTTTTCTTACACAGTGTCTCTAAATGTGACCAGTGTTTCAGTTGATTGTTTCCCGTCAATGGTACCCCCAAGGTTTCGTACACAGTGTCTCTAAATGTGACCAGTGTTTCAGTTGATTGTTTCCCGTCATAGGTACCCCCACAGGTTTCGTACACAGTGTCTCTAAATGTGACCAGTGTTCAGTGTACTCTTTCCTACCTGCACATCCAGTGTGTGGACGACCTTATCACCTAATTTCTCCCTTTCCTCTTTTGCACTTGCAGATGGCAAGTGTAGTGTCTGGCATTTGCCATCCAATTTCCCTGTACAGATTCCTTGCCTGTGGTTTGAATCCTGGCCATGGTTTTCCTAACATCTTGCCTGCAAGCGCAGCTGCTGTTCATTCGTTGGAATCGTCAAACAGCGTTTTGTCCCTCCATGGATCCTCATGCCATGCTCAGTGGAAGATTTCTTCCTATGGTCACCCGGAAAATTCCACTTGTTCATAATTCACAGTCCGTTGGTGGCTTTCCAGTTGGCGCCAGTGTATTCATCATTCTTTCTCCCTTTTGGTGCTTTTTTTGTGTGTTAAGTGAGAGCACGAATGGGGAGACAAAAAGTGTCTGAGCGGCAAAATGGACGGTTAAATAATTTACTAGATTTGATATGTTTTATGAATTGAAAAGTGAGGAGTGTTTTGCTCAGTGCTGATCCATAGGATGAAGGCAAACAGATGCAGCAGTACGCTGTGAACTGTATGTGGAAAACTGTCTGTTGTAGCCACAACATTTCGGATGAACTTTGACATGGCAAGTATTCTTAGCCAAACAGGGTGCGTAAGAACAAATATTTGACCGTGGCATCGCAGAGCAAAATAAGAGTGGTCTCTTAGCTGACATTCTCACAGACAAGCCCAAGCCTTCATCCAGTTACTGGAATAACTGCTGCATTGATATTTAGTGTTTTAATTCAATACTCCTATTGCAATATAAGGTTAATGCATCATGTTATCAGTGGCAGCAAGTTTGCAATACAGAGAATTAAAGCCAAAAGCATTATTGTGCAATGCAGCAAAACCAGTTTGGTGACATACTGAGAGTTACGTTAATAATAGTTGAAAGCATTACTGTGTAATGCGGCAAAACAAGAAGTTTTTTTTTTTTTTTTTTTAATACAGAAAGTTGCATTAGTAAAGCTGAAAGCATTATTATGCAGTGTTGCAGACGTTTTACCATACAGAAGGTTGCACTGATAAAGCCAAAAGCATTATTATGCATGTTGCAAATGTTTTACCATACAGAAAGTTGCACTGATAAAGCCAAAAGCATTATTATGCATGTTGCAAATGTTTTACCATACAGAAAGTTGCACTGAAAAAGCCAAAAGCATTATTATGCCATCCTGCAGATCCAGGAGTTTAGTTGTACACTCCTGACCTCAGTGTGTTCAGTTTATAGATAAGTAAATCCTATTTTTGTACCCAGATTTGTGATGAGATTGGTCATTCTGACTTTTGTTCAGTTTATACTCGATAAAAACTATGCATGGAGCCATAATGCGTAGTTTTTTGCTTGTTTTCAGTTTGTTCCTAGTGAATCCTGATACTTTATCTGTATTCTCATCGAGGGATAATAGTGTAATTCTGACATACAAAACCAGACTGCTCTAGCCAGTGTGTGCCTTAGGTCTGTTGTTAACCCAGAATTTTGTGTTTCAGAAATGTGTACATGCACATGGCTTATAAGCCAAGAATGCTGCACTTTGCTGTAGTGAATGTGTGTGTGTGTGTGTGTGTGTGTGTGTGTGTGTGTGTACTTCTTTTTCTGTTTGTGTTGTGTATGTGTGTGTGTGTGTGTGTGTGTGTGTAAGTGTGTGTTTGTGTGTGTGTGTGTGTGTGTGTGTGTGTGTGTGTGTGTACTTCTTTTTCTGTTCGTCTTGTGTATGTGTGTGTGTAAGTGTGTGTGTTTGTTTGTGTGTGTGTGTGTGTGTTTTGTGTGTGTGTGTGTGTGTGTGTACTTCTTTTTCTGTTCCTCCTGACGTGTCAAAGTGCCTTTTTGTGCCAGATTTCAGTCTACCAAATTCAAACAATGACATGTGTATCTCAAACAAGGAACTTCAGGCTGAAATAGGTGAAGACTGGTTTTGGTTTTGGTTTTTTGGTTGTTGCTTTTTGTGTGTGTATGTAATTTGTGGCTTGTGTGTTGAAGCTTTTTTTCAAATATCAAACTAACATACATGTGTAGTTTTTCTTTATACCTTTTTCAGACTCAGGCTTTATACTCTTGAGAAATTCTCAAGGTGGTTTAGCGCTTGGAGACAATAGCAGAAAGGCTTTTTCTGTTGTTGTTTTTTTTTGTTTTGTTTTCTCCACTGGAAAAATAGGCAAATTGAATCATCTGTAGGAATACGTAGGTTTACTACAATGTCTTTTGATCATTTAAACAAATTTTAAATGTAATTAATAGCGAACCACCAAGAAAACGTAGACAAATGAATCACAAGACAAAACACAACGCGTTTCAACCTCTTAGATCTTCGTCAGGCAAGATACAAATGCCCATCTTGCACTGAAATGAATGAAGATAAGCGATTGCTCGTTCATTTTCGTTGTCCCGAGTGTTTTGTATCTTGCCTGAAGAAGACCTAAGGGGTCGAAACACATCATGTTTTGTCTTGTGATTCGTTTGTCTACGTTTTCTTGGCGGTTCACTATTAATCAATTTAAAATTTGTTTAGATTTCCGCCTGTAGTCGCCTCACTTTGCAACTTGATCATTTGAAGTTTTTGGCAGGAAATCTACTGTCATGTATACTGTGCCATTGGAGGAAATTGGTGCAGTTACATTCAGTGCATTCAAATGGATCATAATGGTGTTTTGTGTTGTTGAGACTATTGTACCTTTCCCTTGTGCTGTTTTTTCTTTTCTTTTCTTTCTTTTTTTTTTTTTCGTTGCTTTTGTTGTTCTTCTTTACTTTCTTTTCCATGATGCCCTTCTCAACTGCTTCATTTTCATCCAACACCCATTTTGCGCCAAATATGAGAAGATAAAGTGGTTGTTCGTTCTTCGTTTTTCATTGTCCTAAATGTTGTTTGTTTTTGTCTGAAGAAGACCCAAGAGGTTGAAATGCATCGTGTTTTGTCCTGTAATCTGTTTGTCTGTATCATCTGGTGGAACTAATAGCCTTCCTTTTTAAAATTTGCTTCATTTTCTGCCCTCAGTCACCTCGTTTTGAAAACTTTCTTTTCACTATTTTTGTCATCCTGTTTGTCTGTCTATCTGTTACGCTCACCAGCCTGTCTGTCAGTGTTTTTTTTTTTTTTATGTATGTACTTGTACATTTTGTATTAATCTCAAACAAGGATCAGAAGAATTAATGAACAAAAATACCTGTAATTTCCTGATGGCAGAGATTCAAGGCTTCATGTTTACTGATGTAACTGTCACTGGATGGTACTGATTGTTACTTTGCTGCTCAGCCATTTTCATCAAGGTGTTCAGTATCTGTGTACACACATTTGTCAGGAAAAATATTGATCTCCATGGCAAAACTTGTGATTAAAAGATATTTGCATCTTTCTTATTGTGATTGCAAAATAACTGCATTATTCCTCAACATCCAACTTGATATTGTGAGACAACGATTCGTCCATGTTATATGTGATGTGATTGTAAGTTAACAGCATTTTTCATGTTGGGAAAAAAGGTTTCCTCGCGATCAGCCATGTGATTGTATGGTAACAGCATTTTTCATGTTTGCCTGGGATGGTGTGTGCAAACTCTAGTTTTTGTAGATGACATGTAACAGATATTAAATGGATCCCACATACAGCCGTATTGTTCAGGGTCAGCATTTTATAATACTCTCTTCCGCAGTCCATCACGTGCCTGTGGAGCAGACAGTCACTGTCTGGGATTGCTGCTAACTTCCACAATTCTCAAACAATCCTCAGGCTATTTTTGTATGAAAAAGGAAGTTGTTTTTTAAATATTTTTTTATTAACGACTACTGGATTTAAACAGGTCACTCAGCTAGGAATAGCACTTACTTGGAGCTTTCAACAGACCTCCGTCCGTCTTCTTCAGCAGTGGTTTTTTGATTAGAGATCCAAGTGACTTGTTTCCACGATTGAAAACCGGACTGTGCCACTCGGTGTATTGGTTCTGTTTATGTGACATTGCTCTGATCTATGGCATCGCTGCTATGGTGAATGTTGAAGGTTAATGATGTGACCTTGGTGTACTGTTATTAGCGACACCCTGAAACAGGAGTGTTAATTGATGTAGATCTGACCAACGATCTCAAGTTGTGCTGATGAGTAGGTATTGTGAAGTAAACTGACATCCATATGACCAACAGTAAGGTCACGGTGTTTAAATGGATGGATCTCACAAGCTAAGTTTACTTAGGTCCAACTAACAGTAATGTTATAGTGGGTGATGAATCGGTCCTTTGAATTCAATTGACATAGGTTAAACCGAGTCAATCAGTTCACATAAACTTAGTGTCAATAGTAATTTTATAGTGTGCTGATGAATGGACCAGTTTGCCCTGTTGAGTGTGCTTGGCTATCATAATAACAGCCATGTAGTATCAAGTTTGCTTGGCTGTCATAATAACAACCATGTAGTATCAAGTTCACTTGGCTGTCATAATAACAACCATGTGGTATCAAGTTCGAAGTGACATAGGTCTGACCAACATTAATGTTTACAATCTGCTGCTGGATCTAGTGAGATGAATTGACCTGGGTCAGATCGGCAGTAATGTCAACTGTGATCAGTGGATCAACACAGTGTGCTTCACACAGCACATATTAACACTAACAGCAATGTGACGGTGTGCTGATAAAACTGTTGCTCTTAAATCGACCAAGATTGCATTCCATTGTGTTTTGTATCCATTCAGACATGCAGGGAGAGAAGAAGGGGAGGAGGGGCAGCTATCCACACTCCAGACCTGCTGATCTGATTGCTGATATCCAAGATGTTCTTTTTCTTCTTCGTTTTTGGTTTGTTGGTGTGTGTGTGTGTGTTTCAAAATTTTATCGCCACTCATTGGCATTACCTGTAAACCATTAATCCACATCGCAACCACATCTGCTGATTCTGTCATGGTCACCACAGGCCAGCAATTAGCAGCCTGGAGACCCCCTACCAGAGCAGACACTGTTGAGTTCATTTCATGGATTTGATGTGCACCTGTTCAGCATGCTGGGGCCTTTTCTTCTTTTTTTTTTTAATGTGGATGAACTGTGCTTTTTCTGTTGTATGAAATGGAGATTATGAAGTGCTCAGACAGATTCACACAGCTGTTTCTGTGCTGTAATGCATGTTGGTGGCTCAGACCTGGCTACATTCCTCTGGGTGTGAATGTGAGTTTGTGAAATGTTTTGAGGTGCAGGGGAGATAATTTTTTTTTAATTTCATATTTTCACATTCAGTGTTTGGGATGAGAGGCAGGAGCAGCAGAAGATGGGACAGAAGGGTGTTGCACATGTACATATGCTCTTGTGTGCCACTGTAGATTAATTGGCGAAGGATGGATTGTTCAGAAGACTCTTTCTGACCTCTCTCTCTCCCTCTCTCTCTCTCTCTCTCTCTCTCTCTCTCTCTCTCTCTCTCCATTCGTTTTATTTCATACTTTTTTTTTTGTTTTCAATAAAGTGGAAGTCAGCTTGAACATGATGTTCATTAAATTGCAAAAGTATACTGTATGATACACCATAATTATTCAGAAACCACTATTTTGAATTGTCCAGAAATGATGAATTTATTCTGAAGCTGTTTAAGGCAGTTTTGTGTGTGTGTGTGTGTGTGTGTGTGTGTGTGTGTGTGTGTGTGTGTGTGTGTGTGTGTGAATGTACTTTACTCTTGTGTGTGTTAGTGTGCCTTGTTAAAACAGCATTAACAGTTTGTATACTCTTACATGAGTATGCTTGTAAATGACATATTTTATTATCTTTTGCCAAATGATAATACAGCAACAGCAATAAAAAAAAATCATATCAAATCCTCCAAAGAACAGGTAGAGATTAAAAAAAAAGAGATGTGTTAGGGAGAGAACACAAGTATGCCTTATGCCTTGAGGTTGTGATTTCTGCTTGTGCACCGACCTCATTATCACCAAATGTAAATGCCCTTTGTTAGTCAACATGTTTTGATGATTTAGTAGTGGGTCATTTGCCTGACAAAGCCTGTTCTTGCCACACTGGAATTAGATGAACAGATCAGTTTAAAACTCACTGTTATTATCAATGATTTTGATTTCAGAGCCTTGCAGATCAAACTTTGGATTGTTTTGTTTTGGTTTGGTTTTTTTTTACTGCTTTTTAAATATAAGCAATGATGCTATTGATTCTGATGTGGGTGAAACGTTGATGGTGATTTTGGAGGTGTGGACTTCTTTGATGGAAACAGTACTGTACCTGAAGGTACAGTTGTGTAAGTCTTATGTAAGCTGTTAGTGTAAGTCTTTTGTAAACAGTCGGTGTAAGTCAGCTGTAAAGTGTGGATGTAAGTCACTTGTAAACAGCAGGTGTAAGTCACCTGTAAACTGTTGGCATAAGTCACCGTAAACTGTGAGTGTAACTCATCTGTAAACTGTGGTTATAAATCACTTGTAAACAGCAGGTGTAATGCATCTGTAAACTGTGGTTATAAATCACTTGTAAACAGCAGGTGTAACGCATCTGTAAACTGTGGTTATAAATCACTTGTAAACAGCAGGTGTAACGCGTCTGTAAACTGTGGGTGTAAGTCACCTGTACGGATTTGGTATAGGTCACTTTTAATTTAAACTGTGGGTGTAAGTTACCTGTAGACTGTGGGTTTAATTTACTTGTAAACTGTGGGTGTAAGTTGCCTGCAGATTGTCAATGCAAATGACATGCAAACCATTGGTGTACATTATTTCACTCTGTTCGTAGAAGTTATGCGCAGACTGTTGTTTAAGTTATTTCAGACTGTTGATGCGAGTTCCATGCAAGCTGTTGGTATGTTATGTACATGTCCATTTTGTCACGTTGCCAGTATGGATGAAAGGACTAGAGGTGGTGTGTGAACCATAGTCTTGTCAACTCTCAGTACATGGTGACTCGGTTCCAGCATTCCGTAATTCCTTGTACAACAATAAATCAGAATAAACTACTTTTGCAGTTCGCACCCTCTCTCTCTTTATTCTTGTTTATGATATGTGGGTGTGTGTTTGTAGGTGTGTGTGTGTGTGTGTGTGTGTGTGTGGTGGCATGTGTTTGTGAGTGTGTTATGTGTTGATGTGTGTTTATTGGGATGTGTTGTTAGTGTTTGTATGAACGTAAGTATTGGTGTGTGTATGTTTTGGTTTGTGTGTATTGGCATGCATTGGTTTTGTCATGTCTAAGGTCCCTTGGCAGTCATTCACACTCACAGACGTACTCAACAGTTGACCTTACCATAAAAAAACTGAAGTTACACACCATTTACTCTTCCATAATGACAAATGGTGGGAAATACAAAGATCATCAAAGACTGGAAAATGTTGGATAACTTATCAACCTGCCTTGAAAAGATGATATCCAACTGCACACCAACCCGTTCCATCTCCACTCCTAGATGCAAGGGGATGTTTAAAAGACAAACCTACAACAAACGGGATGAAACCCAAGTTGAGTGATGAACGAAGAGACGGATGGAGGATGATGAAGAGAATTTTGAAAAGTGAATAAAAGAAGAAGAAAAGGATGAAGAGACATGCACATTGCTATGAGCACGAATGACATGGACTGGGTTTCTCAGGGCTGCCATGTTGTCACTGGAGTCTTGAGGATGTGGCGGTACCTCCAGCAAAGTCCTGTGTCCCTGGCCCTCTCTTGGTGTGCTGTAAGGCTGAGAAGACAAACAGGTAGACAATGAAACAGTTATATCCAGCAAAGGTGGCCTTGTCCTCATTCTGGTGTTCTCTGAGGATCACAAAGAGGTAGACAATCAAACGGCTATATCCAGCAAGGTGGTCTTGTCCTGTTTCTGTTCTCTTGGGATGAGGAAGTCACACAGGTGGACAATCAAACGGCTGTACTCAACAAGTGGCCTTGTTCTCTTTCTGTTCTCTCAGGATGAGGAAGAGACACAGGTAGATGACCAAACAGCTCTAAAGCCCTCATAGTAATTGTCTGCTAAGAGAGGTGTCGTCTTGGTGCAGGAGCAGCAGAAGAGTTAAGGTGATAGACCCTTCTCACTCACTGCCACATTTCTCCCAGACCCACACAATAAGAGTTAGTAAAGAGATGTCCCCCCCCCCCCCCACCCTCCCTTTCACCCTTCCAGCTCTTAATCGTTGTTAATAAATCTGTGACAATTCCTCTGATTATTTTTTTTTTCTTGTTTTAAGCTGGACGGAAGGAAAGAAGATAGTTTAGAGGGAGAAGAAAGAAACACAAAAAGGATGCCAGACATAAGACCATTCCTACATCACTCACATTGTAACTATTCCCAATCCTCCAGGAGAAATAGTACTAGGAACAAGGGTGTCTTGCCAAAATTATCCATACAGTAAAAGTATCCCCACCCTCATGTATTTGACAAAAGAAATCTCCATTTTACATCAAGCAGATGGGGGGAGGGGGGGATTTGTGAGAGGGGTGTGTGTGGACAAATTAAATCAACATTTCACAGGTAAAAAGTACACAGTAATGCACTACCATGGTTTAGGTTCTCCAGGCGTTTACATTAACAGTCAAAAGCACCTAATACATACCAACACTTCCCACATTCATGGGGATTAAAAGCCTGCATTGCTTCAAAAGTACTCCAAATCATCAATGCAATTGCGTGTGTGTATGTGTGCATGCGTGAATATGTGCGAGTGTGTGTGTGTGTGCATGTGTGAAATTTCAAACCAATGTCACATTCAGACAACTGGAACACTAATGTTCAAATATTATACGCCACTTTTCTTATCACAAAACGCATTCCCCAGTACTTTCTTAAAGTGAGGAGGAAATACCAGCAAAGATTATGATTCAACCAAAACGAAAACTAACCAGGCCTCTACCTTTTTCAGCAGTAACCCTGAAGTGTTAGGCTTACCCCAACAGCTGGCGAACAACTGGCTAAAAGGGAACCTCTGTGTGTACCTCAGTGTCCCCTCGACATTTCGCTGCCAGCGATGAAGCCCTGAGCCCTCCGATGTGTCAGCTTCTAGACAGCAGCGTAAGGAGTCCCCACTTCTCAGTGGAACAGATGTTCTTCAGGCTGAGTGTCATCGGCGAACATTTCATGATGAACAGAATGGTTGTTAGTGATTTCAGTCAAGGGCATTGTTTACATTGTGAAAAGCACTGGACCTAGCACAGAACCCTGGGAAATGCCAGGTCTGATGATATTTGTGTGTGTGTTGGGGAGAGGTATCCCAAAATGAAGGGAGATGGACAAGGAGTGAGTCAGGGGATGCGGCGGGGTGGAGTGGAGGGACAATTGAAGGGGCTCTCTCTCTCTCTCTCTCTCTCTCTCTCTCTCTCTCCACTGGCCCCCTCCAGCAGTCTCGAACCCTGTTTTTTCATGGTGTGCTGCTGTCAGATGCGGTTTAGACTCCTTGAAGAAATCTTGATATCACCGCCACACCCTTCCCACCAAACTGATCAAACACGTACGTGTGTGTGTGTGGTGTGTGTGTGTGTGTGTGTGTGTGTGTGTGTGTGTGTGTGCACGTGCACATACACAAGTACTTATGTGTACATGCTTGTAATTCATGTGTGCGAGTGTATGTGAGTCTGTGCTTGTGAAACTGCGTACATGTATACACACCCAAGTGGAATGGAAATGATGACTAGCATTTTGGCATGTGCGTTTTTTGTCCTCCCCCTCCCACTCTCTCCTCCCACACACACACACATACTCACACACAAGCGCGCACGCCTTTTGTTTACTCCTTTGGAAGACAAAATATCAACGTAAACGCCACAACTGAAAGTGTAGAGATGTGGTGAGGCAGAGTGCTGAGTTGGACGAACGGGAGGGGAGTTGGTGGATAGGTAAATTTGATGTTGGGAATTTAGATTTGGGGATCGATGCTCTGTATGTGGGTCTTCTTTTCGCTTCCCTCCCCCCCCCCCCCCCCCCCCCCTCATTTTCTGCTGTTTTGCAAACGCTTTGAGCTCCTCCATTATTCAGCAGGTAATCTCACCCCTAGGTCTTCATTATGATGATGATGATAACGTCCCCTTTTGATGTCCAAGCTACAGTGAGACATACCCCGTACCCCCCCCCCCCCCTCCCAAATATAATTATGTGGTGGTAATAGTCCCCAGCTCCTCCTCCCCTCTCCCTACAATTTGGTAAAACTATTCAGCCTTTTACCTTTTCACAATGCAACAAATACTAAACTAAACGAAATAAAGAAGCATGGCTGAATACATCGCTGCTATGCACATACTCGGTCGAGCGAAGAAAAGGCAGGATTAAGGTCAAGGTCTTGTAAGTTGCCCATGGCTTAGAACGAAACAAAACGTAAGGACGAGCAGAACATGAGCCGGTGACATAAAGGGGATTTCACGAGCATGGCGCTGTGAGTATTGTGCGTGTTGCATGCTAGCTGTCAAGATGTGTTTCACTGTACTCATTTACTGGTTTGAAATCATTGACTTCTCACTGGTGCAGTGAGTGTAGAAAAGAACTACAGAGCTTGTTGAAAGGAAGAGGGGGTGTCGCGTTGGAATCAAGCGATGATGCAGGCTTCGACAGTCACACGGTGAAGTGTGCTTTGAACAGGACTGGTGCACGATTCGTGCCAGGTTTGCGCAAGTTGCAATTTCCCTTGCCGCAGCTGGGTCATAAGCAAGTAGGAATAGGTGGGACATGAAATCGATGGGAAAAGAAAACAAGAAAACGGAAGAGCAGGGTTTTTGTTTTAGAAATGTATCCCCACTTTGAGTAGGTCACAATATGACCAGCACTTGCGTCATTCCACAAATCGTCCAGGTCCACGCTGATCTGCATACACCAGAACTTTAGCTGGCTGCCAGTTTAAGGCGTATTAAGTTACAGAAGCCAGAGTCAGTCCATCACCAGACTGACTATATCACTGGTACTAAAGCCATTATTACTGTTATTGTTATTATCGTTATTTGTGGTTGTTATTATCATTATTATTAAGAATATTTATAAATCTAATCAAAGCAATGCCCTTGGTGTTTATAATCAGCAACATAAACTTCCGAACAAATAATCAGCAGTACACAAACACATTCTTCATTCAAGTGTCCCCACTCCATCCAAAAGCAACACCATTCTCTCCGGCCATCCCAACTTCCATTTATCCTGTACCTGTCAAACAAAAGTAATCACACACTGATTAATAGGTACCCGTACCTAAATGCAAATGACACTGTACATTATGTGGCATGTCAGTTAGAAGGGAAAAGGTAAGTTCTCATGTTTAAAATATGGCTGATAGGCAGAGTATCAAAGTTGACATGGGAGTTGATTGGCTACAGAGCATTGATCAAAAGTTTTAGAACAAATAGTGGGAATAACTAAAAAGTAAAAGATGAGCATTGGACGAACAACGGGGTTCACCTGATGTAATGTACAGGTGCTAGAGATCAGTCTAATGATGACAGGGGCACTTTATGGATCTTACAGCAAAAAGTTGCAATCTCTAGCAACGGGATCACACGTATCCCTGGTGAAAGTGATGTTAATTACTTTTATGAAAACCTTTTAATTTTTGCTGTTTATACCAATGTGAATTATCTTGTAGACCAGCTTTTAGCAAGATAAGGAGATATTATCATAATCTTATTTACTTTTTCTCACATTTTCTTTTTCTCATTTCAATCCTAAGTAGCAGGAGGCTGGTAATATGTAGGTTACATCATGCATCAGGACAGTAAGAAGTAGGAATGATCATGGCCAACAGGACCACACTTAGCTAGTTTATTACTTGTTCTTTCTTTTACGTTAAATTGGGCTTGCCTGACACTTGAAAAACACTTTTTTTTTCCTAACAAAAGTGTTAAGCTCTGTCAGCTGAAAGGACGCACCAACAAAATACATTGCTAGTTACACCAGATCCACTGAAAATTGTGTGAGAAGTTGCACAAGAATAAAAACATGATGTGATCAAAGCTAAGGGTTCTTTTAGCATTCACTGTCATAACTTGTTAAACTGAAAATTTCCTGCTGTGACTGGTGACTGTGTCACTCCTGAAAGGCAGCATGACAAGGATAAGTGCTTGCCTTGACTGTTGACACGCTTGAATGAATCTGTGCTGAAAGCAGGGGTAGATCCGATATCACAGGTGAAGTTTAGTTCCCCAAGGGACAAATGGATTTGTAAAAAAAAATCTTTTCCCCACAAAATTTGTGATTTCCCTCCCTTAATAATAAAGAGGCAGTTAACGAAAGTAGAGGCTGAGGTTACAAAACATGCCAGTGATAGTATCCCCAGCATATGTGCGATGCTGATGTCTGAGAAGTAAAAATAGAGGGAGCAGACTTTTCATTTGCACTGGAGATATATATATATATATATATATTATATGCATGCTGCTGACACATTTTACACAGTACATGCCTTATCACAGTAAGACAGCTCTCTGCTGGGGTTGGTGAGAAAAACAGGGAGAAGGGAGGAAGGGGATGGGGTCAGGTGCTACTGATAGGGAAAAGGGCAGTGGTATGGGGGCTGGGGGTGGTGAGGGTATGAAAATGGATAGGGGAGGAGGGAGGTGCTATCAGTCTGCACTGAATCTGACAGCTCAGTAGTTGCTGATGTATCAAGAACTGGTGGCCCAGCAGACATGTGGTGGTAGAAGAAGTCACATGATTGACAGCAGGTCGCAAGCTCCAGCATTCTGAGGAAACACAAGAAATAATGACTTTCTGAGAAGGAACTGCCAGTAATTATTTTTCATGTGTTGCAGTGAATGAACCTTTGATTTACTTCATTGAGTGAATCGTACACGTATGATTTACCTCTTCAGTGTGTGTGTGTGTGTGTGTGTGATTGAGAGAGACAGGGAGGAGTGTATGAGTGTGATTAAGAGAGAGAGAGAGAGAGCAGACATCACTTTTCATTTGTTTGTTTTAAATGAAACATGCTTGCACTTAATACAAATTCTGGACTTCATCAGGCATCTTGAGTAAACTGAGAATTGTCAGTTTGGACATAAAAGTAGTGACTTTATTTTTCATCTTATTACATCAGTCGATTTCTCTTTCAGCCAAACTCGCTTCCGTTTCATCCAGCGGCTGACTTTGCAGCTTAAAAACTTTCACCTCATTCGAGGAATTTGCTCGGAACCTCTCCACTCTCGGGTTCTGTGGCCTTTGACTTGTAACCCTGTGTTTGCCTGTGATAGGCGTGGTAAGTTTGATCCATTCGGGAACAAACCTCATCCTCGGAGTCTGAGCTCCAGCTCTTCTCAAACGGAATATCGCCTGGAACCGTCTGGCTTACCGCTGGAGAATTTTCATGCTCGTGATATTTACAAGGAAGCAGTCACCTCCGTGGAGCCTCACCACATGGTGCAGAATGTGCTGCAGTTTGATAGGGAGAAGCGGGTGCTGACGGTTCAGGACAGAAGCTACCAGTTGAATCACAATGTGTACGTGGTGGGCTTTGGCAAGGCGGTGTTGGGCATGGCGCGGGCGGTGGAGGACATCCTGGGAGACCACGTGGTCAGTGGCATCCTCAGCATCCCCCGCAGGCAGAGAGAGGTGCTGAAGGAGAAGGAGAAAGAGTAAGGCTTCTGTTCTTTGTCTCACATCATATATTGACCAGTGCATGCATGGGTTTACAGCTGCAGAAAACAGGCACATTGCTCACACACCTGCAGACAGGCAGATCTATAGAAGAGTGGTACTGACAGACACACATGTACATTTACATGCACACACATATACACACGTATTTATCCATAGGTGTGCAGACACGTGCACACATACACATATGAATGCACTCAAACGCACTGATTTTTGGATAAATGTTAGTTGTTTTATGTACATGTACCATTTACATTTGTTTGACTAACCTTTTAGAAAAAATTCTAACATGATGGGCAGTATGTATGACTCAGGTGAGAGATGTAGGCTGGGCATGTGTGAGATACGAAAAATCAAAACATGACGATGTTCCAAAGAAGATTAGGCTGTGTATAGGCATACTATGTTTCCGCTAAAAGCCCCGTCCATTCAAATCGAAAGCTCAACAGCACCTCTTTTACAGGCAAAACTTATTCATCAGAGCACTGTTTTTGCATTTTGTATCTCTCCTGATTTAGGCCTTGTTGGTCACTTGACTTCCTGGCTGCTTCTGCTGGCTCCCCTGTAAATGGTCATACCCATGTACGCTCAGTCATGCCCCCAGCTCCAGCAACAGGTAGACATTTATCATTGTCAGTATAAAGCAACCCACCAGAGGAGATGCTGTGGAGCTGGGCCACCTCAGTGGTGTTCAGTGGTACCTGTTCTGATGATAGCATAATGTAGGGCATACCTTTCTAAGGTAAGGTAAGGTAATGTTGCTTATAAAGCCCAGCCCACTGCCAAGGGCCATATCAGTGCTGTCATAGCATAATGTAAAGCATACCTTTCTAAGGTAAGGTAAGGTAATGTTGCTTATAAAGCCCAGCCCACTGCCAAGGGCCATATCAGTGCTGTCATAGCATAATGTAGGGCATACCTTTCTAAGGTAAGGTAAGGTAATGTTGCTTATAAAGCCCAGCCCACTGCCAAGGGCCATATCAGTGCTGTCATAGCATAATGTAGGGCATACCTTTCTAAGGTAAGGTAAGGTAATGTTGCTTATAAAGCCCAGCCCACTGCCAAGGGCCATATCAGTGCTGTCATAGCATAATGTAGGGCATACCTTTCTAAGGTAAGGTAAGGTAATGTTGCTTATAAAGCCCAGCCCACTGCCAAGGGCCATATCAGTGCTGTCATAGCATAATGTAGGGCATACCTTTCTAAGGTAAGGTAAGGTAATGTTGCTTATAAAGCCCAGCCCACTGCCAAGGGCCATTATCAGTGCTGTCATAGCATAATGTAGGGCATACCTTTCTAAGGTAAGGTAAGATAATGTTGCTTATAAAGCCCAGCCCACTGCCAATCAGTGCTGTCACCACGTTGAAGTCAACTCACAAGTTATCATAAAAAAAGAATTTTTTAATCCACACATTTCATTTAAAATACACCATCTAAAAACGTACCAGAAACTTTGTTAAAAATCTTTCTTCCATAAAATCTTAGATCAGATGAAAATTGTTGATCTTTTTCAGAAATTCAAAAATCATATGTCAGGTGGGACATCTCTGAACAGGGTTTTTATGGAGTCTGCTGTAAAGTGTTTATGTCTCAGATCGTGCAAGTCCCAACACTCTAAAAGAATGTGTTTCACTGTGAGTGGAACATGACATGGAATGCACCACAGAGCTTCTTCACCTTTTAAAAGATAAGAGTGGGTGTAACACGAGTGGCCTTTCTAGCCTCTTACTGACAACAGTCATCCCTGAATGGGGGTGGAACAGTGGGTGTAAAAGGAGTGGCCTTTCTAGCCTCTTACTGACAACAGTCATCCCTGAATGGGGGCGGAACAGTGGGTGTAAAAGGAGTGGCCTTTCTAGCCTCTTACTGACAACAGTCATCCCTGAATGGGGGTGGAACAGTGGGTGTAAAAGGAGTGGCCTTTCTAGCCTCTTACTGACAACAGTCATCCCTGAATGGGGGCGGAACAGTGGGTGTAAAAGGAGTGGCCTTTCTAGCCTCTTACTGACAACAGTCATCCCTGAATGGGGGCGGAACAGTGGGTGTAAAAGGAGTGGCCTTTCTAGCCTCTTACTGACAACAGTCATCCCTGAATGGGGGCGGAACAGTGGGTGTAAAAGGAGTGGCCTTTCTAGCCTCTTACTGACAACAGTCATCCCTGAATGGGGGTGGAACAGTGGGTGTAAAAGGAGTGGCTTTTCTAGCCTCTTACTGACAACAGTCATCCCTGAATGGGGGCGGAACGGTGGGTGTAAAAGGAGTGGCCTTTCTAGCCTCTTACTGACAACAGTCATCCCTGAATGGGGGCGGAACAGTGTTGGTGACCCTCCTCCCCTGGGGATGCCACCATGTCCATCCAAGAGACAGTCCATAGAAAGCAGCTGATCCAACAGACTTCTGACACACGGTCACCAAGGACCGGGAATTGCTATGCAGTGTATGCTGTCAACTTCTGGTCAAAAGTGAAAGATGTTCAATACCATATGACACGGGTGAAAAATCAGGACTTTTTTTTTTAAATCTTAATTGAAAACCGGTTTGCATGTGGAAGGCTCACAAAGTACTGTACACATTTTTAAGTACAAGCTACATTTATCTGTCAGTTCCATATTTTTCGTATTCTAAGTATTTGCAATTTTGAAAGAAAATTAAAAGATAAGCACAGATCATGATTGAAATCAGTTGTCTGCTCACTTCCTCTGTACCACTTCAGTCTTTATGAACCGCTCACATCCATAGGTTTGGTTTCACACACAGACCTTTACATGCACATGCAGATGTGTGCACACATTATTGCACTTGCTCCCTTCGCCCTCTAACATGACTGTGTATTTTGCCAAAGATGAAGAGGGGTGGGCACTTGAATGGCGTGAATTTTGTGATCGTCACAGTAATAGTAACACTGATAAAGGGACAGATGTTAAACATCTGGGGCAGAATTTCTGATGAGCAGGAATCGGAATGAGTGACTCAGTCTGTGTGAATGGTGTGTCAACATAGATTGTTGTTCAGAATTTGTGCAGAGTTCCAGTGGGTTTTGTTGAGTTGCTCAACTCCTCTAGTGAAAGATACTGAATGTGTGTGTGTGTGTGTGTGTGTGTGTGTGTGTGTGTGTGTGTGTGTGTGTGTGTGCTTGTGTGTGTGCATGTGTGAGTGCAGGCAGGCGTACATGCGTTTGCAGGCGCACGCGCACGCGCGGTGTGTGTGTGTGTGTGTGTGGTGTGTGTGTGTTGAATCTGAGATTCAGTTTGAATTATTTTCTTTTAAGATGGAAACTTAGGTGTTTGTGTCTGTCATGACTGTTGATCAGTACGTTTGTCTGGAGTCTGTTTGCCTGCATTATGTCTGTCTTTTGTCTGCCAACGTCTGTTCATGGTTGTCATTCAGGGCAGTATCGCAAGAACATACTTAGGCACCACTTGTATAAGATAATTACAGGTCCTTCTGATAAGAGTCACATGTATGTTTTACACAAAAAAAAATCAGGTTTTGAAATCTTCAGCCAAGTATATCAGAATGAATGGGATCTTCGGTTTATTTTTGACACTTTCATGTTTTTGCCGTTTGTCTTTTTTTTTGTGTGTGTGTGTGGATACTCTAAGCCTTTTTTTGGTAACGTTAGTTTACTTTCAATGCTTTTTTGTCTGGAATGATTATGCTTGTGGTACCATAAGTACCTGTTGTATCAGATATAATCTGTGTAGCTAAATTCATGGGCACTAAAGTGTTGCATGAGAGGTGTTTATTGACCATTAAATTGTTTCAAAGTCTAAGTTTACTGAATTGGTGGATGATCTGCAGAGAAAGTGGCTAAAGCGCAGTTGTGTGTATGTTTGCCTACTGTGTGTGTGTTGTGTGTGTGTGTGTGTGTGTGTATGAGTGTGTGTATGTGTGTGTGTATGTGTGTTTGTGTGTGTGTGCGCGCATACACACATGTATTACTAATGATGTGTAAAGGACACCCATCTTTGTCAGCAAATTATATTTTTTCCCAGAAAACGGCAAACCACATGTCACACCTGAGTTGTTCTCATGTTGACAGAGACCTGCTGCTGTTAGCAGACAGCAAAATCCAGGTGTATGAAGGAGGGCATGGGCAGCTGCCTGACAGTGTGGCTCATAATGCAGCACTGGCCATTGAAAGCTTGCTGTCCAGCAGAAAGGACACGGACCTGGTCATTGTTCTGGTGTCAGGTACAGCAGTTGACCTAGAGGACTTTTAATAGATACCTGTAGTGTACATGTCAAGTACAGCAGTTGACCTAGAGGACTTTTGATAGATACCTGTAGTGTACATGTCAGGTACAGCAGTTGACCTAGAGGACTTTTGATAGATACCTGTAGTGTGAATGTCAGGTACAGCAGTTGACCTGGAGGACTTTTGATAGATACCTGTAGTGTGAATGTCAGGTACAGCAGTTGACCTGGGGGACTTTTGATAGATATCTGTAGTGCACATGTCAGGTACAGCAGTTGACCTGGAGGACTTTTGATAGATACCTGTAGTGTGAATGTCAGGTACAGCAGTTGACCTAGAGGACTTTTGATAGATACCTGTAGTGTGAATGTCAGGTACAGCAGTTGACCTAGAGGACTTTTGATAGATACCTGTAGTGTTGTCAGCTGAATGGGTTGATGACTGATGTGATGTCATAAGCAGTTGACCTGGAGGACTTTTGATAGATACCTGTAGTGTGAATGTCAGGTACAGCAGTTGACCTGGAGGACTTTTGATAGATACCTGTAGTGTGAATGTCAGGTACAGCAGTTGACCTGGAGGACTTTTGATAGATACCTGTAGTGTGAATGTCAGGTACAGCAGTTGACCTAGAGGACTTTTGATAGATACCTGTAGTGTGAATGTCAGGTACAGCAGTTGACCTAGGAGGACTTTTGATAGATACCTGTAGTGTGAATGTCAGGTACAGCAGTTGACCTAGAGGACTTTTGATAGATACCTGTAGTGTGAATGTCAGGTACAGCAGTTGACCTGGAGGACTTTTGATAGATACCTGTAGTGTGAATGTCAGGTACAGCAGTTGACCTGGAGGACTTTTGATAGATACCTGTAGTGTGAATGTCAGGTACAGCAGTTGACCTAGAGGACTTTTGATAGATACCTGTAGTGTGAATGTCAGGTACAGCAGTTGACCTAGAGGACTTTTGATAGATACCTGTAGTGTGAATGTCAGGTACAGCAGTTGACCTGGAGGACTTTTGATAGATACCTGTAGTGTGAATGTCAGGTACAGCAGTTGACCTGGAGGACTTTTGATAGATACCTGTAGTGTACATGTCAAGTACAGCAGTTGACCTGGAGGACTTTTGATAGATACCTGTAGTGTGAATGTCAGGTACAGCAGTTGACCTGGAGGACTTTTGATAGATACCTGTAGTGTACATGTCAGGTACAGCAGTTGACCTGGAGGACTTTTGATAGATACCTTTAGTGCACATGTCAGTGTACATATCAGGTACAGCAGTTGACCTAGAGGACTTTTGATAGATACCTGTAGTGCACATGTCAGTGTACATGTCAGGTACAGCAGTTGACCTGGAGGACTTTTGATAGATACCTTTAGTGCACATGTCAGTGTACATATCAGGTACAGCAGTTGACCTAGAGGACTTTTGATAGATACCTGTAGTGTACATGTCAGTGTACATGTCAGGTACAGCAGTTGACCTAGAGGACTTTTGACAGACATCTTTGGTGTACATGTCAGATACAGCAGTTGACCTAGAGGACTTTGACAGACATCTTTGATGTACATGTTAGGTACAGCATTTGACCTAGAGGACTTTGACAGATGTCTTTGGTGTACATGTCAGGTACAGCATTTGACCTAGAGGACTTTTGACAGATGTCTTTGATGTACATGTCAGGTACAGCAGTTGACCTAGAGGACTTTGACAGATGTCTTTGATGTACATGTCAGGTACAGCAGTTGACCTAGAGGACTTTGACAGATGTCTTTGATGTACATGTCAGGTACAGCAGTTGACCTAGAGGACTTTGACAGATGTCTTTGATGTACATGTCAGGTACAGCAGTTGACCTAGAGGACTTTGACAGACGTCTTTTGTGTACATGTCAGGTACAGCAATTGACCAAGAGGACCACTGACAGACATCTTTGGTGTACATGTCAGGCACAGCAGTTGACCTGGAGGACTTTTGACAGACGTCTTTGGTGTACATGTCAGGTACAGCAGTTGACCTAGAGGACCACTGACAAACGCCTGTATGTACTTGTTAGGTACAGCAATGGACCTAGAAGACCACTGACAGACACCTGTAATGTACATGTTAGGTACAGCAGTTGATCTAGAGGACTTTTGACAGATACCTTTGTCAGGTACAGCAATTTAACTAGAGGACCTTTGACAGAAACCTGTTGTGTAAATGTCAGGTGCAGCAGTTGACCTAGAGGACGGACTTCCATTAGACACCTGTAGTGTACATGTCACACCACTATGAAGTCTGCTATGGCTGTGATAGATAGACTATGGATGCAGAGAGAAGAAATTAGAGAGAGAGAGAGAGAGAGAGGAGATGCATGTGTGGGACTGGGATGCAGTGAAGAGAACTGGGATAAGTTTTAGGATGCAAGAAAAAAAATTAGGGCAGGCTGGGAAAACGGGGGGAGCATTGCTAGGTGTTAAGGTCATAACTGGAGGACAGAAGAAATGTACCATATTATGTGTATAGTAGAGAGAGGGACTTCATGATGCCATGCAGTGCATTAGCTCTGATATTTTGTAGACAGTGCATTTAAAAAGTAAGGTGGAAAACAAAAATGAAAATCACTCAATCGTGCATTGATAAGACAGGAAAAAAAAATGACTGGGTCTTCCGTAATAAGACATAAAATGTCCTGCTCAGTGGCTTATACGTAAAAGGACAATATGAAATTATCTAACGAGTCTCTGTCATTGGACAAACATCTTTCTGTTGCGTTTCCAGTTATAAAACTAAATATATCCTGCTGTTGAATCTGTTGTAATAACAAGAGGAAGCTGTGATCAAAGAGAGCTTTGGCCAGCGGAGCTGAGGGTCGTGAATCAGAACCGCTCATAGGGTCGTATTTTTTCAGCTTGAAAATCCCCTCTGTCCACCCGGGGGTACCTGATTCAGTTCAGAGAAGGTTAAAGGCAGCAGAAGGAGGAAGATGGGCCATGCCTTCCATCACGCTGTACCCTAGACATGTAGAATCTCACAGTTCATTGTCCTCATGGCCACTAAGCTGCGGGAACTTAAATCTTGGAAAAAGTTAGATAAGGCAGAACACACGTTTTGAGTTGAATCTCAGGTGGCAGTTCAGAAAACGTTCTTTTGTTGAGTTTTCTGTGATAAGATGAAAAAGAAAAATGTCCAGTCTCTGAGTATAGTTGACCTCAGGTGTTAAATGAGAACAACAAAAGAAAAGATTGTAGTTTTTGATTCAGAGACCATGTGTATTCCAAGCTTATTTTGACCTTTGACCTTTCCGTGTGACAGGTGGGGGGTCAGCCCTGCTGCCCTGTCCTCAAGAGGGCATCAGTGTGGATGACCTGACTGCCATGACAGTCACCCTGTACAACAAGGGAGCCTCCGTCAGTGAGGTCAACACACTCCGCAAAAAGGTCGAGCGACTGAAAGGGGGCAAGGCTGTTGACACTGCCTATCCTGCCAAAGTGAGGCTCAGTTTGTGCATGTTTCTTTGGGTGTTTCGCCATGCTCTGATGTGGGGGTTGTGTTTCCTTATCTGTAGGGAGACGGGCATTTACCAGCTTTTGTGATGTTTAGGTAGGCGTTCTCTGGGGTCATGCTTATTGTCAGTGTTCTGTGTTTAGACATTGACAGGGGTCACGTTTATTGGCAGTGTTTGGTGTTTGCATTGAGTGATTGACAGGATTATGTTAACTGGCAGTATTTGGTGTGTAAATGTTAGTAAGGTAAGGTAAGGTACTGTTGCTTATAGCCCAGCTGACCGCAAAGGGCCATATCAGGGCTGTCACCGCGTTAAAGTCATCTCACAAGATATTCATTCACACAACTCTTTAATAAAATGTATCTTCTATAAAGCTGCCCGAAATTTTGTTAAAAATCTTTTCACTACAAAATCTCAGATCTGATGAAAAATGTTAATCTCTTTCGAGAATTCAGTGTTGACAGGGATCATACTCACTGGTAGTATTCATTGTTGACAGGGGTCATAGTCACTGGTAGTATTCAGTGTTGACAGGGATCATACTCACTGGTAGTATTCAGTGATGACACAAGACAGGAGTCATGTTCATTGGCAGAGTCGGCGTTTAGACATCGTTTATTGGCTGTATGCAGTGTTCAGTTAAACACTGACAGGGATCATGAATATTGGTCGTGTGTGATGTTCAGATAGACATTGAAGGTGATCATGTGTATCGGCAGTGTGTTGCAGTGTTCACGCTAACATTGACTGGGACCATGTTTATTGGCAATGTTTATGTTTAGATTGACACTGACTGGGTTCTGTTTACTGGCACTGGCACTGTGTGATGTTTAGATCTAGACACCGATAGGGATCATGTTTTATTGGCAGTGTTTGATGTTCAGACAGACACATATAGGGATCATGTTTATTAGTTCAATGTTATGTTTAGACAGATGCTGACAGGAATCATGTTTATTGGCGCTGTGTGAGAGCAAAGAGCATATGTTTTTTGTTCAAGATCTCGTGTAGCGTAATAGGTACAAAAGTATATTTGGTCTTTTGAGATGCTGTAAATGTGTCACTGAAAAGAAGATAACAATAACGGATGAACCTGGCCATTTCTTTTAGATGGTGTCCCTGATTATTTCGGACGTGGTTGGCGACCCCATCAGCCTGATTGCCTCAGGCCCTACAGTACACGACCAGGTCACGGCCCACGAGTGCTTTGAAATCCTCAGCCGCTTCGGGGTTGAGCGAGAGATGCCGGCCTCCATCATCCAGCACCTCAAGAGACAGCGTGCCGATGAAATCTCCCGTGTGCGATTTAAGAAAGCCAGCAGCGGGAGCAGTGGAGAGTTGGAGAGACATGAGGTGAAGGAGCGGCACAAGGAAATAGTACAGAACGTGTTGGTGGGCAGCAACTTCATCGCCTGTCAGGCTGCCGCCGCCCGAGCCCTGGAGCTGGGCCACATGCCCTACGTGCTGACCACGTCTTTGACCGGGGAGGCCAGGACCATCGGGTCCACTCTGGCCAAGCTGGGCACCTTCATGCTGCTGTGCTTCGATCGGCGCTACGTCCCTCACCTCCACATGCCCACCCAGGAACTGGACCTCATCAGGGCGGGGATCACCAAGCAGCAGGTGAACGAGATCATCAAGCTGGTAGACAAAGCCATCAACACAGGCCGCAACGCCATCATCATCAGCGGTGGAGAGGGGGTGGTGAACGTCAGGGGGAGGGGAACAGGGGGCAGGAATCTGGAAGTGGCCGTGGGGGCGGGCTTGCAACTCCAGCACCTCTTCCAACTGACGGCGCCTCGGACAAACTCGGCCATCACCATCCTGTCAGCAGACACGGACGGGGAGGACGGGGTGTGCCCTGCGGCGGGGGCCGTCATCACAGAGAACTTTTGTTTGGAGGCCCAGTCAGATGGGTTGAACTGTGAGGATTTTCTGAAGAACAACGACTCGTACTCGCTGATGAAGAGGGTGAAGGAGGGATCCCACCTGGTGGTAACCAGAATGACAGGTACCAACGTCATGGACATTCAGGTGATGATTGTGCGCAACCCTCAACGCGCTTACAAGTAACCATGGTCGAAAGGCCTGCTTCATCTTCTTTTGTTTTGGAAAAACGGAAAAAAAAAAAAAGTTCCCAGAATTAAGTGTGGGATTTGTGTTCAGAACTGAGCTTTCTGCAGGAATTTTTTTTTTAGTCGGATTTGTTTTCAGGAACGAACCTTTCTGTAAGGATATCATTTGTAACGTTTGTTTTTGTAAGGATATCATTTGTAACGTTTGTTTTTGTAAGGATATCATTTGTAACGTTTGTTTTTGTAAGGATATCATTTGTAACGTTTGTTTTTATAAGGATATCATTTGTAACGTTTGTTTTTGTAAGGATATCATTTGTAACGTTTGTTTTTGTAAGGATATCATTTGTAACGTTTGTTTTTGCAGGAATGTCATTTATAACAGATGTTTTTGATTCTGAAACTTTCTGGTCTGTTATCTGGGAAATTTTATGTTTTCATGACAAGCACCTTGAAGAGGAAGGTTGCAAGATCTGCTTTCAAACAGGAACCTGAAAGGAATGTTGTTTGTAAGATCTGTTTAAAAATGAGTAGAACCTTAAAACTGGACTTTTCTTTTTAACAGTTTGTAAGCTCTGTGTTCATACAAGAACCTTAATCTGGAATGTCATTCGCATGGTCTGGTTTTATGGTGGGAATCTTAAAACTGGACTGTCACTGATGAGTTGGAAGATCTGTTTTCATACAGGGACTTTAAACTGGAATGTTATTTTTGTGGAGATTTCTCATTAGGATTGGAACATTCTGGTGGAATGTCATTTGTATTACTGCTGGAATCTTCCACTGGAATATCATTTGCGACTTGCAAGATCCATTTTCAGTTCTGGAACTCTCTGCTTGAGTATCAGTCATAAAGTGATGGGTACTCCTGTTTTCACTATGTTGTGCCTTGGGTGTCGTCTGTACACCTTTTGATCTTTGCAAAACCTAACCATTGTTTTTGGACAAGGTGATTAGAGAAGAGGCGTTATAATGGGTAATGGATGTGGTAACATTGTTTGTCTTGAATACTCATATTGCAATGAGAAAATACCTCGTTTATGAGAAACAGGTTCGATGGAAAGGAAGTGTCATCTTGTGTGTGTGTGTGTGTGTGTGTGTGTGTGTGTGTGTGTGTGTGTGCTGATAGTTAAGAGTTACTTTGCAAAAAAAAAAAATGCTCAACATTTGATGAATTATGAATTTAATATGAATTTCAAAACCAGTTCAGTGACAAAAAAAAAAAAAGCTTCCGTAGTTATTTAGGTCACAGTTGGGTGAAAAGGGCCTTGTAAGGCTAGTTTGAACTTTTCAGAATACGTAATTATCTGTGCTGATTGTCATGCAAAAATTCAAAGCATCTTCATGCACGTTATGTGTACAGGACATTGTGATTTGCTGAACATGGGGAGATGAAAAAAGAGAAAGTTTTTACGGCTTGGCTGGCTTGATTTCCTGTGACATGTCATGTTGAACCATTTCAGTGGTGTTTACAGAGAGATTACATAGCTGGTTTGTTTTCCTTTGACATGGGTCATGTGGAGCCATTTCAGTGTTGACAGAGAAATTGCATAGCTGGCTTATTTTCTTTGACATATGTGAAATGTAGAGCCATTTCAGTATTGACAGAGAGATTGCATAGCTGGCTTATTTTCTTTGACATATGTGAAATGTAGAGCCATTTCAGTATTGACAGAGAGATTGCATAGCTGGCTTATTTTCTTTGACATATGTGAAATGTAGAGCCATTTCAGTGTCGATAGAGAGATTACATAGCTGGCTTTTTTTTTTTTTTCACAAGTGAAATGTAGAGCCATTTCAGTATTGACAGAGATTACATAGCTGCCTTATTTTCTTTGACATGTGTCTTATTGAGCCATATTAGTGTCGAGAAGGAGATTACATGACTGGTTTGTTTTCTTTTGACATGTGAAATGTAGAGCCATTTCATTGTTGACAGAGAGATTACATAGCTGGTATGTTTTCCTTTGACATGAGTCATGTTGAACCATTTCAGTATTGTTTACAGAGAGATTGCATAGCTGGCTTATTTTCTTTGACATATGTGAAATGTAGAGCCATTTCAGTGTCGACAGAGAGATTACATAGCTGGCTTATTGTCTCTGACATGTCATGTGGAGCCTTTTCAGTGTTGACAGAGAGATTACATTTACATAGCTGGCTTATTGTCTCTGACATGTCATGTGGAGCCTTTTCAGTGTTGACAGAGAGATTACATTTACATAGCTGGCTTATTTTCTTTGACATGTCATGTGGAGCCATTTCAGTGCTGACAGAGAGATTGTATTGTTGGCTTATTGTCTTTTACATATGTCATAATGAGCCATTTCAGTGCTGACAGAGAGATTACATTGTTGGCTTATTTTCTTTCACATATATGTAATGTAGAGCCACTTCATTGTTGACAGAGAGATTACATAGCTGGCTTATTTTCTTTTACATATGTCATAATGAGCCATTTCAGTGTTGACAGAGAGATTACGTAGCTGGTTTATTTTCTTTCACAAGTGAAATGTATAGCCATTTCATTGTTAGAGAGATTACATAGCTGGCTTATTTTCTTTGACATATGTCATAATGAGCCTTTTCAGTGTTGACAGAGAGAGTACTTGGCTGGTTTGTTTACTTTGACATGTGAAATGTGTAGCCATTTCCTTGTTGACAGAAAGTTTACATAGTTGGTTTGTTTTCCTTTGACATGTGTCAAAATGAGCCGTTTCCCGAAGTTGGAGTATGGCTGCCTTAATGGCGGGATAAAAAAAAAAAAAAACGGTCATACACACAAAACTCCACTCCCTTTGTTGGGCAGATGGGTTTAATACTTGCCTGACTATACAGGGAGTGTCCGCAGGAGTATTAGCCTGCGTACGCAGAAGAAGAAGAAGAAATAATGAGCCATTTTAGTGTTGACAGAGAGAGGACTTGGCCAGCTTGTTTCCTTAGACATGTTGAACTATTTTGACATCTTACTAGGCTGGCATGTTTTCCTTTGATGTATATTATTTGTAAGATCTGCTTAGAGGGACCTGTAGTCGTATGGTTAGAGTTTCTGCTTGAGGATCTGGTGGTTTTGAGAGCGAACCACTTGCAGGGGGCAGGCTTTCATGGCTCAAGCACTTCCTCTGTCCACCCAGCATTAAGTGGGTACCTGGTTCAGGTCAGGCTAGGGTAAGGCAGCAGCAGGAGAGGGATGGGCCCTGCTTTCCATGATCCATGCCCCATGCGTGGTCGGCCTCTCAACATATCACTTTCCTTATGACCATGACTTTATGCAACTTTAACTTTTTATGTCATGTTGAGCTGTTCTATTGTTGTTCACACTGATAGTGAGTCTGTTGAAAATTTTTTTAAAAAAATGCTCAAACATTGACAGAGATTTCTTCCGCAGACTTGTTGTGATATTATATTTTTATGGTGACATTTATTCATCCTTTGTTGTTACGATCAGTCTTTTGACTGTGAGCTCTGTTGAGTGCCTCATTCTGTTTCAGACCATGCTCTTTTGAGTGCCTTGTTTGGTTTCAGAACATGCTGTTTTGAGTGCCTCATTCTGTTTCAGAACATGCTCTTTTGAGTGCCTCATTCTGTTTCAGAACATGCTCTTTTGAGTGCCTCATTCTGTTTCAGAACATGCTGTTTTGAGTGCCTCGTTCTGGTTCAGAACATGCTGTTTTGAGTGCCTCATTCTGTTTCAGAACATGCTCTTTTGAGTGCCTCGTTCTGGTTCAGAACATGCTGTTTTGAGTGCCTCATTCTGTTTCAGAACATGCTCTATTGAGTGCCTCATTCTGTTTCAGAACATGCTGTTTTGAGTGCCTTGTTCTGGTTCAGAACATGCTGTTTTGAGTGCCTCATTCTGTTTCAGAACATGCTGTTTTGAGTGCCTCATTCTGTTTCAGAACATGCTGTTTTGATTGCCTCATTCTGTTTCAAAACATGCTGTTTTGAGTGCCTCATTCTGTTTCAAAACATGCTGTTTTGAGTGCCTCATTCTGTTTCAGAACATGCTGTTTTGAGTGCCTCATTCTGTTTCAGAACATGCTGTTTTGAGTGCCTCATTCTGTTTCAAAACATGCTGTTTTGAGTGCCTTGTTCAGTTTCAAAACATGCTGTTTTGAGTGCCTCATTCTGTTTCAGAACATGCTGTTTTGAGTGCCTCATTCTGTTTCAGAACATGCTGTTTTGAGTGCCTCGTTCTGGTTCAGAACATGCTCTTTTGAGTGCCTCATTCTGTTTCAGAACATGCTGTTTTGAGTGCCTCGTTCTGGTTCAGAACATGCTGTTTTGAGTGCCTTGTTCTGGTTCAGAACATGCTGTTTTGAGTGCCTCATTCTGTTTCAAAACATGCTGTTTTGAGTGCCTTGTTCTGTTTCAAAACATGCTGTTTTGAGTGCCTCATTCTGTTTCAGAACATGCTGTTTTGAGTGCCTCATTCTGTTTCAAAACATGCTGTTTTGAGTGCCTTGTTCTGTTTCAAAACATGCTGTTTTGAGTGCCTCATTCTGTTTCAGAACATGCTGTTTTGAGTGCCTCATTCTGTTTCAGAACATGCTGTTTTGAGTGCCTCATTCTGTTTCAGAACATGCTGTTTTGAGTGCCTCATTCTGTTTCAGAACATGCTGTTTTGAGTGCCTTGTTCTGTTTCAAAACATGCTGTTTTGAGTGCCTCATTCTGTTTCAGAACATGCTGTTTTGAGTGCCTCATTCTGTTTCAGAACATGCTGTTTTGAGTGCCTTGTTCAGTTTCAAAACATGCTGTTTTGAGTGCCTCATTCTGTTTCAGAACATGCTGTTTTGAGTGCCTCGTTCTGGTTCAGAACATGCTCTTTTAAGTGCCTTGTTCTGGTTCAGAACATGCTCTTTTAAGTGCCTTGTTCGGTTTCAGAACATTCCAGTGTGACTTTTGATGTGAGGTAGGAAACTACTAACCTTTTGGGAACACAAGTTCATCATTGATTTGCCCACAATTTGCTTATTGTTCAATGCAAGTGTCACATGTTTTGTTGGTTGTTGTTTTTTGCCCCAGTGTTGCCAGCATAATCAAAGGTTGTTTTTGTTTGTTTGTTTGTTTGTTTTTTTGAATAGATCTTGAAGAGGATACGCAATACAAGATCATACAAAAAAAATGTTTTCCCTGTTTTGACTGTTTTATTGTTATAGTTTGAATTCATTATTTTGGTGGTGGTTGTGGTCAGTATTATCAGCAATGTTTAAAACACAAGATTATTTTTATTCCTGTTGCGTTGTAAATCTTGTTTTATTCAATGTCTGTTGTATCTGTTTACAATATCAACTGATTTTTTTTAAAGAAAATTCTATGCAAAAGGAAGAAGAATGTTGGAAATGCAATGTTGTTGACTTTGGTTATTTGTTTTATTTTCATCATCTGCTTCTATAAAGTAAAAGTAAAACTGATCATGCTGTTTCTAAGATGAAGGATTTTGGGGGATGGGTGGGAGGTGGGGTGAGAGGAAGGGGTGTGTACGTGTGGCAGTTGTTTGTTGCTCTGGTTGTTGTGTGTGTATGTTGTGTGAATATGTGTGTGTGTGTGTGTGTGTGTGTTAATGTCGTTGATGTTGTTAGTTATTCTGTCTGTTTTGTTGATTTTGTTTGGTTTCGAAAGTCAGTCATGCTTTTGTATGACAATCAAGAACCATGCATTTATTTGACAACAATCATGCATTTATTTGACAACAATCGTGCAGTCAAATTTAGCAAGTTGATCATGTTTTATTTCGAAGACTGATGCTCTTTCTGTACAAAGAACCTTGCATTCTGGAAATTCTGTGCTTGAAACTTTCTCTCTCTCTCTCTCTCTCTCTATCTCTCTCTCTCCCTTCCTCTCTCTCTCTCTCTTTTTGCCGTTTTAAAATGTATTTTTGCCTGTCTTTACGGTTATCCGCTGTTTTTGTGCCTATGTGGACCATTCTCCCGTCTTTGTTCCAGAAACCTTTTTTTTTGTTTTTGAATCTGATAGCAATTTATGACATGCCAGCTTTTCTGTTGTAATCTGGCGATGTGGTAGTGAAAATTGCACACTGTCCAGAGTGGACATTAGCTGGCCATTTTGCGGTGTCTGTTTGTCTATACCATTTTTTTTTGTATGGTTTTGGGCATTTAGATGTTTTTTATTTATTTATTTTTTAACGATTTAAAAAGTATTTGGAGTGAAGTATTAAGAGAAACACCTGGTGTTCTCAGCACTGCTTTATTTCATATGCTGAGAGTTTCACTAGGATACCATTTACTGCTTTTTTTTTATTATTTATTTTTTTTTTTCAGGATTTTTTTTCTCACTAGGATGCCACTTACTACTTTCATTGTTTCTTTTTCAGGATTTTTTTTGTGTTTTCAATGTTCTTACCTGTATCATATGATGTGAGGTTTTCAGCCCTGAAAAGACTTTGTGTGTGATGGCTGGGCTACATTGATGAAAATTTGAAATTGAGGTGACTATCTACCTTGTTTGAGGTAAAGTTGTGACTGCAGTGAACAAGGTGGTGGTGGTGTTCAAAGGTGGTGGTAGGAATTGATGTTATGTATTTGGGGGCAAGACCAGTCTAAGGAGGTTTATCCTGTGTTGATTGTGCAGTCTGGATAATACTGTCTTCCTTGGTTAGTTGCAGTGATAGTGAGTGAAATGAGTTGGTTGTGAGCATGGATGAGCTAAGTCTTGAGGCGGTGGCTATGGCATGATGATTGTAGTTTGTTGCTTGAAATGTTGGAGAAGACGGGAGAGAGGTTCTAAGGACGAGTTGAGTGTTTTTTTTGTGGGTTTGGGTTGGAACAGAAGCTTTGTGGTGTTAGTGGTGAGAATGTGATCGTTGAGTTTGGAAGGGAAAGTGTGAAAAAGTGAGAAGGCACGGGGAGTGATATGTTATTTGAAGCACTGTTTGAAGAAGTTGAAATAAGATGCTAACTTTGTTACCCCACTTTTAAACCAAAGTTGTGATGGGTTTTTTTTGTTGTTGTTTTTTTTGTTATTAATATTTGGCACAGACTCTTTGCTTCTCCTACAATGTGAGGTTTCAGTTCTCAGCGATTGTTACAAAGATGATTTTTAACAGAAAATAAATATTGCATACATTTTAAAGCACATTTTTGTCTGTATTTGAGAGGGATGGCATTTATTCGTGTGTGTGTGTGTGTGTTTGTGCGCACGCACTGAAAAATGCATATATGACATCTTGAAGTTAAAAACGAACATGCACATTTCATTTAAATTGGGTAGTGAGATTTAAAAAAAAACGAATGCTTTTTGTGCAGCCAGCCCTCTGTTCAAAAAAAAAAAAAGAAATTGAAAAACAGACTTGTTGGGGAGGGGGAAGGCATGTTACAGATAAACAATCAATCAAATGATTGATGAATGTTCATCAGACTCCAGATTTTCACCATCACATTCATCCCTTCCCCGCCTGTCCCATTCGCCCTCCACTCGTGTATTCCTGCCCTGTCTTCCAACCCCAGCCAGATCTCGCATGCATGCACATGCAATCACATGCATGCGCACATGGGTACACACACACACGCATGCACGCGCGCACGCACACGCACGCACGCACGCACGCACACACACACACACACACATGTAACTCACAGAGGAAAGAAAGAAGTACATAAACATGAATGTGAGAGATATATCGAGAAATGTGTGTGTGCATGTGTGTGTGTTTGTGAGTGTGCGTGACGGAGAGGGAGATCGAGAGAGAAGAGTCCAGCATGTTCATGTTACAGTTATTTTCAGCCTGAAGGTGACTGACGAGTACAAAAGGTGACCCACTTCAGAAAGTGGTGTAGACGTGATACTGTATGTTTGCTGTGCTAGGTTTGTCTGTGTTAGCGATACCAACAGCAGATTGCAGTTCTCAGTGGCAGAAAACAGAACTCGCAGACCTTCATGGGACACACTTTGGGAACCTTCTTTCATTAAAGTAACTGTGGGTACGTGCTTGCACGCACGCACGCACACACACACACACACACACACACACACACACACACACACACACACACACACACACACACAGAGTCACACACACAGAGTCACACACACACACACACACACACACACACACACACACACACACACACACACACACACACACAGAGAAATTAGAATAAATGTGAATTAGTCACACACACACACACACACACACACACACACACACACACACACACAGAAATTAGAATAAATGTGAATTAGTCACACACACACACACACACACACACACACACACACACACACACACACACACACACACACACAGAAACAAGAATAAATGTGAATTAGTTTGCACACATACTAATATTAATCAGAACTGTATTAGGTATCAACAGGATCACTGCAGACTTTCTTCTGTCACACACGTGTGGCTGACTGTGGCAGTCAGTGTCCTATAGAAACATTGGATCAGTCCAGCGACACTGAACTCCTGACCTTAGTCAATGGAGCTTAATGTGACATTAGTGTGGTAACAAAAAAAAAAAGAAAAGAAAAGAAAGACCTTGGGTCCTTTCCCTACACTGACCTACTGCTTGTCGGTGAAGGTTGGTGTGACAAGCAATGTTGTATAAGAGAAAAGAAAAGAGTGGTGGCGGTGGTGGTCCTGAACCCACACTGACCTCCTGATCTCTGATCCTTGGGCATTGCTGACTGCGATGTACTCAAACCAGTGCAAGTCTAAATGGTGATTCATGTTCTTGCAAACTACAGGGGGGGGGGGGGGGGGGGGGGGGAGGGGGGGGAATCACAAAACTAGTCGTTTGAAACATAAAAACCATTCTTTCACACTATATACTGAACTTTTTAGCCTCGTATTACCACTTAACATGGTATTTATTACAGCAGGAAAAAATGTCAGTCTGTTCACTCTTATTGCATGAGTCTCAAATTCCCGCTAGATGCGTCCTTTATTGCAGCTATCGCCTATGCATACTGAACTTGTGTCCCACAATGCCACAGAATGTGACCTAGCGTATCAGCATCCTCTTTTACAAGTCTGAATTCTTGAACATGTTTCACAAGTGTTATGGTGACGAAACAAATGATCCATATATTTAGTTACTATCCAGTACATCAACCTAGGTTGATCATCAGGCTAAGCAGACATTAAAGTGTCCACCACTCTATAGTTTCTTTGATGAAAAAGTATTTTCCTAGGGTTATATGAACAGGGCAAAGGGCTAATGAAGATAGTGAGAGAACTCAACACACACAAAAAAAAGAAAGAAGAATACTGTAACTGCATAAGTTAAGTTTCAAAACAGAGTGACTGAAGGTGGAAAATGAAACAAAATTTCGAAAGAGGAGGACACAGACAAATAAAAAAGGTCTTTTTTTTTTTTTTTTGCGCCGAATATGAGAAGATAAGTGGTTTCTCGTTCTATATTTTCACTGTCCTAAATGTTATTTGTTTTTGCCTGAAGAAGACCCAGGAGGTTGAAATGCATTGTGTCTTGTCCTGTACTTTATTTGTCTGTGTCCTTGGTGGTAACTAACCCCCTATTTTTCTAGATTTTGCATAAATGAAGTTGAGTGTCTGGAAAAAAAAATGTTAACATTATCAACTGGTGGTGCAGTCTCTGCAAGACACTCAAAACATACCATGGACGTTGGTCCCTGAATGTAAGCTCTTGAAATTACATGGCTCAACACACACTAACGACCTGTGTCCATTGTGCACGTAACATTTAGTGTTGTACCAAAACCATTCAGTTGTTCCACCCACACTAACAGCCACTGTCCATGGTGAATCTGACATTTAGTGTAGTACCAGACATCTCCTGTAGGCAGACAGACAACTCTGACCCAAACATTACTAAAGTAGTTAAGGCAAGAGCCTAGGTGATGCTGAGCCATGCTTTCTCTGTACATCGTGCACAAGATCTCTCATGTCAAAGATCCACTTAATTTTGTATTTAACAAACAGACATCATTTGGCTCTGTTGCTGGAACTTGTGTGTGCTGAACTACCTTAGTCAACTGCCTAAATATGCATATTGCAAGAGTTGCTCATCCCCTAAATATACAAGATCTGTAGCTGTCCCAAACCATTGGGTTATTACATACACACATTAATGGTTGACCATTGCGAATCAGATGTTGTAATTGTTCTCAAATCATTGGGACACTTCACACCACGGTGAAAGTGACAATTTGTGTTGTGTCCACAAGTGTTGAGTCATTCCACATAATCACAGAGTCATTGATTTGCCTGTCATGTTGTTGCAGGATGCGCCACATGGTGTTGCACCGACACTGTCAGGATCTCCGTCTGCTGTGGAGGAGTGCCTGCCCCCTGACCTTCTGCGTTGACTCCTGCCGTTGCATGCCTTACTGTGTCCACTGCCGCACTGCCCGCTGCCTTCCTACAGCTCTGACCAGGTCCTGCTGCACCTTTGTGCCCCGCGCCCACCCTCTGCCGACCCCCACCTCCTCCCCCATTCTCCCTCGCCCTCGTCGATCACACCTCGCCCACTCACCGTCTTCTCCTCACTCTGAACTGTCACAGAAGAGGACGCTGTTGATTGGCCGTGGGACAACTAGTGACAGGGGGTGTTCTGTCCGTCCACTCAGCCTTAGGAAGGGCGTCCCAGAACGACGGGTCTGTGAGGCGTGGAGAGCGACTCCCAGCACCCATCTCAGTAGTATGGCCTCTCAGTCGCAGCTGCCAGGGTCAGGCAAGGTCCCCGAGCTGGACCCGGAGGACCACAAGATGCGGAAGCACCTCCATGAGATTTTCCTCACAGCTGTGGAAGCTGTCATGCCCAGGTCTCTGCTGGAAAAGGTAGTCGGAGGGGACAGGGGTGGGTAGGGGGTGGGGTTAAAGGTCGTCGGTGCATGTGTGTGTGTGTGTGTGAAGATGGTCTGTATGTGCCAGGTTAATGGCAGTCTGCGTGTCTAAAGATAGTGTGTATGCTTGTCAGGAGAAAGGTAATGTGTGTGAAGGCAGTCTGTGTGTTTAAAGACAGTGTGTGTGTGTCAGGAGAAAGGCAGTGTGTGTGAAGACAGTCTGTGTGTTTAAAGACATGTGTGTGTGTGTCAGGAGAAAGGCAGTGTGTGTGAAGGCAGTCTGTGTGTTTAAAGACAGTGTGTGTGTGTCAGGAGAAAGGCAGTGTGTGTGAAGGCAGTCTGTGTGTTTAAAGACAGTGTGTGTGTGTGTCAGGAGAAAGGCAGTGTGTGTGAAGGCAGTCTGTGTGTTTAAAGACAGTGGGTGTGTGTCAGGAGAAAGGCAGTGTGTGTGAAGGCAGTCTGTGTGTTTAAAGACAGTGGGTGTGTGTCAGGAGAAAGGCAGTGTGTGTGAAGGCAGTCTGTGTGTTTAAAGACAGTGTGTGTGTGTCAGGAGAAAGGCAGTGTGTGTGAAGGCAGTCTGTGTGTTTAAAGACAGTGTGTGTGTGTCAGGAGAAAGGCAGTGTGTGTGAAGGCAGTCTGTGTGTTTAAAGACAGTGTGTGTGTGTCAGGAGAAAGGCAGTGTGTGTGAAGGCAGTCTGTGTGTTTAAAGACAGTGTGTGTGTGTCAGGAGAAAGGCAGTGTGTGTGAAGGCAGTCTGTGTGTTTAAAGACAGTGTGTGTGTGTCAGGAGAAAGGCAGTGTGTGTGAAGGCAGTCTGTGTGTTTAAAGACAGTGGGTGTGTGTCAGGAGAAAGGCAGTGTGTGTGAAGGCAGTCTGTGTGTTTAAAGACAGTGTGTGTGTGTCAGGAGAAAGGCAGTGTGTGTGAAGGCAGTCTGTGTGTTTAAAGACAGTGTGTGTGTGTGTCAGGAGAAAGGCAGTGTGTGTGAAGGCAGTCTGTGTGTTTAAAGACAGTGTGTGTGTGTCAGGAGAAAGGCAGTGTGTGTGAAGGCAGTCTGTGTGTTTAAAGACAGTGTGTGTGTGTCAGGAGAAAGGCAGTGTGTGTGAAGGCAGTCTGTGTGTTTAAAGACAGTGTGTGTGTGTCAGGAGAAAGGCAGTGTGTGTGAAGGCAGTCTGTGTGTTTAAAGACAGTGTGTGTGTGTCAGGAGAAAGGCAGTGTGTGTGAAGGCAGTCTGCGTGTCTAAAGACAGTGTGTGTGTGTCAGGAGAAAGGCAATGTGTGTGAAGGCAGTCTGTGTGTTTAAAGACAGTGTGTGTGTGTCAGGAGAAAGGCAGTGTGTGTGAAGGCAGTCTGTGTGTTTAAAGACAGTGTGTGTGTGTGTCAGGAGAAAGGCAGTGTGTGTGAAGGCAGTCTGTGTGTTTAAAGACAGTGTGTGTGTGTCAGGAGAAAGGCAGTGTGTGTGAAGGCAGTCTGTGTGTTTAAAGACAGTGGGTGTGTGTCAGGAGAAAGGCAGTGTGTGTGAAGGCAGTCTGTGTGTAAAGCCTAAAGGTAGTCTGTAGGTGTCAGGGCAAAGGTAGTCTGTAGGTGTCAGGGCAAAGGTAGTCTGTAGGTGTCAGGGCAAAGGTAGTCTAGTGTGTAAGTGTAGTTTATATGTGTTAGGGTAATGGTAGTGTGTATGTCGAAGTGAAGACAGTGGGTGTTTGTCACAATGAAACTGTTGGAGTAAAGATAGTGTATATGTGTCAGAGTAAACGTAGTGGGTGAGTGTATGTCAAAGTAAAGGGTGTGTGTGTGTGTGCGCCAGAGTAAAGGTAGTGTGTGTGTGTGTGTGTGTGTGTGTGTGTGTGTGTGTGTGTGTGTGTGTGTGTGAGTGTGTGTGAGAGAGAGAGAGGAAAGTTAGCATATGTGTGTGTGTGTGTGTGTGTGTGTGTGTGTGTGTGTGTGTGTGTGTGTGTGCACTGCAGAGTAAAGGTGTATCAAAATAAAGGTAGTCTGTGTGCGTCAAAGTAAAGGTTGTATCGGTCAGAGCAAAGGTAGTCTCTGTCAGAATAAAGATATTCTGTCAGAGTAAACATAATGTGTGATAGAGTATAGGTATAGTGTGTGTCAAAGCAATGTGAATTGGAGTAAATGTAGTGTGTGTCAGAGTAATGTGAATTGGAGTAAATGTAGTGTGTGTCAAGAGTAATGTGAATTAGAGTACAGGCAGTGTTTGTCAGAGCAATGTGAGTTAGAGTAAATGTAGTGTGTGTCAGAGCAGTGTGAATTAGAGTAAATGTAGTGTGTGTCAGAGTAATGTGAATTAGAGTAAATGTAGTGTGTGTCAAAGTAATGTGAATTACAGGCAGTGTTTGTCAGAGTAATGTGAGTTAGAGTAAATGTAGTGTGTGTCAGAGCAATGTGAGTTAGAGTAAATGTAGTGTGTGTCAGAGTAATGTGAATTAGAGTACAGGCAGTGTGTGTCAGAGCAATGTGAGTTAGAGTAAATGTAGTGTATGTCAGAGCAGTGTGAATTAGAGTAAATGTAGTGTGTGTCAGAGTAATGTGAATTAGAGTAAATGTAGTGTGTGTCAGAGTAATGTGAATTACAGGCAGTGTGTGTCAGAGTAATGTGAGTTAGAGTAAATGTAGTGTGTGTCAGAGCAATGTGAATTAGAGTAAATGTAGTGTGTATCAGAGTAATGTGAATTAGAGTAAATGCTGTGTGTATCAGAGTAATGTGAGTTAGAGCACAGGTAGTGTGTGTCAGAGTAATGTGAATTAGAGCAAAGGTAGTGTGTGTCACAGTAATGTGAATTAGAGTAAATGTAGTGTGTGTCAGAGTAATGTGAATTAGAGTACAGGTAGAGTGTGTCAGAGTAATGTGAGTTAGAGTAAATATAGTGTGTCAGATTAATGTGAATCAGTATAAAGGTAGTGTGTGTCAGTGTATAGGTACTCTATGTGTGTCAGAGTAATGTGAATCAGTGTAAAGGTAGCGTGTGTCAGTATAAAGGTACTCTATGTGTGTCAGGTTAAAGTTAATCACCCACACTCAGAGCCATGCATCGCAATCATACCCACAGCTGACAGGCATCTGTTAAAACCCATGTTGTTAGAAAGCTACCCGTCAGAGGAGACACTGCGTCACCGCTGAGAGACACCTCAGATAGTGGCGTTCAGAGGTGTCTGTTCTGATGTAATGTAGGGACACCGCTGACCAAGCGACCTACTGAAGACAGTCAGGGCTAAGTGGCAGAGCCACTGTGATACGACCTTGGTCTTGTCCAGGTGATCCACTTCAACCCCCACATCAACACGCTGACGGTGAAGGACCGCAGCTACCCCGTCCAGCGCAACGTGTTTGTGGTGGGGTTCGGCAAAGGGGTGCTGGGCATGGCGCGGGTGGTGGAGGAGCTGCTGGGCGACCACATCATCCGGGGCATCCTCAGCATCCCCACCGGGGCCAAAGACGACTACAAGAAGGCCGGCAAACAGTAAGTACCTCTGACCTGAGTCACAGGGCAAGAATGCTCTGTGTCATCAGTGTGTTATGCGGAGATGATGTGTGCAGTGTCTGGTGATGTTATGCACTTCACAGTAGAAGTTTCTTAGAATCAATGTGCAGATGTGTTGCTGAGAGAGGGGAGTAAACTCTCTGTTGCTGCTTTGCAGTCTGTGTGTGTGTTCATTTGCATAGTGTCTTCTCTGAGTTCATGTGTGTCTGTGTGCAGAGACATGCAGCTGAGAGAGAGGAGTAAAGTATACTTGCATGTGTGGTGTGTATTGCATAGTGCTTCTTGATCAGTGTTCTGTGTGGGACATGCTGTGAGAGAGGAATTGGTACTTTTGCATTGTGTGTGTGTGTGTGTGTGTGTGTGGTGTGTGTGTGTGTTTGCATAGTGTCTTCTCTGTTATATCTCTTCATGTGTGTCTGTGTGCAGAGACATGCTGCTGAGAGAGGGGAGTAAAATCTCTGTGCAGGAAGGGGCGGCCAACAATCTGCCGGACGCTCAGGCCTTCCGTACCGCCAGGGACATCCACAAGCTGGTCTCCAACCTGACGCCCAAGGACATTGTCATTGTCCTCATGTCAGGTAGGACAACTTCTGTCTCTGCTCTACTCTCCATCTCTGTGTGGAGTGGCCCACAGTACATTGTCATTGTCCTCATGTCAGGTAGGACAACTCGTCTGTCTCTGCTCTACTCTCCATCTCTGTGTGGAGTGGCCCACAGTACATTGTCATTGTCCTATGTCAGGTAGGACAACTCTGTCTGTCTCTGCTCTACTCTCCATCTCTGTGTGGAGTGGCCCACAGTACATTGTCAGTGTCAGTGTGCCTTGTTCAAGGACAGTTCTTGTGATGACTTGACCAAGCAAGGGCGTTGTCTTTGTATTCAATGTCATTGTATTTGGGTACCACTCTCAAACTCACCGTCTGTCTCTTACACTGTCTCTGTTCTTCGGGTCGACATTATCTTTTTCTCTGTACCTCTCTCTGTCAGAACGTGACCAGCGAAGACATCCTAGCCTTCGTCATGGATACAGCTCTTTAGTTCTTTGGTCATTCTGCTACTGACTGCCACCTGGGAGAATGTCGGTTTTGTGCCTTTTTTTTGTGCATATTATTTGAGATGTTAAAAGAAAACATTTGCCAGTGATTCATCTGTTTTGTATTGGTATTACATAGGCATTACTTTGCACTTCGATTTGTGTATTTCTTTCTACTTTGCGTTATTTTCCTTAGCTGTCTGTGTGTCTCCTTCTTTATTTTCTTTGTTTTTGACCAACAAAAAAACATAGGCCCTATTGCAAGAGACAGTGTCATTATTACAAGTTTAGTGTTGCAAATGTACAGACTCATTTAGAACATTGTAGTCTGTCCACTGGATCTTGTTCAGCTGTTGTGATTGCAGGGATTGGGAGCGGGCATGAGAACTAGAGTGTCTTCATTTCAGCAGTATTGGGATGACCACTGTTGAGATTGGGAACAGGCAGGAGAAGTAGGGTGACCACTGTTGAGACTGGGAACAGGCAGGAGAAGTAGGGTGACCACTGTTGAGACTGGGAACAGGCAGGAGAAGTAGGGTGACCACTGTTGAGACTGGGAACAGGCAGGAGAAGTAGGGTGACCATTGTAAAGACTGGGAACAGGCAGGAGAAGTAGGGTGACCACTGTTGAGACTGGGACAGGTAGCAGAACCAAGGTGACCATTGATCAGAATGGGGACAGGCTGGGGAACTAGGGGGACTGCTGTTCACATTGGGAACAGGGGGCATTGAGGAGAACAAAGATGGCCACTGGTCACAAATAGGTTGTAACCACACAGAAAGTCCATTCCATGGTCATAGTTCAAACTCGATCCCTTGGATCTGACATAGTGGCTTCTGTGAATGTTCTTGCATTGAATGTTGTCGGTGTGTGTACGTTGAGGGCAACCTTTTTCTCAGGAACTGTTTCTGTCTGCTGAATCTCTGGATCCACTCTGCAGAAACACAGTGGTAAAGAAATGGAGTTTTGTTATACTACGTTCAGACCACTCGCTGCAGAGCAGGGGAGTTTCCCTCTAGTACTCTGTGTACTGTAAAGTTTGGTCTATTGAGGGTGCCTGTATATAAGCCGCATCCCCTAAATTTAAAAAGAATCTGAACTTTTTTCACAAACAACCCGCACTGGTTTATAAGCCGCAGATATATACAACAAAAATAAAATTTATTCAGTGTCGTCATCGTCCTGTCCACTGAATCCGCTGAAGTCTTCTTCTTCGGTGTCAAAGATGAACATAAATTATAGTTGCGCTTCCTCCGCCATCTTGTTACTGACTTCAGCCTCGTTTTCGCTGTCGCTTTCCTCTTGAGGCAAGGTGAAGGTCGCTGCTGCAGCACACAGTACAGCCTTGCAAAAACCATTGATAATGGCCTGAATGCTTCAATGTGTGCGGCTTTGATTTGAAAATGCGAGCAGTTAACACTGTAACAACGTGAACAGTTAACACTTTAACATGGGACTCATCGAAAAATTCATGAACAGTAAACATGATATGGTGAGTTACAGAGAAGCTAAGAAAAGACAAGGGTGTGATGCTCCTGGAATCAGAAAAATCTGCAAATAAGCTGCATCGTTGTTTAAGCCGCAGGGTTTAAAGCTGGGGAAAAAAGCCGCGGCTTATAGACCAAACTTCAGTGTAACTCAGAAACAGTGGAAGTGGTCTGTATCCAGTGGTACAGACTGGTGTGTACGGTCACTGTGTACATTGGACTTCAACTTGGATCATGATAGTTCCTCCTTTTGTCCTTTTTCAATTGATGTTGTGAAAGTGGACCATTGTGTCAGTAGCACATGACTTATACCAATTACTATGACCAGGCAACTGGTTTTGTTTGGTCCTTCAGCCTTTCACTAATACGATCACAGTGTGTGTGTGTTTATGTGTGTGTGGAGGGGGTGTATGGTATGTATGTATGTGTGAGAGAGAATGGTCTCTGTGTGTTGTGTATGATGTGTGTGTGTGTGCGCACGTGCGTGCGTGTGTGTGTGTGGTGTGTGTGTGTGTGTGTGTGTGTGTGTGTGTGTGTGTGTGTGTGCGTGCGCGCATGTGTGTATGATGTGTGTGTGCACATTTGTATGGTGTATATGTATGTGTATGTGTGTGTGTGTGGTTGGTGTGTACAGGAGGGGGTTCTGCCCTGCTGCCTTACCCTGTGGCCTCTCTGGACCTGGAGGACGTTGTGAAGACCACCCAGGAACTGTTCCGTCATGGAGCAACCATCGGCGATGTCAACACTGTGCGGCGCCACCTGGAGGTGCTGAAGGGAGGGGGGCTGGCCAGTGCTGCCATGCCGGCTCAGGTCTGGGTCTAAATCTTTCATCGACTCTCTCTCTGCCATCTCTGGAATAAGTTCACCATGTCATGCACCAGGAGACATACACAGAACAGTCGGGTTAATCCCATGGCATTATCTTTTCTTCTATTAATCATCCTTATAAAAAAGGAAAAAAAGTATCACCAGCCGCCGTGACGAAGTGGTTAGCGTCGCGGACTCCCGGCTGGGAGGTCGTGGGTTCGAATCCCATCAGAGTCTTGTGGGTTTTTCTGCCCCGACTGGCTCCTACCCAGAGTTGAGTTTGCTGCAGACTCAGTTGGGAAGACTGGGACCACACAGTCGAATTTCATCCACTTAATGGATGCGTTTCTGAGAGTGTTGCTCAATTTCCTGACCAACACTCTCTCAGGCCTGGTTGACGCCGGGATATATTATGAAAGGAAGTGTAGAGTACAACCCTGTCATGTAGCCTCAGACCGAAATGGAAATCCGTAGCATCATCTTAATCATCCTCATTCTCATTGATCAGCATAAAAAAAAATCTCAAATTTTGTGGCCCTTCATGCCCAGCTCTCATGGTGACCTCAATTGCAATGTCCTCTCCACATTTGGGGCTTTGTTTTGGTTCCATCGGGGTCACCGGTATCGGTGGGTCCATGGGGGCTGTCATTGGACGGACGCGGTGGCGCCCTCTGGAGGGAGAGCTCACTCACACCGGCTCCACAACTAAGCAATTATTGTCGCCAGTAGGGGGCTTAGTAGGTGGTGTCCTGCGTATGTTAGATCAGAACAAGTCAGTTTCATTCTGCGTTCCTTTTCCAAGTTTAATGGTGAGCTGCTGTCAGAATCTGAAGTTTCGGCAAGCCCCAGGGTCTGGGGTTGAACGGAGGGGCTCGCAGTCTCCCTGTTCAGGCAGAAGCTGTGTTGTCCCCATCATCAGCTAGCTGTTGCTGTAGGTAAGGGGACTGGTTGGTGATGTTCTGTGTGTGCTTGATCAGGACAGGCACCACTGAACTCCACCAAACTGACTCAGAAGCAGTGCCCTGTCAGCTCAGGTGAGCTGCCTCAAGACCACCCGATGGTGAGAGCTCTCCGTGCACTGGTGGTGCTAGGTTCACCCCATGACAAATCTGGATGTGGCTGTGTGTTTGGGAGCTGGAATGAGCGTCTGGAGCAATACCACAAAGAAAGCATGGAACGGAGATCGGAAAGAAATGACAACAATGAGGTTACGCACTCTGTAGCTTAGAACAGAAGATCATATCAACAAGAAACAGGTACATTGGGTCTGCCTTCTTTACTTGTCTTCCTGTAGGCCAGTTCAGCTTCTGTAGGAAATAAAACAAAGGCAGTGTTTTCTTCCTGATGGGAAACAGATGTCAACAGTCAGAGATAAAGGGAGGAAAAGTTGTCTCCCCTGGGGTAAGCAGATGTCAACAGTCAGAGATGAAGGGAGGAAAGATTCTGTCCCCATGGGTAGGTAAGCAGATGTCAACACGAAGAAATAAAGGAAGCTAAGTTTGTTTTGTTTTTCTTGTGAAGAAACAGATGTCAACAGCAAGAAGTAAAGAAAGATCATGTTTTCATTGCACAGGTAAACTAAGATCCACAATCAGTAAAAAGGGAAGGTCACATTTTCTTCCCGTGGGGAAATAGACATCAACAGCTAGAAATAAAGGAAGGTAAGTTTTCTCCTTATGGGGAAACAGATGTCAACAGGAAAAAATAGCGGAAAGACAGAGGTTGGCAGTGAAAAAGGAGGGTAATTTGTCTTCCATGGGGAACACTGAACAGGCAGTCAACAAAAAGGAGGGTTATTTGTCTTCCATGGAAAGAAGGAGGGTTATTTGTCTTCCATGGGAAAAAGGAGGGTTATTTGTCTTCCATGGAAAAAGGAGGGTTATTTTTCTTCCATGGAAAAAGTAGGGTTATTTGTCTTCCATGGAAAGAAGGAGGGTTATTTGTCTTCCTGGGGAAAAAAAAGAGGGTTATTTGTCTTCCAGGGGAAAAACGGAGGGTTTATTTGTCTTCCATGGAAAAAGGAGGGTTATTTGTCTTCCATGGAAAAAGGAGGGTTATTTGTCTTCCATGGAAAAAGGAGGGTTATTTGTCTTCCATGGAAAAAGGAGGGTTATTTGTCTTCCATTGGGAACATGTGAACAGACAGTCAAAAAAAAGGGGGGTTCTGCTTTCCTCCATGTAGAAACAGTGATCTTCATAGAGTAAGTAATAAAGGAAAGCAAAGAAGAGAAAGATAACATTTTCTCCCAGGGCAAACAGTTGTAAACAATATATAATTGACAGTGAGGCTGATTTGGGGTTAAATGGGAAACGGAACGTACATGGTAAGTAATGAATGTGATTAGAGAGATTGATTGATTGCTGATCAGAGTAAAAGTGACGTTCATAAGGAAGCTGTTAAAAAAAACAACTGAAAATGACCAAATTGTGGTGTGCAATTCATTTGTTGGTGGAGGGTGGCCGGATACTTTCTGCTCAAAGTGGGGTGGAGGGTGACCTTTGTGAACATTTTCAGCTCAAAGTAGGGTGGAAGGTGACCTATGTGAACACTTTCAGCTCAAAGTGGGGTGTTGGATGACATGTGAACACTTTCAGTTTAGAGCAGGGTGATGGATGGCCCATTTGAACACTTTCAGTTTACAGAAGGATGATGAATGGCCCATTTGAACATTTTCAGTTTAGAGTAGGGTGATGGATGACCCATTTGAACACTTTCAGTTTACAGAAGGTTGATGGATGGCCCATTTCAACACTTTCAGTTTAGAGTAGGGTGATGGATGACCCATTTGAACACTTTCAGTTTACAGAAGGTTGATGGATGGCCCATTTGAACACTTTCCGTTTACAGAAGGTTGATGGATGACCCATTTGAACACTTTCAGTTTACAGAAGGTTGATGGATGGCCCATTTGAACACTTTCAGTTTACAGAAGGTTGATGGATGACCATTTGAACACTTTTAGTGTACAGGAGGTTGATGGATGACCATTTGAACACTTTTAGTGTACAGAAGGTTGATGGATGGCCCATTTGAACACTTTCCGTTTACAGAAGGTTGATGGATGACCCATTTGAACACTTTTAGTTTAGAGTAGGGTGATGGATGGCCCATTTGAACACTTTCAGTTTACAGAAGGTTGATGGATGGCCCATTTGAACACTTTCAGTTTACAGAAGGTTGATGGATGACCCATTTGAACACTTTCAGTTTACAGAAGGTTGATGGATGGCCCATTTGAACTCTTTCAGTTTACAGAAGGTTGATAGATGGCCCATTTGAACACTTTCAGTTTAAAGAAGGTTGATGGATGACCCATTTGAATACTTTCAGTTTACAGAAGGTTGATGGATGGCCCATTTGAACACTTTCAGTTTACAGAAGGTTGATGGATGGCCCATTTGAACACTTTCAGTTTACAGAAGGTTGATGGATGACCATTTGAACACTTTTAGTGTACAGGAGGTTGATGGATGACCATTTGAACACTTTTAGTGTACAGAAGGTTGATGGGTAGCCCATTTGAACACTTTCAGTTTACAGAAGGTTGATGGATGGCCCATTTGAACACTCTCGGTTTACAGAAGGTTGATGGATGGCCACTTGAACACTTTCAGTTCAAAGAGAATGACATGTGAATACTGTCAACTCACAGTGGGGTGGAGAGTGACCTATGTGAGCACTCTCAGCTTACAGTGGGGTGATGGATGGCCCATGTGAACACTTTCACTTTCAGCTCAAAGTCGGGTGGAGGGTGACTGTGAGAACACTCTCAGCTTACAGTGGGGTGATGGATGGCCCATGTGAACACTTTCACTTTCAGCTCAAAGTCAGGTGGAGGGTGACTGTGAGAACACTCTCAGCTTTCAGTGGGGTGATGGATGGCCCATGTGAACACTTTCACTTTCAGCTCAAAGTCGGGTGGAGGGTGACTGTGAGAACACTCTCAGCTTTCAGTGGGGTGATGGATGGCCCATGTGAACACTTTCACTTTCAGCTCAAAGTCGGGTGGAGGGTGACTGTGAGAACACTCTCAGCTTTCAGTGGGGTGATGGATGGCCCATGTGAACACTTTCACTTTCAGCTCAAAGTCGGGTGGAGGGTGACTGTGAGAACACTCTCAGCTTACAGTGGGGTGATGGATGGCCCATGTGAACACTTTCACTTTCAGCTCAAAGTCGGGTGGAGGGTGACTGTGAGAACACTCTCAGCTTACAGTGGGGTGATGGATGGCCCATGTGAACACTTTCACTTTCAGCTCAAAGTCGGGTGGAGGGTGACTGTGAGAACACTCTCAGCTTACAGTGGGGTGATGGATGGCCCATGTGAACACTTTCACTTTCAGCTCAAAGTCAGGTGGAGGGTGACTGTGAGAACACTCTCAGCTTACAGTGGGGTGATGGATGGCCCATGTGAACACTTTCACTTTCAGCTCAAAGTCGGGTGGAGGGTGACTGTGAGAACACTCTCAGCTTACAGTGGGGTGATGGATGGCCCATGTGAACACTTTCACTTTCAGCTCAAAGTCAGGTGGAGGGTGACTGTGAGAACACTCTCAGCTTACAGTGGGGTGATGGATGGCCCATGTGAACACTTTCACTTTCAGCTCAAAGTCGGGTGGAGGGTGACTGTGAGAACACTCTCAGCTTACAGTGGGGTGATGGATGGCCCATGTGAACACTTTCACTTTCAGCTCAAAGTCGGGTGGAGGGTGACTGTGAGAACACTCTCAGCTTTCAGTTTGGAAATGATGCTAGTGTGCTGTTGTGTTTCTCACAGGTGATCTCGCTTATCATTTCCGACGTGATTGGAGACTCTCTGGAACTGATAGCATCGGGCCCAACAGTGCGGCAGACATATGCTCCGCAGCGCTGTCTGGAGGTGATCGATCGCCTGAACGCCCGCGACGCCATGCCGGCTAGCGTGCTGAAACTGTTGGAAGAAGGAAAGATGAAGACGGTGCTTCAGTCACAGCTGACGGCTGACCCTAGAGGTGTGTGTGTGTGTGTGTGTGTGTGTGTGTTTGTGTGTTCTTTCAAATTTGCAGACTGCTTTAAAGATCATGAAAGACTCCTTCAAATGATAGGCCTCAGGGTCCAACTTGATCACACTTACATAACAGTGTAATGTAGACCTCAGTGTCCAGCTTGTATCAGACTGTGATAAGTGTAAAGCCGAATCCTGAAGTGACAGCGAAGTATGTAGTGAGTGCAGGACTGACAGTGAGGTGTGCTGATGAGTGAAGGACCTGGCATTGAAATGTCTTGTACCCTGCAGGGCCTGGGTGGCCACTGGACCCCTGCCTTGAGTGCAGGACCTGACAGAGAAGTGTGTTGATGAGTGCAGGACCTGACAGAGAAGTGTGTTGATGAGTGCAGGCCACGACAGTGAAGTGTGTTGATGAGTGCAGGACATGTCAGTGAAGTGTGTTGATGAGTGCAGGACATGACAGAGAAGTGTGTTGATGAGTGCAGGACCTGACAGTGAAGTGTGTTGATGAGTGCAGGACATGACAGTGAAGTGTGTTGATGAGTGCAGGACATGTCAGTGAAGTGTGTTGATAAGTGCAGGACATTACAGAGAAGTGTGTTGATGAGTGCATGACATGACAGTGAAGTGTGTTGATGAGTGCAGTACCTGCAGTGAAGTGTGTTGATGAGTGCAGGGCATGACAGTGAAGTGTGTTGTTGAGTGCAGGACATGACAGTGAAGTGTGTTGATGAGTGCATGACATGACAGTGAAGTGTGTTGATGAGTGCATGACATGACAGTGAAGTGTGTTGATGAGTGCAGGACATGTCAGTGAAGTGTGTTGATGATTGCATGACCTGACAGTGAAGTGTGTTGATGAGTGCAGGACCTGACAGTGAAGTGTGTTGATGAGTGCAGGACCTGACAGTGAAGTGTGTTGATGAGTGCAGGACATGACAGTAAAGTGTGTTGATGAGTGCAGGCCACGAAAGTGAAGTGTGTTGATGAGTGCAGGACATGTCAGTGAAGTTTGTTGATGAGTGCAGGACATGACAGAGAAGTGTGTTGATGAATGCAGGACCTGACAGTGAAGTGTGTTGATGAGTGCAGGACATGTCAGTGAAGTGTGTTGATAAGTGCAGGACATGACAGAGAAGTGTGTTGATGAGTGCATGACATGACAGTGAAGTGTGTTGATGAGTGCAGGACATGTCAGTGAAGTGTGTTGATGAGTGCAGGACATGACAGTGAAGTGTGTTGATGAGTGCATGACATGACAGTGAAGTGTGTTGATGAGTGCAGGACATGTCAGTGAAGTGTGTTGATGAGTGCAGGACATGACAGTGAAGTGTGTTGATGAGTGCAGGACCTGACAGTGAAGTGTGTTGATGAGTGCAGGACATGACAGTGAAGTGTGTTGATGAGTGCAGGGCCTGACAGTGAAGTGTGTTGTTGAGTGCAGGACCTGCAGTGAAGTGTGTTGATGAGTGCAGGACCTGCAGTGAAGTGTGTTGATGAGTGCAGGACCTGACAGTGAAGTGTGTTGAGTGCAGGGCCTGACAGTGAAGTGTGTTGATGAGTGCAGGACATGACAGTGAAGTGTGTTGATGATTGCATGACCTGACAGTGAAGTGTGTTGATGAGTGCATGACATGACAGTGAATTATGTTGATGAGTGCAGGACATGACAGTGAAGTGTGTTGATGATTGCATGACATGACAGTGAATTATGTTGATGAGTGCAGGACATGACAGTGAAGTGTGTTGATGATTGCATGACATGACAGTGAAGTGTGTTGATGAGTGTATGACATGACAGTGAATTATGTTGATGAGTGCAGGACATGACAGTGAAGTGTGTTGATGAGTGCAGGACCTGACAGTGAAGTGTGTTGATGAGTGCAGGACCTGACAGTAAAGTGTGTTGTTGAGTGCAGGACCTGACAGTGAAGTGTGTTGATGAGTGCAGGACCTGACAGTGAAGTGTGTTGATGAGTGCAGGACCTGACAGTGAAGTGTGTTGATGAGTGCAGGACATGACAGTGAAGTGTGTTGATGAGTGCAGGACCTGACAGAGAACTGTGTTGATGAGTGCAGGACCTGACAGTGAAGTATGTTGATGAGTGCAGTACATGACAGTGAACTGTGTTGATGAGTGCAGGACCTGACAGTGAAGTATGTTGATGAGTGCAGGACCTGACAGAGAACTGTGTTGATGAGTGCAGGACCTGACAGTGAAGTGTGTTGATGAGTGCAGGACCTGACAGTGAATTATGTTGATGAGTGCAGGACCTGACAGTGAATTATGTTGATGAGTGCAGGACCTGACAGTGAAGTGTGTTGATGAGTGCAGGACCTGACAGTGAATTATGTTGATGAGTGCAGGACCTGACAGTGAAGTATGTTGATGAGTGCAGGACATGACAGAGAAAGGTTTTCGTGACAGGTGGGGTGACCGAAAGCGCTGTGGCCGACAAGACTGACTGGAACCGTGTACAGAACGTGTTGGTGGGCAGCAACGCCATTGGCTGTGCGGCCGCCATGCAGTGTGCGGAACAGCTGGGCTTTTTCACCTGTGTTCTGACTCACAGCCTGTCAGGGGAAGCTAGAAAGGTGAGTGAGACCAGGTAGCAGTATGTGGGTGGAAATGTATTAAGTACTGACATGAGGGAGTGTGTGCGCGCATGTGTGTTTGTGAGCGTGACAAACATGAAAAAAAAACGCACTATGCTGTCTTTGGTCCATATTCTTTCATAATTCATTTTGCTAACTGAGACAGAAACCATGATAAATATTCTGGAAAGAAAATCGTTGATGGATTTAATCAACTATGAGTTAATTTTAAGTGCAAAATCTTAAGGATACTGTGGTCATTTTTCAAATTGTTCAGTCAAGAAGTTAAAAAAAATTTGCAGACTATGAAAATGGCTTTTTGTCAAACCATGTCAGGGTAATGGTTCATGTAGGGGGGAAAAAAAAAAGGATGAAGAACTGGACAAAAATTGTGTTGATATCTTAAAGTGAATCGGCGAAAACCATGTGAAAAATTGTTGAAAATGCAAATGGCAGTTCAAATTCAGCACTGATGTACTAGTACCCAGACATGTCTGTCTAAAGATTGATGTAGCAAGCCCGTAGTCCTGCTGTTATCATGTCATTTGTGAGTCCTGCTGTTGTCATGACCTCAGTTGTGAGTCCTGCGTGTATGACCAGTTTGTGAGTCCTGCTGTTGTCATGACCTCAGTTTGTGAGTCCTGCTGTTGTCATGACCTCAGTTTGTGCCTTGTGAGTCCTGCTGTTGTCATGACCTCAGTTTGTGGCCCTGTGATCCTCTGTTTGTCATGACCTCAGTTTGTCATGACCGTTGTGAGTCCTGCTGTTGTCATGACCTCTGTTTGTGAGTCCTGCTGTTGTCATGACCTCATGTTTGTGAGTCCTGCTGTTGTCATGACCTCAGTTTGTGAGTCCTGCTGTTGTCATGACCTCAGTTTGTGAGTCCTGCTGTTGTCATGACCTCAGTTTGTGAGTCCTGCTGTTGTCATGACCTCAGTTTGTGAGTCCTGCTGTTGTCATGACCTCAGTTTGTGGCCCGTGAGTCCCATGACTCAGTTTGCGAGTCCTGCTGTTGTCATGACCTCAGTTTGTGACCTTGTGAGTCCTGCTGTTGTCATGACCTCAGTTTGTGGCCGTGAGTCCTGCTGTTGTCATGACTAGTTTGTGGCCCTGTGAGTCCTGCTGTTGTCATGACCTCAGTTTGTGGCCCTGTGAGTCCTGCTGTTGTCATGACCTCAGTTTGTGGCCCTGTGAGTCCTGCTGTTGTCATGACCTCAGTTTGTGGCCCTGTGAGTCCTTGTCAATCAGTTGTGGCCACTGTACTGTGTTGACTCAGTTTGTGGCCCTGTGAGTCCTGCTGTTGTCATGACCTCAGTTTGTGGCCCTGTCGAGGTGCTTACATGTTCTGTTGTACAGGCAGTCAGATGTTGGCCACTGGCGCAGATCGGCATGTTACCATGTGTGTGTGTTGTACAGCAGGTCAGATTGTTGGCCAATCTGGCGCAGTACGTGTCGGCATGTTACCATGTGTCGTGTGTTGTACAGGCAGGTCAGATGTTGGCCAATCTGGCGCAGTACGTGTCGGCATGTTACCATGTGTCGTGTGTTGTACAGGCAGGTCAGATGTTGGCCAATCTGGCGCAGTACATGTCGGCATGTTACCATGTGTCGTGTGTTGTACAGGCAGGTCAAGATGTTGGCAATTGCGCAACTGTGGCTTACAGTCGTTTTGCATGGTGCAATCCGTTGGTTACTGGTCATGTTTGTACGAGGTAGTTGCATGGCATACATGTCGGTATGTGTGTGTGACAGGAGCGATGTTGGCCAATCTGGCGCAGTACGTGTCAGAGCATTACCATGTGTTGTGTGTTGTACAGGCAGGTCAGATGTTGGCCAATCTGGCGCAGTACGTGTTGGCATGTTACCATGTGTTGTGTTGTACAGGTGGGGCAGATGTTGGCCAGTCTGGCGCAGTACGTGTCGGCGTCCTACCTTGCCCAGAGCAGGACAGCGAACAAGGAGCTGGTACAACTGGAGCTGGATCTGACCTCTCAGGGCATCAGCAAAAACAAACTGAATGAGGTGATTCCCTGCCCACGTTACAGGCACACACCACCCCACACGATATTAACCCCACATATGTGCATATATTCAATTTGTGAATACAATTGCATGCACGCATACGTGCAAGAATGCATGCATGCGCGCACACACACACACACACATGCCTATATGCATGCCTACATGACTAAGTAAATCATGTGTGCATGCACCTCTGCATGATAACCATACAGTCACATTCATGCATAGATTTTTAAAAGTGCACCTTTGAACCCCCACATGCACACACACAGAGACAAACACACATACACTCACCATGAACACAGACACACTCACACATGCACACAACACACACACGTACACACACACATGCACACACAAACACACACACATGCCTATGAACACACACATGCACAAACACACACACACACACACACACACACACACACACACACACACACACACACTCATCTCTAAGATTCACATTTTCCCCAAATTTGTGCAAGAGGATCACTAGGTGCATTGAAGGGGAGAAAAAAGTTGAAATGATTTTGAAAAAGTTTCCATTGAAAATGGACAGAGATCTCTATTGGTCCTCAGATCTCCAGCATAGCAATTAAAGCTCACAACAGCCAGCGCCCCCTGTGTCTGGTGGCTGGAGGGGAGACTACTGTCAACGTCACAGGTAACTCCACTCTTCACTGTCTGGGAGGTGAGGGTTGGGAGAGGGTGAGAGGTGGGAGGATTGTTGTCAATAGAAAGCAAGAGCAGAGTGGTGACCCTGTTGTATGCGTGCTACTCATTGATGTACTGATAGTCCACCATAGACTAGACCACCCCCATTGTAGTTTGGCTTGTCTGGTGTCGGCAGCTTGGTTGTGTCAAGAAATGACAGTTATTTGTTTCAGTATCTGCAGTTCTGCTGTCACTCTCACACATAGTCATGCAGTCCGCAGACCAATGTGGAAGGGAGTTTCTTCCGAGATTTGACACTGATAGGCCTGGAAAGTGGATTTCTTTCAAGTTCCTGCTTTCTAGATTGAACTTGGAATTTTTTTTATCACCAATCCAAACATACAAAATGTTGTTCGCACTGCTTAAACCACCTTGAACCTTTTTTTTTTTGGATTTGTTGTTTTAACACTGCTTATACCAGCTTCGACCTATTTTTTGTTTGTTTTAAGAAAAAAGGCGTGATTTTACCAAGTATGTGCATTTTGTACATGTTGAATATGCCCCCACCTCAAATAAATGTTTGCCTTCACATAGAAGTTAAATATAGATGTGTTAGTGTGTGTGTGTGTGTTTAAATATAGATGTGTGAGTGTGTGTGTGTGTGTGTGTGTGTGTGCCAGTTTGTGTATAGGTGTGAGTGTGTGTTGTGTGTTGTTACCAGAAAGAAACCAGAGCGCCACCTTTTTTTTTTTTTTTTTATCCGTTAATGGTATCTGACACATACAAATACAAGAGAGGTGTCAAGGGTGGAGGATGACGGGGTGGTAAGGAGTAGGTGGGAGGGGGAGGCACACCCTTAGACTGATGTACTCTATGAACAGACATGATGCATGGTGTGATACTGTTGAATACTGTCTTTCACCTGTTTGTTGTGTTGTGGCTGTCAGGGTCAGACAAGGAGACGGGGAGGTGGGTGGGAGGGTCCTTGGGGGCCGGCATAAAAATGATGTGGTACGATGTGGTGTTTTACATTGTGAAGGCTGGTCAGACAGGGGAGGCTATCTAGTGATGTGATGTTTGACAGTGTGAAGGCTGGTCAGACAAGGGAGGCTATCTAGTGATGGCTGGTCAGACAAAGGAGGCTATCTAGTGATGGCTGGTCAGACAAAGGAGGCTATCTAGTGATGTGATGTTTGACGTTGTGAAGGCTGGTCAGACAAGGGAGGCTATCTAGTGATGTGGTGTTTTTACATTGTGAAGGCTGGTCAGACAAGGGAGGCTATCTAGTGATGTGATGTTTGACATTGCGAAGGCTGGTCAGACAGGGGAGGCTATCTAGTGATGTGATGTTTGACATTGTGAAGGCTGGTCAGACAAGGGAGGCTATCTAGTGATGGCTGGTCAGACAAAGGAGGCTATCTAGTGATGTGATGTTTGACATTGTGAAGGCTGGTCAGACAAGGGAGGCTATCTAGTGATGTGGTGTTTGACAGTGTGAAGGCTGGTCAGACAAGGGAGGCTATCTAGTGATGTGGTGTTTGACGTTGTGAAGGCTGGTCAGACAAGGGAGGCTATCTAGTGATGTGATGTTTGACATTGTGAAGGCTGGTCAGACAAGGGAGGCTATCTAGTGATGGCTGGTCAGACAAGGGAGGCTATGAAGGCTGGTCAGACAAGGGAGGCTATCTAGTGATGTGATGTTTGACAGTGTGAAGGCTGGTCAGACAAGGGAGGCTATCTAGTGATGTGATGTTTGACAGTGTGAAGGCTGGTCAGACAAGGGAGGCTATCTAGTGATGTGGTGTTTTACATTGTGAAGGCTGGTCAGACAAGGAGGCTATCTAGTGATGTGATGTTTGACATTGCGAAGGCTGGTCAGACAGGGGAGGCTATCTAGTGATGTGATGTTTGACATTGTGAAGGCTGGTCAGACAAGGGAGGCTATCTAGTGATGGCTGGTCAGACAAAGGAGGCTATCTAGTGATGTGATGTTTGACATTGTGAAGGCTGGTCAGACAAGGGAGGCTATCTAGTGATGTGGTGTTTGACAGTGTGAAGGCTGGTCAGACAAGGGAGGCTATCTAGTGATGTGGTGTTTGACGTTGTGAAGGCTGGTCAGACAAGGGAGGCTATCTAGTGATGTGATGTTTGACATTGTGAAGGCTGGTCAGACAAGGGAGGCTATCTAGTGATGGCTGGTCAGACAAGGGAGGCTATGAAGGCTGGTCAGACAAGGGAGGCTATCTAGTGATGTGATGTTTGACAGTGTGAAGGCTGGTCAGACAAGGGAGGCTATCTAGTGATGTGATGTTTGACAGTGTGAAGGCTGGTCAGACAAGGGAGGCTATCTAGTGATGTGGTGTTTTACATTGTGAAGGCTGGTCAGACAATGGAGGCTATCTAGTGATGTGGTGTTTGACAGTGTGAAGGCTGGTCAGACAGGGGAGGCTATCTAGTGATGTGATGTTTGACATTGTGAAGGCTGGTCAGACAAGGGAGGCTATCTAGTGATGTGATGTTTGACAGTGTGAAGGCTGGTCAGACAAGGGAGGCTATCTAGTGATGTGATGTTTTATATTGTGAAGGCTGGTCAGACAGGGGAGGCTATCTAGTGATGTGATGTTTGACAGTGTGAAGGCTGGTCAGACAAGGGAGGCTATCTAGTGATGTGATGTTTTACATTGTGAAGGCTGGTCAGACAAGGGAGGCTATCTAGTGATGTGATGTTTGACAGTGTGAAGGCTGGTCAGACAGGGGAGGCTATCTAGTGATGTGATGTTTTACATTGTGAAGGCTGGTCAGACAAGGGAGGCTACCTAGTGATGTGATGTTTGATATTGTGAAGGCTGGTCAGAACAAGGAGGCTATCTAGTGATGTGATGTTTGACATTGTGAAGGCTGGTCAGACAAGGGAGGCTATCCAGATGGTTTTTGGTCACAGGCGGGCAAGAGATCAGCTGATTCATGACCCGATATGATATGTTATTGGATGTGGTGTGGTGTGGTGTGGTGTGGTGTGGTGTGGTGTGGTGTGGTGTGGTGTCAGAGTCAGGCAAGGGGGGGAAGGAATCGGGAGACAGTGTCGGTGGCAGGACTGCAGTTAATATGTGATGTGATATGTGATGATGTAATATATGATATAAAGTATTTCATGTGTTGTGGGGGGGGAGGGGGGGGGTGGGGGAAGGAACCAGGAAATGATTTTGGCGGCAGGTCTGCAGTTGATATGAGATGTTACATGTGATGATATAATACATATGTGGTATTGCATGTGTTGTCAGGGACAGGCGAGGGGGGGGGGGAGGAATTGAGTAAGTTGATATGTAATGTGATATGTGAAGTTTCAGTTTCTTCAAGGAGGCGTCACTGCATGCGGACTAGTCCATATACGCTACACCACATCCGCTAAGTTTTGAGACCACACTACGCATGATTTGAAGCTGATGGATAAATGAATTAACGACAAAGATGAGACAATTGAAGAAGAGGGTCTCGTGGCTACGACTCAGCAGATGTCTGGCCTACGCGTTAGCCCAACGCACTGGTCAGACCTTGAGTGCCTACCTACCATTTTTGTGTGTGTGTGTGTGTGTGTGTGTGTGTGTGTGTGTGTGTGTGTGTGTGTGTGTGAAGTGGATGTACACATGTGTGTATGATGTGTGGGCATGGGCCCATGTGTGTGCGTGGGCGCATGTGTGTGTGTGTGTGTGTGTGTGTGTGTGTGTGTGTGTGTGTGTGTGTGTGCGCGCAGGCATGTGTGCGCGTTTGTTTGTGTGTGTGTGTGTGTGTGATGATATGCATGATACGTGGTATTTCATGTTCTGTCAGGAACAGGCCAGGGGGGAATGGTACCAGAGATGGTTTTGGCAACAGGGTTAAGTTGATATATGACATGATATGTGACGATATGATGTATGTACATTATCAGTTGTCAGAGACAGGCATGGGGTGAAGGAATCGGGAGACGGTTTTGGCGCCAGGATTACAGTTGATATGTGGTGTGACATGTGATGATATAATGCATGGTATATGGTGTTTCCTGTGTTGTCAGGGACAGGCAAGGGGGGACGGAACCAGGAGATGGTTCTGGCGGCGGGCTTGCAGCTGCAGAAAGCATTCCAGGTGTACACGGAGAGGAAAGCCCAGGCCCAGGTCTTCTTCCTCAGTGCTGGTCAGTCCACGGCCTGGGGCAGTGTGGGGAGATCCTGCACTTGAACTACACACACACACACACACACACACATACACACACTTACACACACACACACGCATGCACGCACACACACATACACACATGCACACAATACACATGCATGCACACACACATGCACTCATGCGCACGCACAAACTCACACACACACACACACACACACACACACACACGCACACACACACATGCACTCACACACACACACACACACACACACACACACACACACACACACACACACACAACACACACGCTTACTCACTCATTTTCATGCCATTCACACACACACACACATACAAAGGTTTTACGAAGGGAATTGTGAGTAACCTTTTGCATGCAAACCTAATCACTTTCAGTGAAGCTACCGAGCACAATTCAAAGTTCGCTTTAGTTTCAGTGTTGGTTTGAGTTCTGAGAACTGGTTCATGTACTTCCTTGAGAAGCATGGTAAGGTTCAACTTGAGGTTCTTCCATACTAATCCACAACAAACAGGAACCCAGCTGCTCTGCAGATTGTAACACGCTAGGTCAGCATGGCTGGCATGGGTTTACTTTAGGGCGTTAAGACACTTGAAAAAGCTTATTTTCTGTGTGGAATCCTGTTTACATAGGTTTACTTAAGGGAGATAGGACACTTGAAAAAGCTTATTTTCTGTGTGGGATCCCATTTACATAGGTTTACTTTAAGGGAGTTAGGACATTTGAAAAAGCGTGCTTTCTGTGTGGGGATCCCATCTACATAGGTTTACTTTGAGGGAGTTAGGACAATTGAAGAAGTTTGCTTTCTGTGTGTAATCCCGTTTACAGACGTTTACTTAAGGGAGTTAGGATGCTTAAAAAAGCTTGCTGTCTGTGTGGAATCCTGTTTACATAGGTTTACTTAAGGGAGATAGGACACTTGAGAAAGCTGATTTTCTGTGTGGAATCCTGTTACATAGGTTTATCTAAGGGAGATAAGACACTTGAAAAGGCTTATTTTCTGTGTGGAATCCTGTTCACATAGGTTTACCTAAGGGAGATAGGACACTTGAAAAAGCCGATTTTCTGTGTAGAATCTCTTTGGGTAAAAGCAAGATGCCAGGGTGTGGGTAGAAGTGTTCAGTGTGGGGAAGAATGTGTGCTCCTTCCTCCGACAATGTAGAGTGTTGGGACTTGCATGATGTAAGACATGACTATTTTACAGCAGACTCCATGAAAATCTTGTTCAAGGTGTCGCACCCGATGTGATCTTTTGAGTTTCTGAGGGAGATTAACACTTTTTTCATCTGATGCTAAGATTTTATGGAGGAAAGATTTTTGAACAAAATTTCTGGTCATGTTTTTAAGAAGGTGTGTTTTAAAGTGTTGTGTGAATGAGTTGGGTTTTTTGTTGTTTGTTTGTTTGTTAATGACTTGTGAGTTGACTTCAAGGCGTGACAGCCCTGATGTGGCTTTTTGCTCTCGGCTCGGCTGTAAGCAACATTACCTTACCTTACCTTACCTGTGTTTGTTTGTTAATGACTTGTGAGTTGACTTCAAGGCGTGACAGCCCTGATTGCTTTTGCTTTCGGCCGGCTGTAAGCAACATTACCTTACCTTACTACCTGTGTTTGTTTTTGTAATGACTGTGAGTTGACTTCAGGCGTGACAGCCCTGATGTGGCTTTTTGCTCTCTCGGCTGGCTGTAAGCAACATTACCTTACCTTACCTTAACCTGTGTTTGTTTTTTGTTAATGACTTGTGAGTTGACTTCAAGGCGTGACAGCCCTGATGGGCTTTTTGCTCTCTCGGCTGGCTGTAAGCAACATTACCTTACCTTACCTTACCTGTGTTTGTTTGTTTGTTAATGACTTGTGAGTTGACTTCAAGGCTGACAGCCCTGATGTGGCCTTTTGCTCTCGGCTGGGCTGTAAGCAACATTACCTTACCTTACCTTACTGTGTTTGTTTGTTTGTTAATGACTTGTGAGTTGACTTCAAGGCATGACAGCCCTGATGTGGCCTTTTGCTCTTCGGCTCGGCTGTAAGCAACATTACCTTACCTTACCTTACTGTGTTTGTTTGTTTGTTAATGACTTGTGAGTTGACTTCAAGGCATGACAGCCCTGATGTGGCCTTTTGCTCTCGGCTCAGCTGTAAGCAACATTACCTTACCTTACCTTACCTGTGTTTGTTTGTTTGTTAATGACTTGTGAGTTGACTTCAAGGCATGACAGCCCTGATGTGGCCTTTTTGCTCTCGGCTCGGCTGTAAGCAACATTACCTTACCTTACCGTACCTGTGTTTGTTTGTTTGTTAATGACTTGTGAGTTGACTTCAAGGCATGACAGCCCTGATGTGGGCTTTTTTGCTCTCGGCTTGGCTGTAAGCAACATTACCTTACCTTACCTTACCTGTGTTTGTTTGTTTGTTAATGACTTGTGAGTTGACTTCAGGCATGACAGCCCTGATGTGGCTTTTTGCTCTCGGCTGGCTGTAAGCAACATTACCTTACCTTACCTTACCTGTGTTTGTTTGTTTGTTAATGACTTGTGAGTTGACTTCAAGGCATGACAGCCCTGATTTGGCTTTTTGCTCTCGGCTCGGCTGTAAGCAACATTACCTTACCTTACCTTACCTGTGTTTGTTTGTTTGTTAATGACTTTGTGAGTTGACTTCAAGGCATGACAGCCCTGATGTGGCTTTTTGCTCTCGGCTCGGCTGTAAGCAACATTACCTTACCTTACCTTACCTTACCTTACCTGTGTTTGTTTGTTTGTTTTAAAGACTTGTGAGTTGACTTCAAGGCATGACAGCCCTGATTTGGCTTTTTGCTCTCGGCTCGGCTGTAAGCAACATTACCTTACCTTACCTTACCTGTGTTTGTTTGTTTGTTAATGACTTGTGAGTTGACTTCAAGGCATGACAGCCCTGATGTGCTTTTTGCTCTCGGCTCGGCTGTAAGCAATATTACCTTACCTTACCTTACCTGTGTTTGTTTGTTTGTTAATGACTTGTGAGTTGACTTCAAGGCATGACAGCCCTGATGTGGCTTTTTGCTCTCGGCTCGGCTGTAAGCAACATTACCTTACCTACCTTACCTGTGTTTGTTTGTTTGTTAATGACTTGTGAGTTGACTTCAAGGCATGACAGCCCTGATGTGGCTTTTGCTCTCGCTGCGTAGCACTTACCTTACCATTACCTGTGTGTTTTGTTATGACTTTAGTTGACTTCAAGGCATACACCCGAGTGGCTTTTTCTCTCGGCTGCTTAAGCAACATTACCTTACCTTACCTTACCTGTGTTTGTTTGTTTGTTAATACTTTGAGTTGACTTCAAGGCATGACAGCCCTGATTTGGCTTTTTGCTCTCGGCTTGGCTGTAAGCAACATTACCTTACCTTACCTTACCTTACCTTACCTTATCTTCTTCTGACTGCCATGACCCAGGACTGGAATAAACGATGACCCAGGGTACCTCCTACCCCACCCCCTCCAATGCCCCCCTCTTCCCCCAGGCCAACATGGACTTGAATGCTCTCTCTATGGTGCGCGGTCAGTCGTGACCTGGAAGTGTAGGCTCAGGAGGAGCAGGGACCACACCTGGATGAAGACAACAACCGACATGAACACATGCCAAGGCAGAATTGAAGATACTTGAAAGTGATCATCTTGATAATGACAACTTGTAGAAATACCAGCCTGATTGTTCCATGGAAAGTAAATAAAGAGTAAGAAGGACGAAGGGAAGATTGTAGGATGAAGTGAAAGATAGGTGGGTGAGAAAATCAAGAACGAGCATTTCATAGGAATCAGGAATCCTCAACTTGTACATACTGAGGAAAAACCAAACAAACAAAACCTCATAAATGGAGAGAAGAACAATGTGAAACAGAGGCAGACGGTGTATAGGCACAGATGGTATGAGGGGTTGGGAGTTTAAGGCATAACAGTCATTGTCTCCTGTTCCCCACTTCTGCTTTAACTCAATCGAGTTTTGTCGGAAGCGGGTTTCCGACACTGTTCACATCGCTTGAAGGCGTGTCAGACGCATACTTTCGACAGAGTGTGACGATGTTTAAATCATACCGCCTTTTATTGAAGGGCAATAAATCTTGTTTCAGGGACAGCTAAGGGCCTTTTTTTTGCAGTTGCTTCCATTAGACCGTTCTTCGTGTGTTCTATGGTAGTTTTATACAGATTTGAATTGTGCTACTCTGAGTTCCTGCGATCACACGATTTTGAACACGATCACACCATTTTGAGTGGATCAAGCATTTTGTGGTCAAATTCTTGGGTTTTATGCAGTTGTCATAAATATACTATTCTCTGTAGGTCATACCAAGTGCTCAGAAGTGTAATTGAACTTGTGTGGGAGGATAGAGAGCATGAAGAAGTGGATTACAGTGTGCACAAAAAGTTTTTGTTTTTCTGCAAATGTGTATTATTTTGGATTACTTACATCATGTGAACTGTGTGGATTCCTCACTGAGGGTAAGCAGTTTTGATATAAAAAAAAAAAAAAAATTCTATCCAGTGGTGTTTGTTTCATGCTCCTAGGTTAAGTAGTTGATTTTTTTATGATTTTTTGAAAATGGCCAAAAATGGTGTGATCTGAGGGACAAACTGGTCCAGTTTGGCTGTGACTTGATTGAGTTAAAGGAAACCAGACAGTCTGAGTGTCGTCTGTCCCCCACAGGCACAGACGGCCAGGACGGCCCCACGGAAGCTGCAGGGGCCATCGTGGACGAGAACTTTGTGGCCGATGCCGCCTGTCAAGGACTTGACCCCCAGGTCTTCCTGACCAACAACGACTCCTACACCTTGTGGCTGCAGTTTGCCAACGCCAGAGACCACGTGGTGACCGGTCTGACGGGCACCAACGTGATGGACATCCACCTGATGGTGGTCAGCACAGGGTAGAGGGCAGCGTGCCGGCCCGGTCAGTGGCTGGAGAGGGGGAGGGTGTTGTGGTGGTGGTGATCCTTTAAAGGTGCTAGATAGGTTCCTGTTTAAACTTCCTTGGGGAGGGGGCTGGAAGAAGGGGGGAATAAGTTGAGAGGGGAAGCTTGAGGGGTATGGGGGGGGGGGGGGGGGGAGGGAGCAGCCAGCAGATAAATCAAGGTATGTCAAGTCAACTACCGTCAGATGATGACAATTTTCAGATCAGTTTATGGGTGATAACACTTACACGAGCATCAGCGTTTTGACAGTTGTACTGATCAGTGGATGTATAATGCACCATAGGTAAGTCATGCTTTCAGTTAGTAAATATATAATTCAAGAAGTTGATAAATGTTTGGAAGTAAATGGTAACGTTCAGTAGATAAATTTCTAGTTGAAAATACATGCATGGAGGTAAACATATTGCATGGTAATGATCAGGGGGTCAATATTACAGCCAGGTGCAGGTAATTCAGTTGAAATGCAACAAGGTAATCTTGAGTGATGAATGTTAAAAGCTGGTGGCAAGTACATAGAAATGTGGATAATGGTGATAGAACAACTATTCAGGATTGACAGGTTGCTGAAGTATCTATAGAGGTAGTACATCATGGGCCTGGTAAGATTTAGTAAGATATGTATATCACTGCAATCCACAGTCTGGAAGGTCAGTGGCACAGGGTCTTCCTGACCAACAACGACTCTTACACCTTGTGGCTGCAGTTTGCCAACGCCTTGAATACAATCCAGGAGTCCACAACACATTAGCAGGGCTCCTGCAGACTGCCATTTTAAAACCGTTACCTGCCCCCCCCCCCCCCCCCCCCCGATTAGAATAGTGAAGTCAACATTGAGCATCTGAATCGTTTCATTTACATGTTTGTTGTTTTTTTACATGTAACCAATGTCTCAGTTTTGCCTTTGTAAGTCTGGTGCCTTGGTTATGTCTTCTATTTTGGCTTTTAGTGTGTGTGTGTGTGATTCACTGCTCAACAGGACTGTGTTAAGAAATCAAGGGGCATACTTTTTTTTTTTTACATTGACTTTAGGAAACACCTAGATGTCTTACTGGCTCATGCAGCAAACCTTAGTCAGCTATGGTTATGTTCACTGCTGAATGTCAGTGTCAGCCTAGAGAAGAGCTGTTCTTCAGTTTTGGAAGGGTTGACTGACACCTTCACTTTAATTTGAGAGGGTATTTTGCATGTCATTACGCACAAAGTACACTTTGACAGGAACCCTAATTAACACAGGTATTTTGGTGGGTTTTTTTTAAATATCAGGAATCCAAGAAACATGGTGGTGGGTTTTGTCTGGCTATTCATAGGAAGAAAGAACAGAAAGCATGTGTTGTTTTTATGAGTGTGAGTAAGCAAAGATAGGAACCGTTGAGCATGAATAATTCATTCCTTGAAATTGTCATATGGGATATGTAGAAAATGATGATTGTGGCAGAAATATGTACGTGTATTTGTGTGTGTGTGTGTGTGTGTGCGTGTGTGTGTGTGTGTGTGTGTGTGTGTGTGTGTGTGTGTGTGTGTGTGTGTGTGTGTGTGCCTGCCTGCAATGGCTTCTAAACAGAATTATATTAAACTTTCAGTTTGTTGGTCTTGTTGCTTCTCTTCTGATTTCATCAGTTACTGCATTAAGTAATGCATAAACTTTTGTCATTGATTGATTGATGTTGAGATGAACTGAAGACCTGTACACATGTAAACTACCTGTGATTTATGACTGTTCCAACTTACAGTTGATTACCCATGTTTTTATTCATTGGTAATTTTTGGTGTAAACTAAGCAGAACTGCTGATTGCATCTTCTGCTTCAAGTGTTGGTGCTGATGTGCCATGAATTCACGTGTATCATTCTGTCAGATTTATTAAACAGATTCATATTTATGTTTGTACTGCAAGTTGGTTTTCAGTCTCTTATTCATGCCATATGGAATCCAGCTTATACCTGTTTGATTAAAAGTTGGGCACGTTGAATTTGAAAGGTTGGATCTTCTGTGTTTCTTGTGTTTTGCTCATTTTTGAAGGAACTCTCAAACACGTAAGCATCCATGCAGGTATGCTTGACTTGCACTTACATGCACACACATGCGTGCACATGCACACAAACATACAAAGACACACATGAATACACAGAACAACATACCTATGCACTGAAACAGAAATACACATGCAATATGCACACACACACGTGCGCGTGCACACACACACACACACACACACTCTCTCTCTCTCTCTCTCTTTCTCACACACACATACACACACACCATATTAAAGCTGATCATAACAGAGATGTGCATGAAAATAATGTACTCCTCTCTCTCTCTCTCTCTCTCTCTCTCTCTCTCTCTCTCTCTCTCTCTCAAATCAGTATATAACCACTCCAACACACAGCCAAATACACAAAGCCACTCACAGCACATATGTATCATACTGAAATGCACATACATGCAAATATGAAAATGCTCGTGGGTGCACACCTGACACACACAAATACTCCCCTTCACCGCTCTTCACCCCATTGCCCTCCCCATCTACCCATCCCTTTCCCGCCCCCGAAACACATACATACACACACAGATGGGTATAGAGACCCATGCTCATGCACACACACACACACACACACACTTGCAAGGATAGGCACACACATGCATACAAACACACTTTTATGCATACACGGATACATAATGGAAAGAACAGTAAATCTATCAACAGCTGAGTGTTCTTTGTGCTCATGAAGACTTGAAACATGCAACGGATGCATCTTTCAGTGTTTTCGCCCAAATTATCTGACAAACACAGCAGGTGACTGTATCTCTCCGGCCTGGTTGATGCTGGGATATATTACAAAAGAAATGTAATGACTATAGTGCTGTTGTGTAGTCTTGCCTGAGAACGGATCTTCATCACATCATCTCCACTGATCATCATTAAAAACATGCACCCTGGGTTCTGTGACCCTTCACCTCTAGTGCTGACCTTAGCGCCCACTTCCTCTTCATGTCCTGCTTGTGGTGAGTTTTTGTCAAAGGCAAGGTCATGCCGACTGTCATTGGACTAAAGCTGCCCTCCGGAGAGGGTTACGCTCATGCTGGCTCCATGATGAAGGAATTGTCAGTTGGAGGATCTGTAGGTGGTCTTCTGTGCACATTGGATCACAGTAGGTATCACACACACAGTAATGTACGGGAACAGCACCGAAGTGAATCAGCCACAATGCGGTGTCTCCTCCAGCAGGTTGCCTCATGGCATCTTCATATTGACAGCTTCCTGTGGACCACAGGCGCTGCTACCACTGCGAAAGAACGACCTGGACGTGGTTTGTATATGGCAGGAGCTGAAATGAGCGGCGTAGAGCATCCGCACAGAGAATGGCATCATGGAATATCATCTGGCAGAATGACCAGTGTTGTGATGTGGGGGATACAACAAACATTCTCTGTCATAGATCAACGTTAATCAGGATTAGAGAAACATGAATTTCCATGTCACAAACACATGATTTTCTCTGTAAATCATAGACATAATTAGTAGAATCGCAGAGGCATACATTTCTAAAGTCCCAGAAAGGGGTGGTTTTCTAGTGATAAGGCATGCACATGCATGCACGTATGCGCGCGTGCGCACACACACACACACACACACACACACACATATATATATATAAATATAAGAGAATGGTACTGAGGATCAGCGCAATTTTAAAAACAGTGCTCAACCACAGCAGGAGCGACATTTGTTATATTAAAAACAAGTTAAAATCAAGCTTAAAACATCTACAAGCTTGTTTCGCGCTGTGCGGTCGTCAGGATGTGATCACATCCTGACGACCGCACAGCGCAAAACAAGCTTGTAGATGTTTTAAGCGTGATTTTAACTATATATAACTATAACTTGATTTTAAGTATATATAACTATATTATATATATATATATATGACTAGAGATGGTTTACTTTCGGTGATCAGGCGTATAGAGACATACCAGTGTGTGTGGAGAGATGGTTTTCTCACAGACACACATATAACTTTATGTCAAGATTTTTTTTTCAGTGAAAAGGCTTACAGAGACAAGTTTCTGTCAAGGGATGGTTTTCTCGCAAATGAGGTTTACAGAAACATGTAATTGTATGTAAAAAGATGGTTTTCTTGGTAGTCAGATATTCAGAGACATAGAGTTGCCATCGTACGCCACAAAGGATGGCCTCGGTGATTCGGCTAAAAAGAACAGAAACCTGGAAAGAAATGAAAAATCGTGGAATCAAGTTCTGCTATCTGTCTGTGACATTGAGTGTTGGGGAGTGACATTTCCCTGACAGAGTCAACGAATCAGATATCGTTTCACAAAATATTGAGCCACAGCCAATGAGAATTCGCCTTCTGCATGACGTCAGAGTAGAAATGATCCGCCTGAAGAGAACATTGATCTCGTTTGCATCCAATATTAAGGTGATAGATAAACGGAACAAGCTGAAAAAGGGATGGGCATCTAGGACATCACCCTCCTCCCCTCCCCCCGCACCCCTCCGACCACATCCTCCTCCCCTCCTCCCCGATTCTCCCAGCACGTCCGCTCTCCTTCTCCCCCCTCAGCCTGACAACACATCTTGAGATAGGTAGCCTACAAATGCTCCAATCTGCTTCAAGTTGATATTCTCTTGAAACACATGCAGCAGCGTGCAAAGTTTGAATCTCTCCTGGGTTAACGTCGAACGCAGCCAGGTTTTCATCTTGTCTGTAGGGGGCTTGAATAGCTCAGTTGGTAGAGCGCCGGACTCGTGATCCTGGGGTTGCGGGTTCGAATTTCAATACTGGGGGATTTTTCCCTCGGAGTTAACATTGGTTCTGACTCCATTCCCCATACAGTCCTTCGAATGAGACTATAAACCGAGATTCCGTGTGTCAAAGCACGCACAACATCTTGCGCACACGTAAAATCCCGTCACCAACTCTCGGAAGAGAAGGCCAGTTTGGCCGTTGGTATGGATGACACGTTACACATAGCATGCACCTTCCCCGAAGATGGAGTATGGCTGCCTTAATGGCGGGATAAAAAAAAAGGTCATACACACAAAACTCCACTGCCTGTCTATACAGGCAGTGTCCGCAGGAGTATCAGCCTGCGTACGCAGAAAGAAAGAAAATTTTGTCTGTGAAAGCGCTAGTAGATCACGTCGAAACTATGCTAATAATAATAATAATGAATACTTATATAGCGCCTATTCTCGGCTAGAGACCAAGCTCTAAGCGCTTTACAATCAACACTCGCTTACACAACGGGCTGCCTACCTGGGTAGTGCCGACTGAAGAGCTGCCAGCTGGCGCTTCATTCAGTCGTTTCCCGTGTCACCAGTCAATATCGTTCACTCAGTTTCTTTACTTCCTTCATTCTTTCCATTTCTTACGCAGGGTGCATGCTGTGTGTAACGTGTCATCCATACCATGTTGGACTGCTCAAAAGTAGATCTTTGCCCCCTTTTTTGATTGGCTGCTGTTGTCACGTCCCCTGTCAGATACAAAGTGAGCAGTTTATTCTGTGAGGCGATTTGTGTAGACTGCTATTTGATAAGCAAGGTAGGAGACCCCGTGACCCTCACCCTTTCCCCGATTACCATGCTAGTGATCTGAATACTGGACCTAAAGGAAAGCAAATATAGTCAGATCAGTTCTTCACTCTCTCTCTCTCTCTCTCTCTCTCTCTCTCTCTCTCTCTCTCTCTCTCTCTCTCTCTCTCTCTCTCTCTGTAATTTACTCATCTAAGAATATTCGTGCATGCATCTTTGCTATCGGCAGAGGACTGTAAGTGTTCAAGTCCATGCTATCTGATCTGCTTTACATTCAGGTGATTATTCTATGCTCTCTGACCCACTTTACATTCAGGTGACTGGTCTATGCTGCCTGGTCCACTTTACATTCAGGTGATTGGTC